>BSBK01004574.1:865000-1295000 GCA_027943335.1 Chamaecyparis obtusa | reverse complement strand
AAGTTTAAAAATAATAATATGAAATTTTTAATAGAATATATATATCTTAAAATCATTCAATTATACATTATATATTTTAATTTTTAATATATTAATTATTTTATTTTAAAATCTATTAAATAAGAAATTAAATCATATAATGTATAAGAAGATTTTGACCCAAAAAAATACGTGTCCTCTTGTAAGATATGCATTTTAGTTTACTTCTGTAAGCCCAATAAATCTTTAATTTTTTTTTTAACTTTAAACTTTTTTATATTGGATAGTTTGCTTTTCATAGATGTTATAGTTATTTTGATAATTTTGATGTGAAAATGGACATGTAATGATATAATGACAACAAAAGGGATAGATAATAGATAAGATGGCTAATTAGTTATGTATTTCTTGGTAAATTAGTTAGCTTTTAAAATAATTTTAGAATTCTATATTTTATTTATTCAAAATCATATAATTTTTACTTTATAACACATTTTTTCATATTTATATTCTATATTTTAACACAAATTTGGTACAATTATATTCATTTAAAAACCAAAAAAAAATTCTCTTTTATCAAAATAAAATTTGAAATATGATATACAATAAAAATGTAGTTATGTTAATAATATATATGTAAACTAAAAATATAGTTAAATAATAAATACAATACATAATATATATTTATATCAAATATCAATTCTCAAAGCATAAATTTAATAGACTAATTATATATGTGACTTGTGTTAAATAAAAATATGTTGACAAAATTATAAAACATAATCCTTATGGAAAGAGCATTACTCTTCACAAAGTAAAGTTTTTAAACATTTAACAATATTTTTTCAACTCTTATTAATGTAAATATTTGTAATTTACTTTTATTTTACATAATTATTATTGATGATGTAAAAATTTCAATTGAGAGGTCATAACATAGAATATTCAAAAGACTTACATTTAATAAAGTAACATATATAAATAAAAAAAACTTAAATCTTATATTTATAATTTATAATTACATATTTCAAATTTTATTTTGATAAAAGAAAAAGTTTTTTAGGTTCTTTAAATAAATATAATTGTAATTAAATTTGCCAACTAATTAAAAATATAACTGTTCAATAATATGTTCTACTTCATTAAAAAAATGTGTTATGGATATGAAAAAAATGTGTCATTAAGTAAAAATTGTATGATTTTAAATGCTAACAATAAATTTTATAACCATCCAAAAAATAATATTAAAAAGTTAAAAATTATTGAAATATATTCTAGTAATTTTAATATATTTGTATAGTAAATTTAGTCATCTTCATTTTTTAACAATTAGATAAGAAACAAAACTAGGTCCAAAAGTGTGGGAAGTGTAAAACGTTGTAACTTAACTAAAGAATCACACCAATGAACCTTTAAAAATAAGTATAAAAAATTTAGTAAATCTAATTTATTGGAAAAAATATGATTATTGTATGGTAAATTTAATTGCCAAATTTAATTAGCTTCATTTTTTAAAACAATTTGATTCTTTTGAAGAACCTAAATAACTTTTTGCACCAAAATAAAATTTAAAGATAAAAGTAAAAGTCAATATATCTATAAATAATATTAATAATATGCAAATTAAATATACAATTAATTATTAAATACAAATAAACATTATAAATAATGTTATATATTTGTTAGATTTATATAAACTGAATATATACTTAAATAATAAATATTATATGTGTGAAGCTTAAAAGATATATTAAAAACAAGTCATTTCATTATTGAGAACAAAGGTTTTAAATATATTATTCTAGCAGAAGTATTTTATCTAATTTATTGCATAGCCGCCATACGAAGGGGAAACACTTCGAAATTTTTTTCAGAAGTTTGCAAAGTGAAAAATTTTAGTGGCTCAATAGCCACTGGAGTCTTGTCATCTCTGTTTTAAAGTGCTGACAACCTGACAATCACTGCCGTGCGTACATTTAACAGCAGGACGAAGGACGAAGCTGGGGATGATGGGTGGAAGGCATGGCATAAGCAAGGAATTGTGTCGGCTGCATAGCCAGTGCTCAATTTAAATCAGTTATGGGCATTGGGAATTCATTCAGGATGCGGCTATTTTCCCGAAGGAATGCACTACTGTACTATTTTTGAAAAATTGAAAATGCAGTGAATTTTTTTAAAAATCTCAGAATCTGTTCTTGTTAATCTGCTCATTCTGGATCGAAAACAACCAGAAAATTTTGAAAAAAAACACAACATATTTGCAGATTTAGGAAATTTTTTTTTTCAAGTAGTGGTGCATTCCTTCAGGAAAATAGCCACCGCCATTCATGAACGCAACATTTTTACCAGTTATGGGCATTAGGAATCGGCATGGGAATCTATGAATGTATCATTTACACCAGTTATGGGCATTCGGAATCCATGATTGTACCATTTACACCAGCTATGAGTATTGGGAGTTCATGAATGTACTGTTTCAAAACAGTTAGGGGCATTGGGTTTCCATGAATGTACCATTTTAACCACTTAGTGGCACTGGGAATGGGTGACTGTACCAATTTAATCAGCTACGGAAATGAAATTGGGTATCCATGTGTGTACCATTTTAACCAGTTATGGGCCTTGGGTGTCATGAATGTACCATTTACACCAGTTAGGGGCATTGGGAATCCAGGAATGTACTGTTTAAACAAGTTATGGACATGGGGTATCAATGAATGTACCATTTAAAACAGTAATGAGCGTTGGGAATTCATGAGTGTACCATTAAAACCAGTTATGGGCATTAAGAATCCAGTGTTTCTGGCAATGTCCTCTTGAGCTCACCCGTCGTTGTCTTATCAGTCCGGGCAAAATTGAGTCCACACATGTGTGCTTTCAAGATGACGTCAATAATGGATACCTAATTCGTAGCTGTTCGTTGCAGGTTGTCATTTTGGTATGGACAGAAGCAATCATTAAATGCACGGCAGAACTAGTGAAGGAGATGGACTTGGACCACTTTTTCTTTGGGTACAAATTTGGGAAGAAATGAATCGTCATTTGACCCTGCACATTCTGCAAAGGCCAAATCTGCATATGCGGCTTTTCCATTGTACTTAGATTCATTCTCAGAACCACGGGCTTTTTACCTTCTTTAACTCTAGGTCAGTCCTTTACCAATTTTCACAAGATTCGAAGAATATAAAAAACACATAGATCAAGAAAAAAATGTTTAAATTGTAGTATATATGTTTGTATCTAAATAAGATATAGTTTATAAGTGAAGAAAGTATGTTGAAAAATGTTGTAGATAATAGTGTTGGATCATTAGTAGAAGTCAAATACGTAAATATGAGATCAAAATCATTATACAAGATATATATGGAAAATCTATCTAAAACTTATTTAGATATTTTAAGAGATTCAAAGGTTGTATTATTTTTTCAAAAGAATTATATCAATAAAACTTTTTTTTAAATTTTGATATCATTTTGTTACTTTTATAATATGTGAAGCAACTTGTTTTTCCTTCTACTTTAAGCTTTAATATACAATCAAAATTAATACAAGAAATCATAAATGGTTTGCAATACAATAGACTAGGAACATGAGCTAGATAATCTACATGGAAAACATATCTTTTGAGATGTTTAAGAGTTAACCACATCTTTATAGAAGCTTCAAAACTTTTGTCATGAATTTAGGCATTCAACTTCTTTAGAGGATAGAAGAAAACCACTTGAAGAGAAAAAGAAAAGTCCTTATGTTTGAAAAAGGTCACTCATTCGAGTGATTAAGATTAACTAATTATAGCATAAATTTATTATTATGGAGACCAATTTCAAAGCCCAAAGACAGATCTAGGATGTATTTCCAAGATATGGTTCTTGGTTTTCCATTTATTTCACTTCTAATGCAAAGGTGGTTTCTAATGTGGCTTCTCAAAGGATCTAACATTAGTCGCATGGTTGTGCTCATATGAATTTGCATAGAGGAGACACACTTCTTGCACATACTCAGAATTTTCTCCCACATTTTACATTATAATAAATACTTCCTGCACCATTATAAATAGTGAAACTTTCATTTACTTCATGGCAAGTGTCCAAAGGTTCTATCATTGGCTAGATTAAGCTTCCCCACTTTCCAAGCAAGTAAAAAATGACATTTAATTCCAAAAAAATCTCCTCATTGATAACATTGACATATCCCTTCCATATGATTCTTGAAGCCAAATGAAATAGTAACTAGCTGTTTAGTATTAAACTTAAGATACATAGTTAAGAATTACAAGGTTAATTTCACCAATCCCAATAATTTTAGTGATTTAATGTTGATATAATTACATCATATTGTTATTGATATTGTATAATTTTCAAAATTTTCAATATATTGAAGATCTTCAAATGAGTTCTAGTATCCTAGGGCTTATATTTAATTGGGCCCCAAGACAATATGTTAATAATTAACTTGGTACAAGTTTTTTAAGTATAAGTAGAACAATATGCTCTAATTATAAGGATATGATGAAAACCACATTATTAACTAGAAGATAGAGTCAATTGAGGCTAAGAAAACCAATCTAGATCATGATAAATCTAGATGAATAGAATTAAAAAGATGGATAATTTACATGTTTCCTAAATTCTTTTATAAAGTAAGTTAAAGAAACTATTAATGTAGTGAAACAAGACTCAAATTGCAAGTCAAATAAACAATGAACAAAAATAAATATACACTCCTACCTTATAAAACTTCATAAAATGGTTTTGAATCCCAAATAATGTATATTGTAATAAAAAAGTAACATTCTATAGTTGAATAGACTTCAAAAAGTATAAGAAATATAAGAAATATTTGTTGAATCATTATATAGAAATTACAAAGTGAAAAATATAGTTATAAGTACATTAAAGATATAATATTATAATATTAATTGTATCTAAAAAATCCAAAAAATAATTTGTGGAACTAAAATCAATAATGAAAATAAAGAATGAAGAATGTAAAGATAACTTTGACAAATTTAAGAGTTAGGATAGGTATGGTGTGATGGTTAATTTGTAGTGTTGTTATTCTTTTCATCAAGGTTCAAACCTCATTCAGGTGTTATTAGTGTATGTTTAGATGGGAATAAAGTCCCCTTTTTGTGACCTCGCTAGTTAATAGCTTTGGAAAAAAAGTATTCACCCCTTTAAAAAAGGTTTGAAAAATTTAAGAGAATAAATTAAAGTTCTAAAGATAAAGAATATGAAAAAAATTATCTTTTAATTGTTCACATAACTAGAAATGTTTCATTGGAATACCTACTCCATTGGTAGTTACAGTTGTTATCAAAGGATTGTATAAATTGTAACATCTCCTTGTATATATGTTTGGACATGCTCATTAATATCTTTAAAAAACTTTGTTTTTTCCCTTCAATCTTTGGTATTAGAGAAGGAGATCTGATTGTGTTTGGAAAAAGTTTCTATTACTAGAGAAGGTTTGATATAGTTTTTGATGTAGGAGCATTTTGGGTTCCTGAAGATCTTTCTTAGTCTTGGAGGAATTCCTTGGCAAAGGGATACAATACTTTATTTTTGGCAGTTTTCTAAGTTTCTGTGCTGTGATGATCTGTGGAGATCTTTGGAATGTGCGATGAAAGGAGTTTGTTGCTTTATGTATGTGGAAGATATGTCTAAGGTCATAGCTCTTGAGGTGGCATGGTTTGGGAGATATTGGATGGACAGTTTCAAAGTTAGAGCTGTTTTCCTTGCCGTCGGAGTAGTATTTTCCTGCAATTTTGGAGCTGATTGCGGGATGTGGCGATGTTGATCCTTAATGAATCAGCCTTTGTGCTCTTAAGCCCTTAAAGAGGACCTAAAGTAATATCATTTTTGAAGGGCGCAAGTCCTAATTCAGTATGAGTCAAAAGTTATGACCATTTTGCTCGGGGACCTATTTTCTGCCAATTTTCATGTGAAATGTGGAGTTTTTCTTCTTGCGCAGTTCTGTGTGATGAGATGGGGCCTTGTGAAGTTAGGGGCATGTTTTTGGGTCATGTGTGGACCTAAATCCAAAGATGCATTAATTTTTTTTTATCATTCTTGCATTAATTTTGGTTTCTTTCCTTACACAGGAACCTATATTGTAATTAAAGCTTGACTGGGCAACTTGTGGCTTAGCTGGCTATATATTGAGAGCTTGGGTAGATGTTTGGTAGTTAGTGGGGTGGTAGATGATCATTATATCATAGGAGAAAAGATGTAGATCATCATGATATGATGGAAGAGTAGAGTAGAAGAAGATTTGCGAATCTGAGACTTTGTAGTAGAACTAGTGGCCTGTGGGCTTAGGACAAAAAGGGGTTGCTTGGAAGTGTGAGTACAAGTTTAGGTCCTATCTTGGTTGTTCCTATCAGAGGCTGCCTATTGCAGATCTAAACTAGTTGGTGGTTCTTTGGATCTTGCGAGATCTTGCTGATACTTTGTTATTTCATTGTATAAGGCTGCAACCCGGAAGGCCTTATAGTCGGGCATGTTGAATGAAATTCTATTTTGAATCATTATCTTGTTGTATTCCATTGTGCTTGTTGTTTTTATAATTGGCAGTTGTAGGTTTGGATCATCCATTATTGGATCCTCCATCCCTGCCCTGCGTCAAGTGGTATCAGAGCTTGAAGATCTTGAGCATGTAAACTAGTTGAGGCTGTTTGCACCAGGACCTTGATTTGAAGATGCCTCCAAGGTGAGCATATTTGATGTGAGAGATGAAGATTTCCTTGAGTGAATAGATCGCCGAATTGAGGCAGGTTGTGAAGATCAATAGTAGATCGTCGAGTGTGTGGAGGCAACTGGTATCTTGCAATCTGATCACCAAGTAGAGGCAGTTGCACTTTGAAGGGAACTTTATGGAGAAGTTGGGTTAGCTTTGGCCTAAATTTCGAGAGAGAAGACATCTTGACAAGGTTTCTTGTGATAGTATAGAGGTTGAAGAGGTATGTGATATTGGTTTTTGTGATTAGCTGGTGGACTCTGACATGAAACCTGCAGAGAAACTTGTGATTGTTGCTGAGATACCTGTGTTTATTGATATTGTGGTTGACCTTGTTGAGGCTGGTGAGAAGATTTGTTTTCATGTTCAGGTGTCTGACATGGAGATTGCAGAGCATCTGGTTGGGCGTGATCATACTGTGTGTGTGAAAATTATACCCGATCTATAGACACAACACTTCAGTAAAACATTAGAGGTTAGCAAAAATCATGCAAAATTGAAATCTAATCTAACCAAGCAATTTACTACTCTCTAATAGGTGCGAGATCAATGTTCTCAAATTGTTATCGAGATCAGTGACCTAGATGACACCTAAATGAAGGATTTGAATGCAATTGATCTAGATATGAAATATGAATGCAAAGTAATCTATTTTTTTGGTATTTTCTATGCAATGATATGATAAACTAATATGAATTTGTGCTAATATGGAAATTGATATGTTAAAATGATCTAACAATGATATGAAAAAGAATCTAAATGAATGTAAAAAAAAAACAAATTGATCTCACAATAGCCTTGATTTGCAATAAGCTTTGATTCTCCAAATTCCAATTCTTCAAAATAGTTGTGCAATTCATAGACGACTTTGGCAAAGTAAGCTTACAAAATTATGAGATTCTGTGGATTTGAGAGATGAATTATGAAGAGTTGAGCCTTGATTTTATAGAAATCCAAGGCTTTGGAGGTGCATGAAAAAAATCCATAAATCACTCAAATAACTTAGGTTGATTTTTGAGTTATTTTTAAATGAAAGATAGTTTAATTCACAAAAACATGCAAATCATACAAAAATAGCTTTTTAACTCAAATTAGAGTTTAGATCAACTTTTTGAACTCCAAAAGGATGTTGAGTTCTAAAGTATGGTTCATTGTTGGGTTGTCAGATCTCCCTAGCAGCTCCTGAAGATTAAGTTCTCTGACTGTGTCAAAACCCTGGTACGCCGGGATTGGAGTTCACCCCTTTGGATCATAAAAGTTGTAGAGTCAAACCATTACTAAAAACCCTAGCGATGCCAAATTTTAATTTTCTAGGGTATATGTGTGTCATTGCAAAACATTTTGGAACATACATAATTAGCACTTCTGAGGATTAGAACGAATAAGTCACTTGATTGTTCATGCGCAAGGTTGCTTTTGCCCTTGTTCATTGTTTTCAGACATGCCTGAAATCACTTGCTTGCTATTTTGTGTGGTTGCTTATCTATTTGGTTACTGAAAACAAACAAATGTGCTACAATTCTCAAATCTGGACATTGAAATTTGCAAACGATTCAAATCTGAAAAACTCAAAATTTGCAAAATCTGAAGTAAAATTCTTTTCTAGAGTCAAAAGTCATCTTAGGAAGTTAGAAAGTCATACAAGTTTCTACCAAGTGTCATTTCATTACTACCCATCTGTCGTATGATTGAATACCTAGTGTCATATGAGTTTTCATGCTAGCAAATTCTAAAAGTCAAAATCCTACTTGCAACTGTCGTACAAGTTTTTCAACTATCGTTTCATAGCATACCCACTGTTGTACGAGTCTGCAGAGTGTCATTTGGGAAAATTTTGAAAAGTTGTCAGAAAATTGTCAGAATTGCTAGATACTTCAGCTTTTACAACCTATTTCCAGAATCTGTCATACAAATCACTGTGTCAAGAATAGAGCAGTAGCTATTGAGAATTAGTACACGTCTCAAAGAATCAGTACACATGAGGAAGAAATTCTAATCATTGCTATGATGAAACAGATGCATGCTACGCAAGTTGAACTTAACAATCTTAAGAAAAAAAAGGAACCTAAAGAGTTCTCCATGGAAGCTCTATGCCCTTTTTCATTTGATAAAGACTTGTACATGTCACCATGCCCCCGGATAGAATTTGAGCAACGTGATAACCCTTATGATACCTCTTCCATGGAGAGTGACACATCTAGCTTTGGAGACTATGATGACTATGACGACAGACAATGTAATGATACCTATGACACCTTTGTTCCTAAGAGTCCTCCTCATTGTGTGTTCCTACTTACTACAAATGAGCCATCACATTGGATAGATTGTGATGGTGATCCATATGATTTTGATTTTGAAAGAGAGTTTGATGGATTTTGTGGACAATATCTAGATGATACATCTACTTCTATTGAGGAATATAAAATGTACTGTGCTGATTTGAAACATCAATACTATAAGGATCTCTCCTCTAAGAACTCTCAGGCTGAAAATAAAGATTACACTCTCAAGAAAGATCATGTTAATGTTGGACCTTTGTCTTGTGATGGTTCCCTTCCATCCCCTACTTCCTCCAATACCCATACATTTCCTAAAGCTTTCGAGTCTTTCAAATCTTTCACAAAACCTTCATCCAACACAAGCCCTAATAATTTTCATGTGGTTCCCTATAGTTATCCTCTAGGGCTACCTCTTAAAGAAACTCAAGCTAACCTTCACTTGGCTACAAATACTTTCAATAATGATAAACCTAAAGAGCCTAAACCTTCATATGCTATAATGCCTACTTCAGCTAGTCCTTCACCATCTCTTCCAAAGTCTTCCATACAATCCCAACATGCTTCCTTGTCCTTAAAAGTGGCTCCATGTCAAGAGGACTCTAAAAATGATGAAAAAAAGAACATAAAGAAAGATCAAGATCAAGAACCCTCTATGTCATCCACTCCTTTTCATGATGTCTCTTATCTGCTTCAGGGTTCTTTTGATCCTGCACACCCTTTTTCATGCATTCCACCATGTCTTAAGTCTTATCCTAAGCAAAATCAAGCTACTACTTACACTGTTGAGCTTATTGACAATCAAAATAACCTTACTATACTTGCACTTTCCAAAGATGATACTTCCATTAAGGTTGTTAAAAATGGTGTTGTTACTTCCAATGTTAAGCCTATTGAAAATCAAAAGAAAAATTATGCGCTTATGCTATCCAAAGATCCTTGTCAAAATCAAAGTCTTCCATCTTCTTGTTCTACCACTCCATGTTCGCTTCCACTTTATACTCTTCCTAAGTCTTTGCAAGCTTTGAAAAATCCTATCAAAGAAGGTTCTCATATTCATGATGTCCATGATTCTATTGAAAATCCTAATGCTCACTCTAAAGATGCTGACGTCCTTGGTTGTCATATAGATGCTGATGAACTTGTTGATTATCCTTTTGCATCTTCCACTTCCATCCTTGGACCTCTTCCACCACTACTAAGGGCTTCACGCCTTCCTTCCATCTTGGATCCTTATGTCCCTTCATTTTCCCCTCCTAACTCTCCTAATTCACCATCCATCTTGGGTCCTTACATACCTCCATCTCCCATCTTCCCTCAAGATCAACATAGATGCATACCTTTGAATCCTTTTCATCCATCCACCCATCTAAACCAGTCATATCCTCCCTCTTCCACAAGTCCCAAGTCCTTTGGAAGTAACTTGAATGTTCAATACAAGAAAAAGAAGCAATACAAGAATCCATCAAAAAATAAAGATTACCATGTCTCCTCTAATAGACATGGAAACATAAAGTCAAAAGAGATATCTAAGAAAAAAACTACAAGATAGGTATGCATTCCAAAATCCATCATTGAAGATATTATCTTTAAATCATCAAAAGGAAATAAAAAGCTTGTAGCTCTATGGATTCCAAAGTCTCTCTTGAAAGAGTCTGGTGTTGAGCAAAAAGTGAAGTTGACATTCAAGCTTCCAAAGACTTCCACTTCATCTTCTTCCAAAAACATTATTCCATTCCATGCATCTAAATCACAACCTCTACTATCCATTTTCCTTATTCCTTCATGTATTCCTTCATTCACATTTCCTCCATCCTCTCGCCACCCTTCAAGGTGTGTGTTGATGTTGATCTTGCCTTCCTTTGCACCTACCCTTTCACAGTCCTTCCATTCATTATCCTTCTACCTCCTATCCTTTTTCCTCACTTGCCTATTCCTCCTATCTTCCAACCTCACTCACTTTACATAAAACCTTATCCTCCATTTTTCTCTTCCATCTCCCTTTCCCTATCAAAATCTTTGAGGATATCATTTTGAATCCTTAGCATATCATGGTTTATCCTTTCAAGGAGCATTATCTAAAAAGCTTGCCTTCTTCCAAAAAGAGAATTTTTTTTTTTTTTATTAAAATAAAAAATTAAAAATGTGCCTTGGTGGAAACTTGGAAACAGGAACCTTGGTAGCAAAAGTAAAGAGAAATAAATTCATCCTATGGTGAAAACCACTCCCTTGTGGCACCTTGGATAAGTACCATGATGAAAACCTGGCAATCAGGCATCATGCGTAGTTCTTCTACATATTTCATCCATTTCATCTTCTCTCTTTGATCTTGACAATGTTGATCTATATATGAACATTTGGCTATTTTGTGAGCTATCTTACGACGATCTTGCTTTCACTCCTTTCCTGTTTAGCCTTCATATTTATCTTCCTCAATTCATTTTCACCTATCACTATCCTTTTTCCCTTTGGTCTTGATCTAATAACAAAAAAAGAAAGAAAGAGTAAAATACGGTGCTATGAAGCCTCTTGACATGTCTACTCCTTTGGATTGTATCCTTTCCTGCTCTGGCATTACGCTTTTGTGACTTATCCTATGCTGGCCTTTCATTGCTTGTCCAAATGCACTTTACATAAATTTTTTTTCCTAGCTTGGGTATTCTTGAGGAGTTTTCCCTTGAGGATTTCTTCTCTTCATTCTCCTTCATTCTCTTGTCTTCCATCTCCTCCACCAACTTGCCAATCCCTCTTGTTCTCCACCTTGCTAGACATTGGGACTGCACGATATGATCTTGCTTGGAAGTTTGCAATGGAAAAAGATGCTATCAAGTATACCAAGTATCAGAACAAGTATCAGAACTAGTATCAGAACCAGTATTAGAACCAGTATCAGAACAAGTCTTAGAACACCTACTGGGGCTACACCTTTTGCTTTAGTTTATGGGTTTGAAGCGGTACTACCTATTGAGGTTGAAATCTGATCACTAAGAATCAGAATGCATGGTCTAGTAACTGATGATGACTATAGAGTGTCTAGGTTGCAAGAACTTGAACTACTAGATGAGTGCAGACAAGTAGCATATGATCATCTCAGAGTATATCAGAAGAGAATGTCTAGAGGCCACAACAAGAAAGTCAGACACAGAGAATTTCAGGTTGGTGATCTAGTCTTGAGAGAAAATCTTAAAAATCAATCCTATCAAGAATGCAAGGGGAAGTTTGAACCCAATTGGTTGGGTCCCTTTGTAATCACTACTACTTTTGGCTATGGTTCCTATCAAATCTCAATGACTGAAGGAGAATAGCTTTGAGAACCAATCAACATTCTCCATCTGAAGAAATTTTACGTCTAAGGCATTCAGTCTATGGTAAAATGTCCTGAAAAAATCTTAAAAATTGGAAAAAGTCTTGAAAAAAATGAACATCTTGGTGAAAACCTTGCAATAGGCACCTTGATGATTCACAAAAAAATCAGAAAATATCAAAAATTCAAAAAAATTGAAAAATGAAAAATACAAAAAAATGAAAAAAAAAAGTGCCTTGGTGAAAACTTGGAAACAGGTGCCTTGGTAGCAAAAATAGAATCTCTGCCAAAATGGTGAAAACCCAACAAACGGGTGCCACTTATTCAAAATGCTCCATCTATCAGTGCAATCTTGGTCTTTCCTAGCTTTTAGTCTTGCTTTAGTTTGTACATATCTCCTGATTTGTTTTTGCATTTCCAAATTTTCAATAAGTCAGTTTGTACACCAATCTACTCCAGCGTCTGTATCCTATCAATGCTTAACAATTGGGGGAAATCAATGTCATATCCTATGGTCTCCAGTGTATCTTAGATGTATCATATCCACTCAGAGTCCTTTGAAGCTTCATGTGAGTCAATCAATCAGTCTTGTCTCCAGAAAGGATTTTGCACCTACAACAATGCAATCAACATCAAACATCTCAACTGAAAACAATCTGTGCTTTTTACATACTTTTATCTCCTTGGATGCTTACTGATTGGCATTGAGATTTTTGCATATTGTATCCCTTTGAGCTCTTCAATGATGTCCTTTACAGGATTTAGAGGGTGATGACTGGGGGCATAATCTTTTCTTTGTCTTTTGTTTGTATGTGAAAATCTAAACAACTTTATAAATTTTGGATTGAAATGGTGTTTGACTGTAAGAGCCTTTATCTCAAATTGGATGGCCATGCATACCTCGACCATTGATACCCAAAAAATTCAAGGAAGTTTGATCTAACTATTGTCTTTTTTGAGTGAGTTCTTTCTCCTACTGTGAAATGCGATCTTACCTAAGGATGTGAACGATAAAGGGTCACTATGGGTAATTCACACTGGATTTGGAATGATCTCTTGATTGCTTGATGTGTTTGTACCACAAGGCATATTATGGTCATCACGACATTTATGTTTTGATGCTTATACAAATTGCTATATCAAAATGGACATGATATTTAGGTCATCCTGGTGCTTGTGCCTTGGTGCTTATATCTAATCCGACATTCCAAAAATAAAATCAATATTCATATATCCATGGTTGCCTAATCAGTGGGTGTTGTATTGATTCATGCGCATACAAATCAATATTCATATGTCTATGGTTTCATAACTAGTGGGCATTGTATTGATTTATTCGGTTACCTAAAAGTTCAATGATGATAACAAATCGACATATGATCAGTGAGTAGGTCCTAGGTCTTAGGTTGCATTTCATTTTTCATCTTTGCATGATCTCACAATGATTAAATAAACTTCAATGCTTAAAGGATTCTTCAAATCGCATCTTCAAATCTAACAAGAGCTGAATCTCACACGAAGGTTCCTTCAACGAAATAGCAAGTAGAATCCTTTTTCGGGATCAAAATCAAAATCTGAGATCATTCATATTATTAACTACTTGCATAATCAACCTTCAATCATCAAAGAAATCTAGCATTCAACTTAACTGATTATCTTACATCAAACTATCAAAATTTCAACTTGGTCAACCATGGTCAACTCATGGTCAAACCTCATGAAACATGGTCTCCAGGACCTCTAAACGATGCAAAACGTGTTCTCGGACGTGTATAACCACTTCTCAAATCAATTAACATGCTTCTAAACTTTAACGCTGACTTCTCTTGTCAGATTTCAATTTTAATCTTGAAGGGGGCATGGTATTGCATATCATTCAAAGTCTGTAATCTAATTTGAAATCATATCTAAATTTTGAAATCATATCTTTCCTCAGTAATCAAGACAACAACCATGTCTAGTTACTGATTCATCAAAAGAACTCATCACTCGAGGCAAATCTATCATCACTTGGGGCATATCAGATTCATCAAGATCCATATCAATCTGGTATTCTCCTAATCTTGTAAACTGTATCAGTTTTTGCAACCATCGGATCATAGTGTTCTTTCCTTGGTTCTTCGGCAACTGAAGGGTTCAGATGTGATACCTACTAGTTCTGCTAAGACAATTGAGTCTAGAACCGGTCACTCACTTCTTCGCAATCATAAGGTTCGGAATCAGACATTTTGACACTTTTTTTCACAATCCTTGGTTCATCGCTGCTACAGTGAACATTATCTTTGGTCATTTAGGACCTATTATCTTCATATCAAATCAATTTCAATCAGCTTCTGTCTCATATCAATTATCAATTTTGAATTAGTTTCATATCTTTATCAAACACAGACTATCTTTGAACCACTGCGCTTCGCACAGTAATTCAAAGAGGGGCAAAATGTAATACCCCAAAAATGGGCTATAAGTTCATTAATCTTCTACATCATCAAATCAAACGAAATCGACATCAAAGTCCTAACCAAAGGCACATCTGCACATCATCGAATCCTAATTGATTATCTTAAATTTTGCATCGGGGAATATTCCTAGCAATATTCTTAATTATCTTAATTACCTTTAATTTAATGATTATTTGGCGATAAATCACATTTATCCTAAAGTTTTATTAATTGAATATTTTCATATTTAATTAATTAGATTTAAATATTGGCCACTTAATTGTTTAATTAAATTTAATTCTATCTATTATTAATTGTATTATTTAATTTTGACAATAAATCCAATATCCTATGAATAATTGATTAAATTTTTATTTAATTAATTAAAGCAAGTTGTCATTATTTAATAATATAGTTTTTAATAAAAGTTTGATTAAATAATTGATTAACCCATAAATCAATTATTTATTTTCAAAAATCAGTTAAGTTGAGCATAAATCACTTTATTTATTTAATTAATTCATAATTATTATGCACATTCAAAAGACACAGTTAAACTCCAAATTAGAAAATCAATGCAAAGTGTTGACTTTTTAGAACTCAACATCCTTTTGGAGTTCAAAAAGCTGATCTAAACTCTAATTTGAGTTAAAAAGTTGTTTTTGCATGATTTGCATGTTTTTGTGAATTAAACTATCTTTCATTTAAAAATAACTCAAAAATCTATCTGGGGGCATGATGATATGTACAAGTCTTTATCAAATGAAAAAGGGCATAGAGCTTCCATGGAGAACTCTTTAGGTTCCTTCTCTTTCTTAAGATTGTTAAGTTCAACTTGCGTAGCATGCATCTGTTTCATCATAGCAGTGATTAGAATTTCTTCCTCATGTGTACTGATTCTCAATAGCTACTACTCTATTCTTGACACAGTGACTTGTATGACAGATTCTGGAAATAGGTTGTAAAAGATGAAGTATCTGGCAATTCTGACAATTTTCTGACAACTTTTCAAAATTTTTCCAAATGACACTTTGCAGACTCGTACGACAGTGGGTATGCTATGAAATGATATTTGAAAAACTCATACGACAGTTGCAAGCAGGATTTTGACTTTTAGAATTTGCTGGCATGAAAACTCATATGACACTGGGTATTCAATCATATGACAGATGGGCAGTAATGAAATGACACTTGGTAGAAACTTGTATGACTTTCTGACTTCCTGAGATGACTTTTGACTCCAGAAAAGAATTTTACTTTAGATTTTGCAAATTTTGAGTTTTTCAGATTTGAATTGTTTGCAAATTTCAATATCCAGATTTCAGAATTGTAGCAGATTTGTTTGTTTTCAGTAACCAAATAGATAAGAAAGCACACAAAATAGCAAGCAAGTGATTTCAGGCATGTCTGAAAATAATGAACAAGGGCAAAAGCAACCTTGCGCATGAACAATCAAGTGACTTATTCGTTCTAATCCTCAGAAGTGCTAATTGTGTATGTTCCAAAATATTTTGCAATGACACACATATACCCTAGAAAATTAAAATTTGGCATCGCTAGGGTTTTTAGTAATGGTTTGACTCTGTAACTTTTATGATCCAAAGGGGTGAACTCCAATCCCGATGCACTAGGGTTTTGACACAGTCTGAGAACTTAATCTTCAGGAGCTGCTAGGGAGATCTGACAACCCAATAATGAACCATACCCATGGAGATTTCTTCCACAAGGACATTTATATAGCGGCTGTCACTACCATGGCGAAAATGGCTATTATCACTTGAGGTTTCATCAACGCAATTTTCCCTGTGAAGGGAGTGTCCGCTACGGTTAACCCTCTCTAAAGATGACTCACAGTATTGTACCACAAGGGGACTTGGCTCCAGATCCAAGGTTTTTGACACCTTTTCACTTTTAACCCAAACAAAATAGATAGATAAATCCGACATGCTAAAACAAAGTTTTGCTTCACCAAGGTCTATGATCTCAACTCCATGTGATCTATCAACCTCTCTGGGGAGAGAATGTATCGATCAATAAAAGAAGGTACACTAACCAATTTTGATGTGAAATGCACTAAGTATCCTCCCTACCTACAAAGATTTTGTCGTCAAGAAGGATTTCGCTAGGAATCCAATCTCTCAAGAATCACGAATAGTGTTCATAGGGCCTAATTACTATGTGAGCATAGATGTATGTTTCCAAAAAGCAAATCTACCAAAAGTACCCAAAAAGCAGAAAGAGGAACACTTAATGCTTAAGGCAAATATGAGATGAGTCCACAAGGTGGAACACTTGACACCTCACACAAGCTAAAAATGAGTCCCCAACTTAGAAAACAAGTGAGTTCCTAAAAGCATAAATGGGTTGCCAAGTGGAACACTTAACGCTTTTGTCCTGTTGACCCCTCCCCTTTAATGTGGTGCTGACCTTGCAACCACGGGGTGGAATGAGGGGTCAATGGATTAGAAAGTCCAATAACCCAAGATAGCAATTAAGATCAATTAGAAGTATCTAAGACTACTTAATGAATCCTTAAGGGGTCACAACCTAGTATCAATTATGCAAGTGTGTAGAAATAGACAAAAGCATGAAAAGATGCACACAAGCCAGACACATAAGAGATTTATTTTAAGTCCAAATCAAACTGTTATTAGATGAAGGAGAATACCTGGGATCCTTGCAACACGCTTAGTAGATTTTACCTAATTTTTAACAATTTTTGTTGAGTTTTTCTATGCAAGTAAGTGACGAACTCTCCAACAAACAAACAAGCAAACAAGATATGCAACATATATTCAACTTATAAAAACCATAGGGTTAGCTCTAAAAATCAATTATTATCAGCAATAATAACCAACAATTAACCCAAATGACAACTCATATCATTCATTGAACCATGTAAAAAAAAAAGTGCATACCCATCACAAAACTTTATTTTTTTTGCTGCATTTGACCTAGTCAACAAGATCTAATTTTTTTTTTAATGATTTTTGCCACAAAAATAGAAATTCAAAATAAAGACCCCTGCCAAAAAATAGAGAGCTTTCCAAAAATGTAAAAATTTTAGAAAAATCTCTTCATTTGTGCCCTAGAGACCCATTTTATCAAAACAGACTAGTTTTTGTAAATTGACTATTTGAGCTATTATATTACGTCCAAATTTAAAACACAAAGAATGGACCCCCTATAGAATTTAAAGAGATTTCCAAAAATATAATTTTTTTAAAAAAATATGCTAATTTGCGTTAGACATTAATTTTTTCTGAAATTTCAAGAAAAAATTATTAAAAATTCAAAACATCTCAGAAAATTTTAAATTTTTTACCGTAGCTTCTTTGATATGTGTCCAACCTATAAAAAAATTTTCAAAGCAAAAATCCAACCTGTTTTAGAGATAAAATTAAATCTTTGAAACTTTAGGGTTTTAGCTCCCCCAAAAAATCAAAACTAGCATGTAAAGGTGGGTTGCCCCACGGTGGGCGCCAGAAATGTGTGTGTAAAAATTGTACCTGATCTGTAGACACAACACTTTAGTAAAATATTAGAGGTTATAAAAAATCGTGCAAAATTGAAATCTAATCTAACCAAGTGATTTACTGCCTTCTAATAGGTGCGAGATTGATGTTCTCAGATTGTTATCGAGATCAGTGACCTAGACGACACCTAAATGAAGGATTTGAATGCAATTGATCTGGATATGAAATATGAATGCAAAGTAATCTATTTTTTTGGTATTTTCTATGCAATGATATGATAAACTGATATGAATCTGTGCTAATATGGAAATTGATATGTTAAAATGATCTAACAATGATATGAAAAAGAATCTAAATGAATGTAAAAAAAAAATAAATTGATCTGACAATAGCCTTGATTCGCAATAAGCTTTGATTCTCTAAATTCCAATTCTTCAAAATAGTTGTGCAATTCGTAGACGACTTTGGAAAAGTAAGCTTGCAAAATTATGAGATTCTGTGGATTTGAGAGATGAATTATGAAGAGCTGAGCCTTGATTTTATAGAAATCCAAGGCTTTGGAGGTGCATGAAAAAAAGCCATAAATCACTCAAATAACTCAGGTTGATTTTTGAGTTATTTTTAAATGAAAGATAGTTTAATTCACAAAAACATGCAAATCATGCAAAAATAGCTTTTTAACTCAAATTAGAGTTTAAATCAGCTTTTTGAACTCCAAAAGGATGTTGAGTTCTAAAAAGTCAACACTTTGCATTGATTTTCTAATGTGGAGTTTAACTGTTTCTTTTGAATGTGCATAATAATTATGAATTAATTAAATAAATAAAGTGATTTATGCTCAACTTAACCGATTTTTAAAAATAAATAATTGATTTATGGGTTAATCAATTATTTAATCAAATTTTTATTAAAAACTATATTATTAAATAATGACAACTTGCTTTAATTAATTAAATAAAAATTTAATCAATTATTCATAGGATATTGGATTTATTGTCAAAATTAAATAATACAATTAATAATAGATAGAATTAAATTTAATTAAATAATTAAGTGGCCAATATTTAAATCTAATTAATTAAATATGAAAATATTCAATTAATCAAACTTTAGGATAAATGTGATTTATCGCCAAATAATCATTAAATTAAAGGTAATTAAGATAATTAAGAATATTGCTAGGAATATTCCTCGATGCAAAATTTAAGATAATCAATTAGGATTCGATGATGTGCAGATATGCCTTTGGTTAGGACTTTGATGTCGATTTCGTTTGATTTGATGATGTAGAAGATTAATGAACTTATAGCCCATTTTTGGGGTATTACACATACTACTGTTGGTGATGAGTTATCTATTTCTGAACACCTTTGTGATGGTGGTGTTGGTGACTTTCTTTTATTCAGTGTTATGGTGCAGATCTTATTTGCTAGTTGTGGACTTGAATTGCTGGTTGACAGTAATAAGTCTTGTGATGAGTTGCAAATATGTGATGTTGATGATGAGGTATTTTATATTGATGTGGATCTGACTTTGGATCTAATTGTTGGGGAATTGGATACTCTTGTTGATGATATTGGTTGTGGTGATCAGTGGCATGTTGATTGGATTATTGAGATTCATATGATTCTGATGTTTGAATGGATGAAGCATAGATGGTTGATTTTCAGATTTGTTCTCTTGTCCTTGATGGATCAGAAGCCTTTGGTGAAGATGAAGTTGATTGTAGATAATTGTTTTGAGATTAAATTATGGGACATACTTTCTATTTACCTAGGTATTCTGATGCAGGAGCATTTTGGGTTCCTGAAGATCTTTCTTAGTCTTGGAGGAATTCTCTGGCAGAGGGATACAATACTTTGTTTTTGATAGTTTTCTGAGTTTCTGTGCTGTGATGATCTATGGAGATCTTTGGAATGTGTGATGAAAGGAGTTTTTTCCTTTATGTATGTGGAAGATATGTCTAAGGTTTCAACTCTTGAGGTGGCATGGTTTGGGAGATATTGGATGGATAGTTTCAAAGTTAGAGTTGTTTTTCTTGCCGTCGGAGTAGTATTTTCCTGTAGTTTTGGAGCTGATTGTGGGATGTGGAGATGTTGATCCTTAATGAATCAGAATTTTTTCTCTTAGGGCATTAAAGATGACCTAAACTAATATCATTTCCAAAGGGCACAAGTCCTAATTCATTATTAGTCAAAAGTTATGACCTTTTTGTTCGGGGACCTATTTTCTGCCAGTTTTCATGCAAAACGTGGAGTGTTTCTTCTTGAGTGATTCTGTGTGATGAGATGGTGCCTTGTGAAGTTAGGGGCATGTTTTTTGGTCATGTTTGGACCTAAATCCAAAGGTGAATTAATTTTTGATCATTCTTGCATTAGTTTTGGTTTCTTTCCTTAGACTGGACCTATATTGTAATTAAAGCCTAACTACCCGACTTGTGGCTTAGCTGGCTATATATTGAGAGCTTGGGTAGATGTTTGGTAGTTAGTGGGGTAGTAGATGATCATTAGATCATAGAAGAAAAGATGTAGATCATCATGATATGATGGAAGAGTAGAGTAGAAGAAGATTTGTGAATCTGGGACTTTGTAGCAAAACTAGTGGCCTGCGGGCTTAGGACAAAAAGGGGTTTCTTGGAAGTGTGAGTACAAGTTTAGATCCTATCTTGGTTGTTCCTATTAGAGGCTTCCTATTGAATATCTAAACTAGTTGGTGGTTCCTTGGATCTTGTGAGATCTTGCTGATACTTTGTTATTTCATTGTATAAGGCTGCAACCCGGAAGGCCTTACAACTGGGCATGTTGAATGAAATTCTATTTTGAATCATTATCTTGTTGTATTCTGCTATGCTTGTTGTTGTTATAATTTGTAGTTGTAGGTTTGGATCATCCATTATTTTATTCTCCATCCCTACCCTACGTCAGTTTTAAGTTTTGTATGTATAGGATAGTGAGAATTATAATTTGTAAAGAGAAATGCGAAGGAAATTGGTGTGTAGGTTTGTTATTGTTGAAAGCTAGAACATTGTGTAGATTTAAGTTCTAGTGCATGGAAGTTCAATTGTGCAATGATAGAAAATATTGAAGTCTCCTGATCTAGTGTTGAATATTGTGATCAAAATTCTAGTGTTGAAGATTGGATGATTAGTCTTTCCACGAAGTATCATCAATGTACTTACATCGTGTAGAATTTGTGGGACAACATGTTCAAAAGAAAATGAAAATCTATATAAATAGAGACATAAATTGCAATTTAGTGGATTATTTTTATGGTCACTGATATGTTTGTTACCATAACTGATAGTAATGTTAAAGATTGATTATCTGATGGTGGTGGTGATGAAGACCGACCAAGATAAGAGGAATACATGATAGTAGAAAGGTTAGATCAGTTATTATCTTGTCATTGATGTCAAGAAATTGATTTCTGGTTTATATTATATTGTCATATCATTTGGTAATAATATAAGTTGAATGAGTTAAGAAGAAGAAGAAATGAGATTTTATGAAGTGGAAGAACTTAAATGGACAACTGATACAGATCAGAAAATGATTAGATTATGTTGATAGAATTTTTTTTGCCTAGCATATGATTATGTTAAGTCGGTAAAGCATGGTGATAAAGATTTATCAAATCGGTAAGTTAAGTTGTTTTGGTTACCGAGAAGGAAATGTCACCTAGTAAAGGTAAAAGGTAAAAATGAAGTAATTTGGTAAAGACAAAGGAAACGAGGACACCGAATAACAAAGAAAGGTGTAGGCACCGAGTAAAGTTAACCTAAATAAAAATGGAGGACAACGAGCGAGGAAAAAATATTAAATAAGGATTGAATTGACATTTAATGATTAAAGCTATGATGAGTTGGATGATCATGATGACAAGTAGAGTTAGTTACAAGAGACCTATGGATAGGAAAATTCAAGGTGAAAATCTAAGATAAGATCTAAATGGAAAAAAGAGATGGAACAAGTTACAAGGTGAAAAGAAATGTGTTACCAAGATCTAAAATCAAGGTATAATGAATTGGACAGCTATCTTGATTGATTAAAGGAAAATATAATAGAGGAGACTAATAGGCAAAAAATGTCTATATAAAGGATAGATTTGTATGAACAAAATGGCTGGAAAATTAAATAGTTTAAGGGTCACCGAATGATACAGTGAAGAAGGAATAGAGAGATTCTGAGTGGAAAAGAAGGTTTTGATGAAGTGTTGAATCCAATGGATAATGAAGAATTGAAGTGAAGATTGAAGAGCACACAAAGGATCTGATTGAGAAAAGATAGTTGTAAATCTACAGGTTAATTTATTTACTATTGCTTACTAGCATTTGTAATAGAGAAATCTCCTAGCAGAGTGGACTTAATTGTCTTATTGTAAAATCCTTGAAATAGGTAGCATTCTAAATAGTATTTGAAGCCCTCTAACAAGGCCACTTATAACAGGGTGAAGATCCTAATAGATCTGAGGTAAATCCCTTAACCGGGTCACACCTAATAGTGTGCATTGTAATCTATAACCAAATTGGCTCTTAATTGGGCCTACTTTAGAAGAGTTATTTTATTAATGGGTGACAATTGCCACAGTGGCTTTTCCCAAATTCCATGTTAAATACTAGTGTTACATGTGATGCATGATTTGTGTGAATGATTTATTGATTGTTATAGTTTATTTATTATTTTTCGATAAATTGTGAAGTTTATTTTACCAAGCTTTTATTGAGTTAATCAGAGAAAATCTTTTTAGGTATTTGGAATCAGGGATTAATGATTCACCCCCCTCTCTATAATCTAAAAATTGGTATCAGATCTAAGTACTTTGAAGAGATAATTTTAAAATAATTGAGTAAAAGTTCTGAATAAGTATAGGAGAGAAGTACCTAAGTTGAACAAGGAAAGTTTCTCTACATGGAAAAGCAGGATGAGATTGTATCTATTTGGGATAGGAGAATTTGCATTGAATCTTCTAGCTAATGACTACACTCCACCAACTCCTGGACCTATGACAAAGATTATGATAGAGATTGCTTCTTCCCTCTCTGATGCTAAATTCAATGATGTTAAGGATAGTGTTAATTCTTGAGAGAGATGTGGGATAGGCTTACACTTATATATGGAGGAGATCAAAATGTACAAAAGGCCAAGTTTGATATTCTCAAGGGGAAGTATGATGAATTGAGGATGAAGGATGAAGAAAACATGACACAATATAGTAGTAGAATTAGGGAAGTTGTAAGTGCCATAAGAGGTGCCAGTGGAATATTGACCAATGAAGAAGTGGTAAGTAAAATTATAAGAACTCTTTCTTCTAAGTATGCTATTAGAGAATCTGATATTTAGGAATTGAGATCTATATGGAACAATGTTGTTACTCTTGAAGCGCTAATCGGTAAGATGACCGCATTTGAGTTAAGTAATTATGATAATAGTCTATTGACCATTGAAACTACATTCAAGTAATCTCTAAGCATTAGCAAATCAAGAAAAGAAAAAGAGATTCATAGTAGTTCATTTGGAAATGAATATGATAGTATTCTGAATGAAGAAAAAGAACAAGAAGAGTTAGAGGCATTACTAGCTAGAAGACTACCAAGAAGTAAAGGAAAGTACAAAGGCCAACTACCTTTGTAATGTTTTAATTGTAATAAGATTGGTCATATTGCATCTATATGTCCTAAAAATGACTGGAATGATAAGAATTACAAAAGAGACAACTAACACCGAAGATTTAGAGATTACAAGGACAAACGTAAGAAGTATTTCTACTTAGTTGAGGAAGGTGTAAATGATGATGAATTTGATAATACTAAATAAGGATATGAAGTTGTCTATGTTGTTGTAAAGGAATAATCAGATGAAGAAAAGTATGAAGATCGAAAAGCACTTGTTTCTCATGTAAGTAAACCTGGCCCATGGATTATTGACAGTGGATGTTCACATCACATGACTACTGATATTGACAAGTTTGATAATCTAGAAGAGTATGATGGAGGATTTGTTAGATTGGAAATGACACTCCATGCCCTATGAAAGGTAAAGGATCTATTTTATTAAATGAGAAGATGAAATGTAATGATGCATATTGGGTTAAAGGACCAAATTATAATCTATTGAGTGTTGCACAACTAATCAATATTGGCCACCAATTGGAATTTCAAAATAGAACGGTGAAGATTTATGGTACTGATGGAGATTTGATTGGAACTAGTGAACAATATAAAGGTAATTTATTTTATCTTGATACTTCTTCAAAGAGTTTCTTAGTCTCTAAAGTTGAAGATGTATGGCTATAGCATAAGAGACTATGTCATGTGAATTTTGATAACATGATTAAAGTGAGTAAAAAGAATAGAGTCAAAGGTCTACTAAGATTAAGAAAACTTGATAAATCTATATGCAAAGAATGTCAAACTGGTAAGATGACTAAGTTAATCTTCTCAAGTAAATCTTACTCTACTAATGGTATCTTGGAACTAGTACACACTGACCTTTTTGGTCCTATGAGAATTCAAAGCTATTATGGAGATCGATACTTTATTTTGTTTGTTGATGATTATTCAAGAATGATTTTTGTTATGTTTCTAAAATAAAAATATGATGTATTCCAAGTGTTTAAGTGCTATAAATAAAGAGTTGAAAAGGAAACAAGAAAATAACTAAAGTGTTTGAATCAGATAGAGGAGGTGAATTTATCTCTGATGAAGTTACCTTCTTCTTCAATGAGCATGGAATTAAAAGACAAGTATCTACACCAAGGACTTCACAACAAAATGGGATAGCTGAGAGAAGGAATAGATCCATAGTTGGATGTGCTAGAACATTGTTAATTGATAAAGAAGTTGCAAAAACATTTTGGAGAGAATCCATGATAAGCACTATTGTCTACACACTCAATTGAGTATAGTTGAAGAAAGGAACCAACAAGACACCTTATGAGCTCTGGTTTGGTCACACACCGAATGTAAGTTACTTGAAAATATTTGGAAGTAGGTGTTATATACTAAAAGATTCTAGAAATGGAAAGTTTGACTCTAAAGGAGATGAAGGTATATTTCTTGGTTATTCATCAAAGAGAAAAATAATATAAATGTTTGATCAAGGATACTAACAAAATTTTTGAAAGTGAAAATGTAAGAATTGGTGAATTTGCATAAAGGAATGAAGAGGATAGAAAAAAAGAACATGAGGATTACAAAATATTTGTTTATGTATAGAAAGTAATTCGGTTGAAGAAATTGAGTTGTATCAAGGAGGAATTGATGAGCAAGATGAGCCTCCACCGAGAGATGAAAATATTGATGAAAATTCTATCGAGCTTGTATTAGCAAAATATGTGAGAAGAGACCACTCGTTGAGAAAAAATATTGGAGACAAGAATGTAGAAGTCATTAAAAGAAGTAATTTGAAGGATAAAACATGTTTTATTTCTAAATTTAAGCCAATATTAGTCATGGATGTACTAGGAAATGAAGACTAGATTAATGCTATGAAAGAGGAAATTGATCAGATTGAAAAGAACAACACATGGTCATTGGTGTTGAGACCCAAAGATAAGAATGTGATTGGAACAAAATGGTTTTTTAGAAATAAACTCAATGAGAAAGGAGATGTAATCATAAATAAAGCAAGGTTAGTCTACAAAGGGTATGTACATGAAGAAGGTATTGATTATGGTGAAACTTTTGCACCTGTTGCTAGATCAGGTGTAAGGATATTACTTGCATTTGCTTCATATAAAGGATTTAAAGTTTATCAGATGAATGTTAAGTCTTCATTTCTGAATAAAATCATTGAAGAAGTCTACATTAAACAACCTGAAGGATTTGTTCAAAATTCTAATAAGGATATTGTCTGTAAGCTACACAAAGCCCTCTATGGACTAAAGCAAGCACCCTGAGCATGGTATGAAAGATTAAACTCTTACTTAATCAAGATTGGATTTGAAAGGACTAGTGATAACATTAATTTATACTTAAAATGTGATAGTACTAATATAATTCTGATTGATGAGATATTTGTTGATGATTTTATATTTGGTGGAAATCAAATAATGTCTAAATCATTTGCTAAGGAAATGAGAAAGGAATTTGAGATGTCTATGATAGGAGAGATTAAGTTCTTTATTAAAATTAAAATTCAACAAGTAAAGAATGGGATCTACATAACACAATCTAAGTATATCAAGGAGATCCTAAGAACATTCAATATTGAAGAATCAAAACCAGTCAGAACACTGATGGCTACTATTTGTGAATTGTCAAAGAAAGGTGACACTAAGGAAGTAAATGAGACACTTTATCGATCCATGATTGGTAAACTATAGTATGTTGTCCATAGCTGACTAGATATTGCACATTTAGTTGGTATAATTGTAATGTTTTCTACAAACCCAAAAGAGACACATGTTTGCAGTGAAAAGGATATTTAGATATCTCAAAGGGACTGAAGACTTTGGTCTATTATATACACAAAATGAGGATATTTTGATCTCAAGGTATATACTGATACTGACTGGGTTGGAAATATTGATGATAGAAAGAGCACTACTAGAAGAGATTTCTTTTTAGGATAAAGACTAGCGACATGGTTAAGCAAGAAACAAAGTTGTATTTCATAATCTACTACCGAAGCTGATTATGTTATTGCACCTATGAATTATTCTAACATTGTATGGATCAAAAAATTATTGGAAGGTAGGCATGAAGAGATTATTGATCTAGTTATATTTTATTATGATAATGTTAGGAATGGGAACACTAAGAGGGGGGGGGGGGGGGGGTGTGAATCAGTGTTCACTGTATTTTATCTTTTTACTTATTCTTAAATTGAACTTAAATGCTTAAGTATTGAAATGAATATCCACATAGACATGAAACATGAAATCAACACATAACACCAATATGGTTACGTGGAAACCCAAATTGGTAAAAACCCAGATGGGAATTGACACCCACTAATATTCTGTACTAGTATTTTATGATCCTTGTTAGAATATCCTTAACCCTGTTAGGAGTTGCTTTACAATATATTAAGTATAGTAGACCTTGTCAAGGGTTGGACCCTATTAGGAGTCTTTTACAATAAGCCCTATTAGGGGTGTGGACACACTGTCCTAGAGATCACTTCTCAAGTGGTGAAGGCTACAACCTTCTAATCTCAGATACACACTATATCTGCTAGATGAACTGTCATTGTGACACTGCTTGTCAGATTAGCTCCTTTGATGTGCTAATGCTTTGACCTATTGCAAAGCTCTAATACATCTTATATACTCTTCACACACTTATTCTCTACTTATCTCAACTCTCTTACTACTTCCTTGCTAATTACAATGGGTGCATCTCATTTTTATATGTACATACAAAACAAATAACTAGGTCGGCCCTTTAACCGATTACATACAACGCTTCCAATTGAATTGGCTCAAGTGTGTGTACAAGAAAAAATATTTACATATCAAAAACCTAATTACAATAGGTGCATAACCTTTACAATAATAGAATATAACCACAAATCAAAATGCTAATAGTCAACTGCTTACTTTGTTCTTCTTTGGCACACACTGGCTATGTAACTTCAACTATCTGTAACTTTGTCACACTTTCATATCTGATCATACACTCATAGACTAAGCATGAATATAGTCTAACCAAATTATCTCCTAGGGTTCATACCATAACTTGGTCATACACACATGTGCTAATGCTTTGACCTTCAGGTACTCTGTATACTATCCAGTCTTCAACACTTAGCCAATTTCTTATGTTCTCATTAAGTGTGCTGACTCCAAACTACTATATGACTTTGTTTCCATAATGAAAAATTTATACTAAGTCATATATACTAGTATAGGCAACTTTCCAACATTCTCCCCCTTTGTCATTGATGGCAGCAAAGGAATATGACCAAGTTGCTAACTATTCCTTAATACAATTTTTTTTTGTCTTATATCTCCCTTTACATATCTTTTTATCTTATATCTCCTTATATATATCGATAACCATATTTTTTACATCCTCCCCCTTTGAAATTAATGAAAAAGGTGCTTCAAAATTGTATCCACAAATACTTACTTTGATAGAACATCCGGATATGCTATCTGCAAGTTTTGGATCTCCTTCTTCCACAATGTGATCAATGAATTTACAATCTGTAGATGGGTGCATAATGCATACTATAGCTTTTCCATCTCCAAATCTATGCTAGGACCTTGATCATGTGTCACCATGTGGCATTGATCTCCTTGATATTCTGATTAAGTATGTCTAATGAGGGCGCAAGAGCATTCCTTAACTGAGTCTGTCTAGCCCTTATCTTGGACATCTCCTTTTCTTCCTTCTCAATCTTATCTATCTATCCTTGGTAGACATTATTTCACATGTTCACATCAACTGATAGATCTTCCATTGATTTCCTTATGTTGTTTATCATAACTTCAGCCTCTTGTATCTTTTTGTACAGATCACTAGTCAGCTTGTCTTGGTTCATACAATTAGCAATAATCTTTTTGCCCTTTGCTGCAAAATCCTTCAAGGATGTTTGACCAATCTTTAGTGAGATCAGGTCAAGTGCATAGGTTCTAACCAATTCACTAAGATTCTTCTTCAAATATTTCTCTTCTACAACTAGGGATGCAGATTCTTCTAGGCTAGAGAAGTTACTCTTGAACTATGAAATGATTGTACTCACATCATCAATGGACTGCACCTTAGACACTTTCTTGTTTGCTGGTAACAAGTTGTTCAAGATGTTTACTGATTCTACAAGGAGGGGATTTGTCATCACCTATTTCTCCTTGGCTTTCTCCATAGCTAAGACACTGAACTTGATTAGGTCTTCTTCTCCCCAAGAGTCCAAATGATGTGGGAGCATCTCAACCCTTGAACATTATGATAAATTTCGTGATATTGTAATGTTTCAGTAATTTTGAATTTTGTGGGACCATGTCTAAGGAATGGTTAAATAGTTTAAAATTGCATTTAGAGTGGATTACATGGCATTTGTAACCAAAAATTATATAACAGTCCCAGATTGTGGATGATGGAAGTTATTCCATTTGGTAAAGAATCGACTCTGACTCATTTGTAAAAATTTAAGCTAATGTGTGTTCCCTTTCAAGAAACCGTTATACAAATATAATGTTATTACGAGATATCAGAAAGTTATTGAAGCTGTTTATGCCACAAAGAAACTGTGGAATAGCATCTAATAGTCACATGAAGGAGGCTCATGAATTACTGTGAAAGGGTGGAGTGATTTCCCTGTATGCGTATTGCAAGCCCGCAATGATATCGGGAAGGTTGGAGAGTTTATTTACACCAGTAAAAGCTGAGCATCAATGCAACGACAGTCAATGTTCGAAGGAGATTGAGAACTCCAAGTGCATAGTTTGTGGTTTATGGAACCACCAAGTGGAATCAACTAACATTTTGCAAAGGAACCAATGAAGACTGGTATATGGTGAGCTTGGCATGCGGAAATAGGAGAAGGGTGGTGAACATATTATGTTAAATGTTTGAGTTTTGACAAGGTGGATTTCAAACCAGTAAAAGGGTGGCGGCCATGATAATCTCGAGCATGCTCGAGTTGTGACCAACTTGCATGTTGGAGAAGTCCCTCTAAGCTACGATGCTTGCGAAGACCACAAAGATCATGTGTATGACTCAGCCAGTGAAATAGAAAAAGGTGGTGAGCATGTATAAACATGCATAATCGTGTTGTGGTAGACTTGCAAGGTACGAAGCTCAATGAATATGAGTTGACTAAGGGTTGAATTGGTTCAACAAGTAAACACGGAGCAATGAATTTAAGTTGAAATTGTTAGCTTGACATTATCGGTATGGGGATAATAAAGATTTTAGAAAGCCTGAACGGAATATGAAGATTTTAGCAAGATAATGGGGAGAGTTTGCCAGGTTTGAGAAAGAGTTGGATTTTCTTTGCATCAGATTGGTATCAGAGCTAGAAGCTCTTGAGTGTGTGAGAGATGCAACTCACACCAGGACCATGAGGGAAAAGCAATGTGAGTATTCATTTTTGTTGATGTAGTGTTTGGTTGTAGGTGGAAGTTCACAGCTACAGTAAGGTAGACAAGCAGTCTGTCATGGGGGCCATAGAGATGGTCCAATGGCCTATGTGAGAGGTCCATGCATGCCAATAGACCTAGGGTGAGAAGCAGTGAGAGGACTCCTGGGTGTGGCAGAGCTGTAGCAATATTGCACAGTGGACAAGAAGCAACACCATGATGGCAACCCGCAAGCACTCCATTGATGGGAGTCAGTTTCAACAACTGAGAGCACACCACCAGTGTGCGCATAGAGTTCAAGAAGTAGACAAAGTTCCTCAACATTTCCATAGGGACATGGAAATCCTTGCAGTCTGGGAGTATGATGCCGGAGCATCTCAACCCTTGAACATTATGACAAATTTCATGATATTGTAATGTTTTAGTAATTTTGAATTTTGTGGGACCATGTCTAAGGAATGGTTAAATAGTTTAAAATTGCATTTAGAATGGATTACATGGCATTTGTAACCAAAAATTATAAGGAGAGGTGGTGGTTATGAAAAGATGGGAAGTTTTGTAGCTACCCATGAATCTCTTAAAGAGACATCAATGTAATTGTGAAGCAGTGGGAGAAGTTACAAGAGGGAGAGAGAGCAAAAGATTAAAAAGAAGAGTCATCTCTCTGGCTAAAAACCAGAGAGCCATGCATTAAGTTTATGGATGCACTTGAAATGTTAATATATGGGTTTTGATTATATGATGTTTCAATTCTCAATGAGTAATTCTCTCTCTTCCGTGCATGGTTATTATGTTTCACAAATTGCTATTGTAGATTTTAGAACTAGTGTTGAGTGGCAACTTCTTTGTTATGTTTTCTTTCTGATAAAGAATGTACTGGTTTATGTATCAAGTTCTTGGAGTATTACTAAATGGGATGTTTAGAGTCAGTTTTGCTTATATTTGAGTTGTTTAAATTTAGTTTTATTGATATATAATAGTCCCAGATTGTGGATGATGGAAGTTATTCCATTTGGTAAAGAACTGAATCTGACTCATTTGTAAAAATTTAAGCTAATGTGTGTTCCCTTTCAAGAAACCGTTATACAGATATAATGTTATTACGAGATATCAGAAAGTTATTGAAGCTATTTGTGCCACAAAGAAACTATGTAATAGCATCTAATAGTCACATGAAGGAGGCTTGTGAATTACTGTGAAAGGGTGGAGTGATTTCCCTGTATGCGTATTGCAAGCTCGCAATGATATCAAGAAGGTTGGAGAGTTTGTTTACACTAGTAAAAGCCGAGCATCAATGCAGTGATAGTCAATGTTTGAAGGAGATTGAGAACTCCAAGTGCATAGTTCATGGTTTATGGAACCACCAAGTGGAATCAACTAGCATTCCACAAAGGAACCAGCAAAGATTGGTATATGGTGAGCTCGACATGCAGAAATAGGAGAAGGGTGGTGAACATATTATTATGTTCAATGTTTGAGTTTTGACAAGGTGGATTTCAAACTAGTAAAAGGGTGGTGGCCATGATAAGCTCGAGCATGCTCGAGTTGTGACCAACTTGCATGTTGGAGGAGTCCCTCTAAGCCACGATGCCTGCAAAGACCACAAAGATCATGTTTATGACTCAGCTAGTGAAATAGAAAAAGGTGGCGAGCATGTATAAACATGCATAACCATGTTGTGGTAGACCTGCAAAGTACGAAGCTCAATGAATATGAGTCGACTAAGGGTTGAATTGGTTCAGCAAGTAAACACAGAGCAATGACTTTAAGTTGAAATTATTAGCTTGACATTATCAGTATGGGGATAATAAAGATTTTAGAAAGCCTCAACGAAATATGAAGATTTTAGCAAGATAATGGGGAGAGTTTGCTAGGTTTGAGAAAGAGTTGGATTTTCTCCGCATCACCAAATTGGTTGTGTCAAGTGTCAAACTTGAGAACAATGCTGTTGAGGGAGTGATAGGAGTGCTATCCATCACTTCTTGTTTTACCTTGATTATTTCAACTGATGGTTCATCTTTTTTCTCACTTTCTTTTACCTCTTCTTTTCCCTTTTATTTTTCAGCTTCTTTTTCTTTTTCTTCTTTCTTTTCTTCCATCTTTTCTTCTTCTTTCTCATCTATTATATTCTCAATCAATACTTCTTCTTGTTGATTGGCAGAAGTGTTACTGCATAAGTTTTTAGCCTCTTGAGTGCTTACAAATGCCTCTTCAAACTTGTCCAAATCCATATCTGTGTCTACCATAGTAAATTTTACATTGTCAATGAAGATTGAATCATCCTTAGGTGTCTCTTTCATGGGCACAATCTTCTCTACCTCTGTGGACGTGTCAACTACATGAGTTGAATCCTGTGGACTTGTAGATTGTACATTGATGGTCTTTGATTCTTTGGCAATCATAGTGGGTACTTGGGCTTTGGCTGTAGTAGTTGGATACATGTGCCTATTCATGAAGACCTTTTCAAATGCCTTCTTTGTTTCCTTAGCTACCAGTTCATAGTTTTTGTCCATTATGTGTAGGGTCCTTGACTTTGTTTTGAGATGTGGTTTCACCAGATCTAACAATAACTTCTTCTCTTCTAGCTCACATATTGGAAGGGTTTCATCTAAAATCTTTTCTCTTATCCTTAGATCCTCTTCAATAGCTTGTCTCTTTTGGAACTCTAAGATATTTCATACATTATCAAGAATCATGGTCTTCAGTTCTAGGACCATTTTCTTAAACTTCAACTTATGTTTGACAATCATTCCATGTATCTCTGATTTGTCAATCTCACTATATTTTTCATAAAACTTTCCTACTTGATCAATCCTTCCTTCATTAGTGATTCTTGTACTTAGCACACTGAGACTAGGTTTGAAACTTACTTCAGGAGGTGCTTGAGTGTTCCTTTTGTTCCTTGTTACTCTCGAGGATGGATGGATGACCAATGATGATTTCTTTCTTCCTTTTAGGCATTTCCTTATACTCAGGAGGAGTAGTAAGGTTAATGGTTTCTTTGGGCACAGAAGGAGTAACACCAGTATTACCCTTCTAAATATTAGACTTTTCTATCTTCACCTTCTTTAGCTTAGGATCTTCTGATTCAGTCTTTGTTGTTGCTGCGCTCTTAATTTCCAAAGAAATCTTTTGTTCCCTTGATTTGTCTAGGTCTACTTGAGACACTCCATGAATTCTCAAGATCTCTAATGTAACCTTAGCAACCTTCCTTTTTGTTGCTACATTGTTTAACACTACATCAACTTCTCTTGTTTTCTCTGCATAGGTTCCCCATCTTGGCTCATTGGGCTCTTTAGGGGCTGAAAGCAATAATTGTGCATATGCTTCTAGAACTTGTCCCTCAACCTCATAGCCAAGTGGATGAATCCACTTTTTCCTTGGTTCAACTACCTCCATGCATGTTGTGTCTGTCTTAACCATGAAGCAAATAGTATCTTTGTATTTTTCAACTATTTTCTCTGGAATTTTGTATCTCATCTGCATTTTGACTTGAAATGTCTTCAACTCCAATGTCATGTAGTCTCTTAGAGTGCTCTCAATAGTTTCCTTGAAGGATATTGGTGGCATGGTAGGAATAGTCTTGTCTAGGTATGAATTTGACACCTTTCCAACAATATGGAAGTACATATAGATAATTAGGGACCCAAACCTAAATATCTTGGTCTTGTCATGCTTGATTGCCTTAATGTTATCTATTAACTATGTCCATTTTCCTTCACAAGTCTGATAACTGCAAGAATTGTGGCTGCAGACACACTGTTCACCCTGCTGGTGTGTTGGAACCTATAACCTACTATCATGGACTTCAATTTGATGTCATCTTGCTCAATAGGCTCTATGGTCATTCCACACCTATCACTTCTTGACTTGCAGCTTTCTCAACAAGTTTTCTCACATCTTTTTCAGCTAGAAGAATAGCGCCTATTTTAGAGAGGCCTATATCTCATGAATTAGGTCACTAGTAATTCTGACTGGCACTTCACCTATCCAAAATAGGTCATCATGAATCCTACTTAGTATAATATTGATCCATTATGATTCATAGAACTCATATGCCATAGCATACTCCACTATAGGGTGATTATTCCACTATGCATACTCATCCATGAAGGTTTTGTCTGGTTTCATCATTGTTTCCATGTGTGCCCTTAATCTGTCCAATCCTACTCGCTCTTTCTTATAGTATATGTATGCCCTAATGTCCTCAACATACATAACACCCATAGGCATGTGGGAGAATGCCCCTTCTAGGTCATCTAAGGTGGATTTAAATAGGTGCCTCTTGAATACATATCTTTTCTTCTCTACAACATCAAATACTATAAGAGTGGCCATCACTTACTTGGATATGGCTTTCTAAATGATCTTGAAGACTTCTTGAATCTGTGTGACAAACTAGGGTTTTCACAACTGATCAAATGCACAACTAATCACTTGATGAATCAAATTGCAATCCTTCTCAATCAAATGCTAGGGCTCTTCTGGTCTCCAATCGCTCTGAATTTGAAAGCAATGAGAGATTTACAAACTTTTGTGTGCTTTAAAGTAGAAAATATGCCATTAACACTTGTCGCATAAACCAAGCTATCACTTGAAAATTTCTAACTTCCATTCTACAAACAATCAGCTAGTGCGCTCTTGCACATAGGTTCTGCTAGCCTCCAAAAGCTTAAGTCCAAAGGTGCATACTCTGAGAGTGAGTATACTAGCTGCACAGGGGTTTAGAGATAAATTATATCCCCCTATGACCCCGAGGGCCATTCATCTAGATGTAGAGGGTGCATCCACTGTGGATGCATCCAATACATACTCATCAACCTTGTCCTTCTCTTCTTCTGACCAAATCAAGCTCGCATCCTTTAAAGCTTTCACAAAATTGACTTCTCCTTCGGGATCCAATACTGGTTCTTCGAGCTTTTTAGGGGTTTCCTGACCTTGTGTCCTTGATCTACAAAACTTTGAGATGTGTCCATCCTTTTTATAAGAGTGAAAAATGATTGGAGGCCTTATATTCCTTGGTGCATTGACATGGGTCACCATTTTACATTGTCTAGTTGAGTGACCATTATAGTTACATATCTGACATGTAACATTCTGAGAACTTCTTACATTTGATTGATTCTAATTTCTTTGATTATACTAAGTCTCGTTCTTCTAACTTGTCTTGCAGTTCATAGCTCTATGACCAAATTTATTGCATGAATAAGAGTAACCATTGAGAGGTCTTACCTCTCTATGGTTCCTTTCTATGTGTCCATGCTTGTTACATGCCTAAAAAGTGTGGTCTACTAGCTTGTGCTCATTCTTAGGTGGTTCAATATGCCCTTTAGTCTAACTTCCAGTCTCCTTAGAAATTGAGGTGCCTTATGGTGCTTTCATTCTTGCTCACATGCTGTCAATCTGATTTTGTGCTTCATTGTATCCAATGTAGCTAGTATCTCCTTTCACTTTGCTTGCATACAACTAAGATTCTATCAAATCAGAACTAGTGTGCAACTTATCAATGTGATTCTTTGCCTATTTCAATTCAAATTCCAAGCTTTCTTTGTTGTTTCTTAGCTCCAAGATTTTCATGTTTTCTTGCCTCAATTCTTCATTTAGTTGAAGGTTCTCTTTGATCTGTTCATCATAGACTTCCTGATTAGTAGTCAGCTTATCATCTAATTCTTCAATCTATTCTTTTAGAGATGAATTTTCTTCACTGAGCTTTTTGATCATAATCCCTAAATCACTAGTAGAGCATTCTTTCAAATCTTTTCTTAGCCTTTTGATGACTAATTGAGCACCACTAACTTTTTCTTTAAGTTCTTCAATTTATTTTTCAGATCTGTCCAGGTCTTCAAGAGCAGCTTCAAGATTTCTTTTCAGATGTTTCATTTCTAGTTTTTCCATGACCTCCTCAAGTGGTTAAACTTCTTTTTTGAGGACCAGTGTTTTGATGCCAATTGTTAGGAATGGGAACACTAAGAGGGGGTGGGGGGTGAATCAGTGCTCACTATATTTTTGTTAGAAAGTAAAGTCCACCAAGATAACTGAGAGGGGGGGGGGGGGGTGGGGTGAATCAATTATCAGATATTTATAACTTTTATCATATTTAACAACATTAAACCATGTAAGAAATATAATTACCAACCATGGAAATATATTCATACACAATTACACAATAACACAAGATATGTTGACTAGGGAACCTCTTGATCAAAGAGTAAACCCTGGTGGGAATGATGCCCATAAAAGATGCACTAATATGAATATTCCTTGTGAAAGGATGGACTCTGTTAGGAGTATTATGAAATACATTCAGTACATATAAATCCTTGCTAGGAGATTTTGAATCTCTGTTAAAAGATTCTAACCCTGTTAAGAGTTATAGAAGACAAAAGGACCCACTGCCCAAAAAGCTTCAGGGTAAGATCACTAAACTCACTGTCCAAATAATATTTTCATTATTCAAAATAATAATATGTTACCTCTTCTCTGACTATGCCAAACCACACTCACTATTACATCAGATCTCAATTTCAGATCTTTGTACTTCGCATGTCTTCCTTCACAATTTTGCTCTCATAATTAGCTCTTTTCTTCACTTCATGCATACCACATCACATCTCAACACTAAAATAAGGAAAAACATTCCTTCCTTTATAACACACTCAAATAATTACAAATGAGTCAACACACAATTACAAAATAAAATATTTCACACGCTACACCAAAATTACATAAAACTGTTAGCTTCCAAATACAATAAATCTTCACTCATGTGACTTCAAAGTTTGCACTCTCATCCACATCACTATAAATGTGTCTCTAACTTATCTTTAACTGTGCAAAGCTAGATTCCATCCTGATTAGGAGATATCATCCGATTGCCAAAAACCGCTACTCAGGAACACTGCCTGAATACTACTTCCACCAAAATGCTCATAACTTTCATGAATAAAATAATTACTATCTACACTCTTAACCATAGAAATATAACATATCATAGAGTATATCCTCAATGTTGCATAGCTCCAACTATAATATCCCACGCATGCTAATCAAAACACTATTTGCTTCTCGGCAAGTCTTCGGTAAAACATTGTGTTGACATCAATGACAATCATAGTCATGAATGCGACAACAAAAACTACAGAATGGGTGCCAAACACTTGAGAATTCATTCCTAACAATCTCCCCCATTGGCATTGATGGCAACATAGATGAAAAACATCCAATGTTCCAAAAATCCAATACTGCAACACTGCATCTTTGAATCCTCTTCATTAATCAAATCTTTCTTCGTTATCCTATTTAGTTCTCTCATATTGTTTTTCTCATATTTTTTTTCATACATACTTCTCCCCCACTGACATCAATGATAGAAATTTCATCACTATGTCAACAACAAATCAATGTCAAAAGACACTTTTCAGAAAATACATTTACTAGAGTCCTGATGACTCAGCTCAGATACACATACTCCCCCATCGAGGAAGTACCAACATCCAGTTCAGAAGAAAGATAGGGCTGATATATTACTGGATGGATGCAACCAACTACATCATTACTCAAAAGTAGGCTGGGACATAACCCCAAGCATACCTCTCAGATACTCAAATGTATCCTTAGGAAAAGGCTTTGTAAATATATCTACTATTTGTTCCTTTGTGCTTATGTACTCTAGTCTGACTTCTTTCTCAGCAAATTTCTCTCTTACAACATGATACTTGATATCTATATGTTTTGTCTTAGAATGTAGTATAGGATTCTTAGACATACTGACTGTACTGGTGTTGTCACAATGTATAATGATAGGTTCAAAAAATTTAATTCCAATATCCTTCAGCATCTACTTCATCCAAATTATTTGGTTATAATTATTTGCTGCTGCTACATACTCTACTTCTATTGTGCTCTATGAAATAAAATTTTGCTTCTTGCTTAGCCAAGAAACTAATCTTCCTCCAAGAAAAAATGCTCCTCCACTGGTGCTTTTCTTATCATCAACATTGCCTCCCTAATCAGCATCTGTATATGCACACAGGGTAAAATCATCAAATTTTTCATACCACAATCCATAGTCCATTGTGCCTCTTAAATATCTCAGTATCCTCTTTACTATTTTATAATGTGATTCTCTAGGTTTAGCTTGAAATCTTGCTACAATTCCAACTGAATGTGCTATATCCGGTCTTGTCTGTGTCAAATAATGCAATCCTCTAATCATGGATTTATATTTCTTCTGCTCAACTGTCGGTGTTTCATCTATGCTAGATAACTTATGTCCGGTTACCATAGGTGTTCCAACTGGTTTACAATCCTCCATTCCAAATCTTTTAAGAAAATCCTCCATTCAAGATATCATCATTTTTTTGTGTTATCTGTAATCCCAAAAAGTATTTCATCTCACCAATCATACTCATTTCAAATTCAGTCTTCATTTCATCAGCAAATTTGTCACTAGCCTCATCTTCTCCTCCAAAAATAATGTCATCAACAAAAATAACTATAATGAACAAACCATTTTCAATTTCTTTTGTGTATAGATTGCTATCAGCTATTCCTTTAGCAAATCCCAATTTTAACAAATACTTATCTAGTCTTGCATACCAGGTTCTAGGTGCTTGCTTTAGTCCATATAATGCTTTCTTCAGTTTACATACCATGTCTCCTTCTTGAGTCAAAGGAAAACCTTCAGGCTACTCAATGTAGAATTCTTCTTCCAATTCTCCATTCAGAAATGCTGACTTCACATCCATCTGATACACTTTGAATTTCTTAAAAGTTGCATAGGCCAAAAACATTCTTACTGCTTCAATTCTTGCTACTGGTGCAAAAGTTTCTTCATAGTCAATTCCTTCTTGTTGTGAGTATCCCTTACATACCAATCTTGATTTGTTTCTTACAACTTCTCCTTGTTCATTCATCTTGTTTCTGAATACCCATTTAGTTCCAATCACATTCTTATCTTTAGGTCTAGGGACCAATTCCCATGTCTTGTTCTTTTCTATCTGATCTAGTTCTTCTTTCATAGCATTAATCCAATGTTCATCTTCACAAGCTTCACTAGTAGATTTAGGTTCAATTTGAGAAATCAAACATAAATGTACCTTATTTTGAGTCAGAATTCCTTTGTCCAAACTTCTAATAACTTGTTCAACAGGATGATTTCTTGATAAATACTTGTTCGGTGTCATAGTCTCAGATCTTGCTTCAACTGTAGATTCTTCTCTAGATTCCTCTTTGGTTTCTTCAGCATGACTTTCATTCAACAATTCACTATCAGTTTCATAGAATAATTCAGTAGTTTCAGTGTTAGGCTTAGGATGAGCTTCTTCATCAGATTCATAATCAAGCATTCTTTCCTAAATTTTGAGCTTTTCATCAACTTTAACATTTTCGCTCTCAACAATAGTTTTAGTTCTCTTATTATAACATCTATATGCTTTGCTCTTCAAAGAATATCCAAGAAAAATACCTTCATCACTTCTAGGATCAAACTTTCCAATATCATCATCTCTCTTTATATAACATTTGCTTCCAAAAATTCTAAAATACTTAACTGAGGGTGCATGTCCAAACCATAATTCATAAGGTGTCTTGTCTGTGTCTACTCTGATTTGTACTCTGTTCATTATATATACTATTGTATTCACTACTTCTCTCCAAAATTTCTTTGCTAAATCATTCTCAAATAACATAGCTCTTGCTACTTTAGTCACTAATATATTTCTTCTTTTTGCAATACCATTTTGTTCAGGTGTTCTAGGGGCTTAAAACTATCTCTTAATACCGTTCACTTCAAAAAAAGTGTTAAACTCTCTAGAAGTAAATTCACCACCTCTATCAGATCTCAAACATTTAATCTTCATTCTAGATTCATTCTCAACTTTGTTCTTAATGATCTTAAACTTATCAAATGCTTTAAATTTTTCTTTCAAAAATGCAATCCACATCATTCTTGTAAAATCATCAACAAGAATCATAAAATACCTTTCTCCATAGAATCCTCTAGTCCGGGTAGGACCGCTCAAGTCTATATGAACAATCTCCAACTTCTCTGCCGATGTGAACTTCTTACTAGGAAATGAACTTCTCTTCTGCTTAGCCATCACACATTCTTTGCAAATCATATTAGTAGGCTTCATAATTTTAGGAAAATCCCTTATTGCAAGTGTAGTACTCACTTTCACAATATTATGAAAGTTTATATGACAAAACCTTCTATGCCATAACCAACTGTCATCAATCTTAGTAATCAAACTATTCATCTCAGTAGGATTCAACTGATATATATTACCTCTGGTTCGAGATCGAGTTCCAATCAGATTTCCATCTTTATCCTTTATCACACAAGTTTTCTTAGTAAACCAAACTTGATATCCCTTGTCAACTAACTGTCCAACACTCAAAAGATTATGTTTCAATCCATCAACAAAGTAAATGTCATCAGTATTAGTCTTTCTATCAAGAGTAATAGATCCTATACCTTTAATCAAACAAGGTGCATTGTTACCAACTCTAACAACTCCTCCATCATAATCGTTAAAATTTATGAACTTTTTCATATCTCCAGTCATATGATGTGAACAACCACTATCTATAATCCAATCAACTTTCTTTTCAACTTGGAAAACTAAGGCTTTTTCTTCCTTAACATGAGTTTCAAAAATTTCTTCTTTAATTGCTACAAATCCTATTTCATCATTATTCTCAGTATCACTTTCACTTAAAGTTCTTTCAATACTAGCTTCAAGGTCTTCATCATTAGCATAATAACATTCCTTAGATCTTCTAGGCTTGAAATTATTTCTATACTTTTTAACTCTCTTAGGACATTTAGATGCAAAATGATCATATTCTTGACAAGTCCAACATTTAAAAATTTTCTTACCATCTGGTTCTCTTTTCACAAGCAAGGCAATACCTTCTTCAATCTTCTTGTCTTCTTCATTTATAGATCTATTGCTACTAGCATGATCTCCACTCATACTGATGCTTCTTGATAATGTAGGATGAACACTAAGAGCACTGAATGCTATCTCCATTCTAGGTAAGTCTCCTGATAACCTCAGGTTCATCTCTGCTGCTTCCAATCTTCCAAGAAGAGTCTCTCTTGTAAAGTTCATAGTACAAGGTATAACTTGTTCAATCATCTGTGTTGTCTGGTTAAATATAGGAGTTAATGTCCTCAAAATTTTCTATATCACTTTATTCTCTGTCTTTGTTCCTCCACAAGATTTTATCCTTGCAACAATTTCTGACATTCTACCAATATAGCTTCTAACAGATTCATCTTCCAACATTCTTATATCTTCAAATGCACATATCCAATTATGTAATCTAACTCTTTTTTCATGTTCATCACCTTCAAAAGTAGAGTGCAAAGCTTTCCAAATTTCATGAGATTTTTTCAAACATTTTACCTGACTATATTCATTCTCTGGAAGTGCTGTCAAAAGTGCTTCTCTTGCAAGTATGTTACACATGAACAAATCTCTCTCATCATTAGAGCATGTCTCAAGATCATCTTCTTCAATGATTGTCTTATCATTCTTTGTAGTCAACCAATAACTTGGTCCTAAACATAGTAGATGTGTCTTCATCTTTTCTTTCCAGCTGTCAAAATTTGCTCCATCAAACTTAGGGCTTTCTTTCCTGAAATTTTCCACAGATCTCCTTAAGCTATTAAACTTCTCTTTCAAGGACCTACCGCTCTGATACCAATTGTTAGAAAGTAAAGTCCACCAAGATAATTGAAAGGGGGGGGGGGTGAATCAGTTATTAGATAATTATAACTTTTATCATCTTCAACAACATTAAACCATGTAAGCAATATAAATACCAACCATGGAAAGATATTCATACACAATTACACAATAACACAAGATATGTTGACTAGGGAACCTCTTGATCAAAGAGTAAACCCCAGTGGGAATGATGCCCACAAAAGATACACTAACATCAATATTCATTGTGAAAGGATGGACTCTATTAGGAGTCTTATGAAATACATTCAGTACATATAAATCTTTGTTAGGAGATTTTGAATCTCTGTTAAAATATTCTAACCCTGTTAAGAGTTATAGAAGACAGAAGGACCCACTGCCCAAACAGCTTTAGGGTAAGATCATTGAACTCATTGTCCAAATAATCTTTGCATTATTCAAAAGAATAATATGTTACCTCTTCTTTGACTATGCCAAACCTTACTCATTGTTACATCAGATCTCAATTTCAGATCTCTGTACTTCGCATGTCTTCCTTCACAATTTCACTCTCATACTTAGCTCTTTTTTTCACTTCATATATACCACATCACATCTCAACATTACAACAAGGAAAAACATTCCTTCCTTTATACCACACTCAAATAATTACAAATGAGTCGGCACACAATTACAAAACAAAATATTTCACACGCTACACCAAAATTACATAAAACTGTCGGCTTCCAAATACAATAAATCTTCACTCGTGTGACTTCAAAGTTTGTGCTATCATCCAAATCACTATCAATGTGTCTCTAACTTTCCTTTAACTGTGCAAAGATAGATTCCATCCTGATTAGAGAGATATCATCCAATTGCCAAAAACTGCTACTCAGGAACACTGCCTGAATACTGCTTCCACCAAAATGCTCATAAATTTCATGAATAAAATAATTACTATTTGCGCTCTTAACCATAGACATATAACATATCAAAGAGTATATCCTCAATGTCACATAGCTTCAACTACAATATCTCACGTGCACTAATAAAAACATTGTATGCTTCTCTGCAAGTCTTTGGTAAAACACTGTGTTGACATCAATGGCAATCATAGTCATGAATGCAACAACAATTGCTATATAATGGGTGCCAAAAACTTTAGCATTCATTCCTAACAATTTTATCTTTTTACTTATTCTTAAACTGAACTTAAATGCTTAAGTACTGAAATGAATATCCACATAAACATGAAACATGAAATCAACACATAACACCAATATGGTTATAGGGAAACCCAAATAGGTAAAAACCTCGGTGGGAATTGACACCCACTAATATTGTGTACTAGTGCTTTATGATCCTTATTAGAAGATCCTTAACCCTGTTAGGAGTTACTTTACAATGTATAAAGTACAATAGACCTTGTCAAGGGTCAGACCCTGTTAGGAGTCTTTTACAATAAACCCTATTAGGGGTGTGGATGCATTGTCCTAGAGCTCACTGCTCAAGTGGTGAAGGCTACAACTTTCTGATCTTAGATAAACACTATATCTACTAGATGAATTGTCACTGTGACACTGCCTATCAGATTAGTTCCTTTGATGCACTGATGCTTTGAACTCTTGCAAAGCTCTAATACATCTTATAGACCCTTCACACACTTCTTCTCTACTTATCTCAACTCTCTTACTACTTCCTTTCTAATTACAATGGGCTCATCTCATATTTATATGCGCATACAAAATAAATAACTAGGTCGGCCCTTTAACCGATTACATACAATGCTTCCAATTGAATTGGCTCAAGCATGTTTACAAAAAAACATATTTACATGTTGTAAACCTAATTACAATAGGTGCATGGCCTTTACAACAATAAAATATAACTGCAAATCAAAATGCTAACACTCGGTTGCTTACTTTTTTCTTCTCTGACACACATTGGCTGTGTAACTTCAACTATCTATAACTTTGTCATACTTGCATATCTGATCATGCGCTCATAGAATAAGTATGAATATAGTCTAACCAACTTATCTCCTAGGGTGCATACCATAACTTGGTTTTACGGACATGCACTAATGCTCTGAGCTTTAGGTACTCTATATACTATCTAGTCTTCAACACTTAGTTGATTTTTGATCTTCTCATTAAGTGCACTAACTCCAAACTACTATCTGACTTTGTTTCCATAATGACAACACTATACTAAGTCATATACACCAATATAGCCAACTTTCCAATAGATAATACAAGTGCTATTAACATATCAAAGAATCTAGTGATTCATTAAAAAACAAAGCATATCTATTAAGTATCATTATTTGAGAGAGAAAGTACAAGATAAGATTGTGACATTGGAGTATGTGGATTCTAAAGAATAGATAGCTGATATATTTACAAAACCATTACTGAAGGATGCTTTTGAGTATCTCTGAGGTAAGTTAGGGGTTCTTCTACAATCCAATATTTATTAAAGCATGATGCATGCTACATTAATTCAAAGTACTCAATAGAATATCCATCTTGTGAGTTCATGCTAGTGTTCACTCTTTAGGTGAAGCTTGAAGTTGTGTCAAAGAAGTTTATGAAAGCAATGAGAAATCTATACATTTTAGGTATGATTTAAGTTTGTACGTCTTTGGTATTGTTGTAAAAGAGGGAGAATTTATGAGATTAGATGAGAATAAATCAATTGATGTAGTGAAATGAATGAGATTAATGTTGATAGATCACAGAGGGATTTTTTGCTGATGCAGTAATGTTGCAAAGACAAAAATGGAATAAAGTTGATGGAATCAAAAAAGGTAATTATAAAGAAGACTACTACTAATAAAGGGAGAAAGACTACAGAAGAAGATCAAGTACAAAAAAGGAAAATATAAAGCTTAGAGGGAGAATATGAATGAAAACAAAGTGTTACTATCATCAATTGAATACTAAATATTGTTAGTGTTGCAATCGATGGGCCAAAGAGGGAGATTGTTACCATAACTGATAGTAATGTTGAAGATTGATTATCTAATGGTGATGATGATGAAGACCAACCAAGATAAGAGGAATACATGATAGTAGAAATGTTAGATCAGTTATTGTCTTGTCATTGATGTCAAGAAATTGATTTCTGGTTTCTATTATGTTGCCATATCATTTGGTAATGATATAAGCTGGATGAGTTGAGAAGAAGAGGAAATGAGATGTTGTGAAGTTAAAGAACTTAAATGGGAAACTGATACAGATCGGACAGTTATTATATTATGTTTATATAATTGTTTTCTATCTAACATATGATTATGTTAAGTCGGTAAAGCATGGTGATAAAGATTTGTCAAATCAATAAGTTAATTTATTTTGGTTACCGAGAAGGAAATTTCACTTGGTAAGGTAAAAGGTAAAAAGAAAGTAACTTGATAAAGGCAAAGGAACCGAAGGCATCAAACAACAAAGAAAGGTTTAGGCACTGAGTGAAGTTAACCAAAATACAAATGGAGGACACCGAGCGAGGAGCAAATATTAAATAAGGATAGAATCAACATTTAATGATTAGTGATGATGAGCTGGATGATCATGATGATAAGTAGATTTAGTTACAAGAGATCTACATATAGTAAAATTCAAGGTGAAGATCTATGGAAAGATCTAAATAGAAAAAAGAGATGGAATAAGTTACAAGAAATTTCAAGTTCCTAGGTGAAAAGAAAAAGTGTTACCAAGATCCAGATTCAAGGTACAATGAATTGGACGGTTAAGATTGATTAAAGGAAAAAGTAATAGAGGAGATTAAGAGGAAAAATTTGTCTATATAAAAGATGGATTTGTATGATCAAGTGGTTGGAAAATTGAATATTTGAAGGGTCGCCATCTGATACAGTGAAGAAGGAACAAAGAGATTCCGAGTGGAAAAGAATAATTTGATGAAGTGTTGAAGCTAGTGGATAATGAAGAATTAAAGTGAAGATTGAAGAGCACATAAAGGATCTGATTTATAAAAGATATTTTCAAATCTACATGTCAATTTATTTACTGTTGCTTACTAGCATTTGTAATAGATAAATCTCTTAACAGAGTGGACTTAACAGTCTTATTGTAAAATCCTTGAAAAAGGTAACATCCTAAATAGTGTTTGAATCCCTCTAACAAGGCCACTCCTAATAGGGAAAAGATCCTAACAGATCTTAGGTAAATCCCTTTACCGGGTCACACCTAATAGTGTGCATTGTAATCTTTAACTAGATTGGCTCTTAACCGGGTGTACTTCAAAAGGGTATTTTCTTAGTGGGTGACAATTCCCACAGTGGTTTTTCCCAAAGTTGGATTTCCACTTTAAATACTGGTGTTACATGTGATGCATGGTTTGTGTGAATGATTTACAGATTGTTATAGTTTATTTACCATTGTTGGTAAAAAGTAAAGTTTATTTTATTGAGTTTCTATCGAGTTAATCAGAGAAAAGTTTTTTAGTTATTTGGAATCAGGGATTACTGATTCACCCCCCCCTCTCTGTAATCTAACAATGTTTGATACATTGATAAATAATATTGCAATTTGACATTGAGACGTCAATTTTTATTTATTTTTTGTATTTCTAGTTCTCATGGGTCCTTGCATGATTCGATTCTAAGACTACAATTTTTTTTTTATTTGATACTAGCCTTAACCATTTTTCTATTGGCATGCTATCAAAAGTTGTAAAAGTTGTCTTTTTTAATGTAAAATATATTTAAAATGTGAAGCCTTTTTTTGTTACCAATGATGTTGGTTTGATCATTTGTATTTTTTCTTATTTGATATTGCAAAGGATTTTAAGTAGGTTTATAATAGTTTGTATTCTAAAATGGAGAATACATTGGATAATTATTTTGGATTTAATTTTTATTTATGGGGAATGAAAATTAAAATGAAAACAAAAATAAAAATAATGAATAATAAATTGTGAAAAATAGTAAGTGGAACATAAAAACCACGTAAAAATGCAAGTTAGTTGTTGGATTGGAGTAGTAGAGATGATAAAGCCAATGCTATTATTGGTCTTTGATCTTTCGTACTCCAAATTAAATCACACACACACACATTAGATGAATAATCTAAAAATATTTGGGATAAGAATTTTATAAATTATTTATAGAAAAAATTAGTTAATGTAAAGTTTTCCTTAAAACTTCAATTGCTAAGGTTCAAGATAGAAGATGGAATTATGGAATTGTGATGTCAATCCATATAAGCAATTTGAGATTTGTTAGTAGAAAAGTAGCAAAGTTAAAAGCTTTGGTAGATGATGATGATGATGATGATGACGACGACGACGGCGAGGATGATGATGATGACTGTAATACCCCAAAAATGGGTTATAGGTTCATTAACCTCCCACATCAACAATTCGATCGAAATTGACATCAAAGTCGTAACCTAAGGCACATTTGCACATCAGTTCATCAAAACCTAATTGATTTTATCTCAATTCTGCATCAGGGAATATTCCTAATTTATCATAATTATCTTTAATTGAAAATTATTTGGTGATAAATCATATTTATCCTAAAGTTTGATTAATTGAATATTCTGAATATTTGATTAATTAGATTTAATTCTACCACTTAATTATTTAATTAGCTTTAATTAAATTTATTCCTAAATCATATTATTTAATTTTGACAATAAATCTAGTATCTCATGACCAATTGATTAAATTCTCATTTAATTAATTAATGTCAGTTGTCAATATTTAATGATATAGTTTTTGAATAAAGTTTGATTTAATAATTGATTAACCCATAATCAGTTATTTTTAAATTTAAAATCAGTTAAGTTGAAGATAAATCACTTTATTTTTAACTTAATTCATAATTATCTATGCACATTTGAAAGAGCAGTTAAACTTTAAATCAGAAAATCAATTCAAATTGTTATCTTTTGGAAACTCAACATCTATTTTGAGTTGAAAATTGTGTTGGAAAGTTGGCTATACTGATGTATATGACTTAATATAGTGTTTTAATTATGGCTATAAAGTCATACATTAGTTTGGAGTCAGCGCACTTGATGAGGAGATCTAAAATCTATTAAGTGTTGAAGACTAGACAGTGTATAGAGTTCCTGCAACTCAGAGCATCAACACACGTGCATACGACTGAGTTATGGTATGCACCCTGGAAGTTAAGTTAGTCAAACTATATTCATGCTTAGTCTATGAGTGCATGATCAAATATGAAAGTATGAGAAATATACAAGTAGTTGAAGTTGCACATCCAGTGTGTGCCAGTGAAGAATAGAGTAAGCAGCCGACTGTTAGCATTTTGAGTTATGGTTATAATATAATGATGTAAAGGCTATGCGCCTATTGTAATTAGGTTTTCAACTTATGTATATATTTTTTTGTAAACACGCTTGAGCCAATTCATTTGGAAGCGTTGTATGTAATAGGTCTAAGGGCCGACCTAGTTGTTTATTTTGTATGCCCTTATTAATATGAGATGTTCCCATTGTAATTAGCATGGAGTTTGAAATAGAGTTTTGATAAGTAGAACATAAGTGTGTGAAGAGTCTATAAGATGTATTAGAGCTTTGCAAGAGGTCAAAGCATCAGCGCATCAAAGGAACTAATATGACAACTAGTGTCACAGTAATAGTTCATTCATCAGTTATAGTGTGTATATGAGATCAGAAGGTTGTAGCCTTCACCACTTGAGCAGTGAGCTCTAGGATAGTGCATCCCTTCCCCTAACAGGGACTATTGTAAAAGAATCCTAACAGGGTCTGACCCTTAACAAGGTCTACTATACTTAATACATTATAAAGCAACTCCTAACAAGGTTAAGGATCTTCTAACAAGGATCACTAAACACTAGTACAGAATATTAGTGGGTGTCAATTCCCACTGGGGTTTTTTCCTATTTTGGTTTCCCCATAACCATATTAGTATTATGTGTTGATTTCATGTTTCATGTTTATATGGATGTGTTATACACTAAGTTTGCACCCTTGTTTCAAGCTCTGTTGGTCTTGATAACCTAGTATAACATGGGAATCATCTCCAGGTTGTGGGACCTATGCTAACTAAGATGAGACCTCTAGGTTCTAGGCTGGTTCCTCTTGGATAATCACCTTAATTTTCTCTTAACAAGAAAGTAAATTCTTGAGGGCAAAAGGGATAGAAGGAATGCATAAAAGGGAAATAACTGAAAGGCAAACTATCCTACTAGGTGATACATCAAAATGAAGGTATGAATTACAGTATGGAGGATGAAATCAATGCATAAACTTAGATCTAGGAGATAAAAAATCACTGAATAGGTTTGCATCAATGTTTCATAGAAGGGTCTACAATAGAATGAGGCTATTCAGGGAAAGAGAGAATTTCACAAACAATAGCATTCCTAAGAATTGGACACAATCTATAACCTACAAACAAACATCCACTTCTGCAAATAGGTATAGGAATGAGACAGATTGTCAGGGGGTTGAAGTATACCCACAAGATCATTCAAATCAAATCACCCACAAGAATACACATGAATTGTAGAAAGAAAGAGGGATCAAGAACCCTAAGATATCACTGAAAACATACATATACTTAACTCAATAAGAGAAAATTCAGACAAGAAGGTATAGGGACAGAAATAATGTCACAAAGTACTTTTGCAATATCTAAACATCAATGAAAGGTTAAAAGATGAAGAAGCTAGAGGGCATAAAGAATGCCTTGGATAACTCCTTAGAAAGAAAATCTCTCCTTTTACAAAATGTAAACTCTAAGCTCTAAAAGCTCCAAAAAACATTATATACATCTCCTCAATTGCACGTAGGTAGGAGCAAAAACCTAATTAGGGTTTACAGAGATTTTCATAAAATAATCAAAACCCTAATTCTATCAATTCTGATCATAAATGTCCATGAAAATATCCCAACCAATTAGATATCATGTTTGCATGTTCATCCCTGTACTTATCTGCCTGCAAACAAGCCACCTTGATTTATCTACCTCTCTACAACTTGGGCTTGCCATAACTATTCAAATTTGCTACTCTTAGATATTTGAATTTAAAAAATTGATTAAATGGTCACAGGTGGCACCAAGCTTTATCTATCAATGGCTGACATTCAAATCTAATCTGTCCTTTAAAACATAGCCATCAGATCTTCTATTTTACCATGCACTGCTTATATTTTTTAACCTTAACCCTGCATTTAACCTCAGGCCCTTCCTTTTCTTTTAGTCGCTGAATCACTTGAAGTTTTATTTAACCCTGGCTTACTCTGGCGATTATGCGACTGAGCCTTTATCCCACTTTGATAGTCACCAAGTCACTAAAATATTTTTTGGAGATCTAGCGACAACATTACAAGCTTGGGCCCAATCGACAGCTGTCGCATGATCTCATGAGCTCAGAAGATTCCTTAAGATCATGCACCAGCCATAGATCTTTCTATTTTATTGCCACCTTACTTAAGAAATTTGGACCCATGCCAGATGCCAACTCTAGTGACCAATAAGATTTTAACATATCAAACGGACCCACCTGACATTGGCCTAAACACTTGGAAGATCAAACGACCATCGCATGATCTCAAAGGCTCAAAAGATTCCTTAAGATCATGCACCAACCGTAGATCTTCATTTAACTAGCATCCCTATAGATTCTTTGACAACGGTCCCACTGACATATCCCTATCATCATTCAGTTGACCAATAAAATACAAGCATGTCAGAACATGAGGACCCACCTGACAGAACCTTGGTGATAAAGTAAAACCAACAGCTGGTGTATGATTGCATAGCACAAGAATATTCCATGTGATCATAAGATAGCCGTAGATGTTAAGGAAAACCAACTCACTAGGCCCACTCTATCAAACCTCCACATCACAAGCCCTCGACCAATAAGAAGAAAACACCTCGGACTACGTGGTAGTGGACCCATAGACAACTGAAATGCTATGTTGGAATGAGGATTGACGGTCATCGCATGATCACAAGGCACAAGAATATTCCATTAGATCATGTGCTAGTCATAGATCTTACTTTGTCTTTAACCACTTTGGAGCTGAGACCATTAACCATCTGGAGATTACGCGACTGAAGGAAAGATAACCGCTTGCTAGATCGCTAGATGCTTAGGACTTAACCGCTAGGAATAGGAGATCTTGAAAATACATAGTCGCTTAGTCACTGAATAAAACTTAACCATTTCCTCATTCTTCTTTGATCTAGCGACCCAATGAATAAAGTCTATTTCATTACCTGACAGATGTATCTAGAGATTCAACAACCAAAGGAAGTCTCTTAATCGCTGCAGCCTTCTGACTTTTCAACCTTCTTTCTGAGACCTCATGACCAAAGGAAAAAATCCATCTAGAGACCACGTGACTATAGGAAATTCTTAGAGAATTCATTATAGAAGTCACTAGATCTCAAGAAAACTTACTGAGACCCGGTGACTAAAAGGGCAATCACTCAGTCACAGAATGAACAAAGAATATTCCATCTGATCAGGAGATTAAGAGATATAAGGTAGTCACGAGATCGGGGAACATAAAGGAATATTCTGTGAGGTCTTAGAGATCTTGTGACTAGGCTTTAGAACATAAAGTGCACATGGAAAAATGGATACTTAAGTGGCCAAAAAAGTAATGGTGAAAAAGAACAGGCTGTAGGGTTTTGAGGGTTTTTTGCTATAACGGTCATATTTTAAAATCTAAACTTGTAGACCAAGGAGTTAAAAAAATGCAGAGACTAGAGGACAGGACGCAAAGCCATGAAATTTTTAGAGGTGCAAAAAGGTTTAAAATGCAGACCTTGGATAGAATCCAACCTAACCCAATTTGTATGGAACAACAAAAATTGGGTAACATTTTGGCAATTTCTGCTAGATGTCAGCCTGCTAGACATTGATCAGTGGCCTTAAAATGATCCATTGGGCATAGGAGTCATCTCAGAAATATAAAACTTGCTAGAGAGATAGATCTAGAACCAAAGGGACAAAATTGTGCACGTGCACTTCTTGGAAAATAGGGAAAACTAACCTAGAAAGTAAGGATAGAAAAATAGGAAACATATTTACAGATATTTACAAGGAAGGATTGACTTCAAAGAAAGGCTTTAAGTGGAATCCATTAACTAAAATAGGCAAGGCATCTCCTCCCAGAGTTGATTGCTGAAAAGCATTAGGCCCCTTGCATTCTGTAATAACAAATGGTCCACTCCAAAAGGAATCAAACTTTGTATGTTTGCCAGGCTTTGATTTGAATTCATCCCACTTGAGGACTACATCCCCAATCTTGAAGTCTTTGGCCCTGTCTCTTCTATCAAAACTCCTCTTTGTTTGAACTTGATGGAACTCCATATCTTTCATGGATTTGTCTCCGAGTTCTTCTAACTCTATGAGCTGAGCATATCTGATTTGTAAGGGATCTCCTTCTTCAAATATGACATATTGAGTGGCCAAGTCCAAAGCTAGAAATTTAGTTGAAATGGACAACTTGGCCTCTTTTCCATATACTAACACATAAGGAGAATTCCCAATGATCTTCTTTGGGGTAATCCTATCTAACCATAAGGCAGACTTCAATTTAGTATGCCAATCTCTTTGCTTATCTTGTAGAGTCTTGTTGATTATTCTAATCAAGTTCTTATTAGTTGATTCTACCAAACCATTTCCTTGAGAGTTGTAATTTTAACTTCTATTTAGATAAATGCCATTTTTGATTGCCCATTTTGAGACTTTAAGGCCTGTGAATGCCAATGCATTATCTGATATTATGGAGTCTAGAGTGCCAAATCTATGAATTATATCATCATAAAAGCTTAAGACAACACTCTCATTTGATTCTTTCAAGGCAACTACCTCTGTCCATCTAGTGAAATAATCTATTGCAATGATTATCCACTTGTGTCCTGCACTAGATGGAGGATTAATCATACCAATAAAGTCTATGCCTCATCTCATGAATGGTTGCTCTATTCTGATTGGCTGAAGGGGAAGAGCTACAAGCCTTTCCTTTCCTACAAACATAGCACATTTGATGCATTTTCTCACATAATCATGACTATCCTTAAAGATAGATGGCCAATAGTATCCTGCCCTCATAATTTTAAAAGTAGTAGTCCTAGAAGAAAAGTGACCTCCAGAAGGTCCATCATGAAATTCAAATAGGACTTTAGCTATCTTTTCTGAATCAATACATCTTAAAAGGACACCATTTTGATCCTTTCTAAAAAGAACTTCATCTATTAGCACAAAGGGAATAGATTGTAACCTATAATATCTCCTTTTTGCTAAATCTAGGCCCGCGGGACATTGTCCTATCTTTAAGTAATGAATCATGTTAGGAAACCAACCTGATGCATTGGCATGTTCCTCTGTAGAATGCACAACCAGAGATGCATCTATTTGTTCTAATTTATTTGAACTTTCATCCCCTACTAAATGCTCACAAAGACCTCTTCCTCTAACCAGCTTGGTGGTTTGGATATCAGTGTCATATTCCATTACTTTGGTAATCCAACTAGCTCTTTTTTACTTAGGTCCTTGGAAAGGAAAAATTCTTTGACACTTGGATGAGTAACTTTCAAGTGTACCTTATTATGGGTCAATAGATATCTAAACTTTTTAAGGCTCTTCACCATAGCAAGTACATGTTTTTCCACAAAAGAGTATCTTTGTTCATACTCTTCTAAACCTTTGCTGAAGAAAGCAATAGGCTGCTCCAACCCTTCTGAATTATCTTGAGTCAACATAGTAGATATAGCATCATGACCTCCATAAGCATAAAGGATAAAATCCTTACTAAAATTTGGGTTTAATAGAGCAGGAGCTTCAGTCAAGGCCTCTTTGATAGCCTAGAAATTGGCTTTTCCTTCTTTAGTCCAGCTAAAAGTTGAACTCTTCTTTAACATGGTTGTCAAAGGCTTCAATAAATCTGCAATATTAGGCAAGAAATGCCTAACAAAATTAATCCTTCCTAGGAGATTTTTCTTATGATGTTGCAATGGTAGCTCTAGGATGGCTGCAATACTCTCAGGGTCTACTAAAATTCCTTTCTTGGATACTATATATCCTAGCAATTTCCTTCATGAACTACAAACACACATTTCTTGGGATTAAGAGATATCCCAAACTCTCTACATCTTTCAAAGATTTTCCTCAGATGTTTGATATGATCTGATGCATGTTTAGAATAGACATTTATGTCATCTAAGTAGACCAGTACAAATTTGTACATGAGGCTTTTAAAGGCCATATCCATTGCCTTTTGAAAAGTAGCACCTGCATTTGACAAACCAAAGGGCATCTTTTGATAAGCCATAGTTCCCCACTTGGTTGTAAATGCAGTCTTGTATTGATCCTCTTCATTAAGTAAGATTTGATTGTATCCTGAATAGCCATCCAATAATGAAAATCTCTCAGATCTAGAGACACATTGTAAGATTTGTTCCATAGAGGGTAATGGATGGTGGTCTTTTAAAGAAGCCCTATTAAGATCCCTGAAGTCAACACATAACCTCAACTCCCCATTCTTCTTCCTTATAGGAAAAAAGTTGGAAATCCAACTAGTGTGCTTGATGGGGTAGATGATACCACTTTCTATCAATTTGAGCACTTCTTTATGCATAAGTGGCTCAAGCTTGGGATTAACAGGCCTTTGTTTTTGCCTTACTGGTTTAGCATTAGGTTCTAATTCAATAGTGTGCTGAGTAAGGGCTGGATTAAAACCTTTAAGGTCTTCATATTGCCATGCAAAAACATCACTGAATTCTTTGAATAATTGGGTATAAGCCTGCTTTTCTAAATCAGCGTTTACCTTTCCAAATTGTAAACTTTTACTTGGTTCCAACTCTAATTCAACATAGTGTTCTTGTTGAGCTACCAAGCCAACTTTATTCTTCTTGACTTGATCATCCTTGTTGAAGACAGTCTTTAAGGTGACAATACCTCTAGGCATCTTGTTAGACTTAAGTTGTATCACTTGGTCACCATAGTTTTGCAATAGTCTATCTTGGTTATGATTTGAGAAGACATCCTCTTCAAACAAGAATTGTAGAATTTGATCATCATTATCAAACACTTGCCAATTAGTATTATTATTAGGGATAGAAGGTCTGACAATCACTTTGATATGCTTTTGGGTCTCCTCCTTTGAAACACTATTAGGAATGTCATATTGAGATCCAAAAATAGCTAATCTATCTACATTTTGATTTAGCTTTCTAGGGATAGCAACAATATTGAAAGCACAAAAGTCTTCAATTGCATCCCAAACTGTATGTTTGTATGCTTTCAAGGTGTCATTTTTTGTTGCACTTATCTCTCTCACTTGGGTGACTACTAACTCACTATCACCATAAACTTTTAAGGCCTTGAGCCCTTTTTTTCTAGCCCATTCCAATCCATTCACAAGACTTTCATACTCTACAATGTTGCTAGTGTAGGAAAAACTAAATCTGAAAGCTGTATAGTATCTTTCTCCTTTTGGGGACACTAGTATAGCACCACCACCAGAACCATGTTTACTTTTAGCTCCATCAAAAAACAATTCCCAAACCTAATTACTCTGATCCTCTAAATCAGTGTCTTCCTTGAGGAGATTTGGCTCTATGGATCCACTTTCTTGTATCAAATAACTTCCCAAACCAGCATCCCAAATGAGATTTTCTTGTGCCTCAAAAGCCTTTTTTGATTCTAGTTCATCTAATAAAATATCAGGGATACTTTCTGTCTTAGTGTTTGCTTCTCTGATATTTGGGAAATCATTGTCATCAAATATAGGGTAGTTTGTATTGGAGGTATTCGACACATATGGCTCTATATGGTGTGCTGCCAATGATTCAGATTTAATGGTAACCTTGGTACCATATCTTGTGTGAAAAAGCATGTGGGACCAATCAAAAGAAAGGTAGCCTCCTATTTTGGTTGTAAACTCCCTTGATAGACATATGGAAAATAAAGTAGGGAGATCTATGATATAAATATCAAGTAGGATAGAGAAATTAGGACTAGCATGAAGGATTAGACTGGTATCCTTAGCCACACCTATAGTGTTAATTGAGGATCCATCAAGTTGTGTAACCTTCTTTTGGAGGGGTTCATATGTAAGTCCTAATTGGTCAACCACCTTTTTGGGCATTACAGTGCTAGTAGCTCCACTATCTACCATACAATTATGTACTAAGGATTTTCCAATAATTAAGGATACATAAAAGGGAGGTGGTTTTGAATTCCTACCTTGCACGGGATTGGCTTTGGAGTTGCAACTTGGAGCCTCCTTTTCTTGATCAATGTTGACCAATGCTGGCTTTGTAGCTTCTTTTGTAGGCTGAGGAGTTGTTATTTCAGTCATAGCCTTCTTCAAAATCTCAGGTTGTCCTAGAATAGCCAAAGAGTCCCACATAGACATAGTAATATTCACCTTCTTGATGTTTTCTACAATGTTGAAAGGTGTCATAGTGTGTACTCTTTGTTGTGGTTTTACTATGATGGTATCCACCTCTTTGAGAGTCTAGCCTTCTTTGCTTGTAATGACAGGAGCCTTCTTAAATGTGATAGGAGTAGCTTTCTGTATTGGTTCTACAGATATAGTCACTTTAGTCCCAGAGTTTGCTCGCTCCATGTCTTGAGCACTTCTCTTTGACCTTGTGTTGGTAGCAATGGAAGGTTCACCAATGACTTCATTGAAGTCTTGCTACTCCCAATTGAAAAGAGTAATCTCATTATCTTGTGGTTCTTGTTGAGGAACTGATCCACTGGAAGAAGCCTCTGATTGACCTTGTGAGGCATTTTGAACCATTAGTGCTTGGTTCATCCATCCATTTGAACATGTAGCCTAATTATGAGGCTGATTACAAGGGAAACACCATTCATTGTCCATAACTATATTATTTTGACTAGGGACCATGTCCCTAACTAGATTTGTAGAATTGAGAGGAGCAGGGTTGTATGGTTGGAATGGTCTTTGATTAAAATTTTGCCTTTGTCCTTGATAACCTCCTTGGTATGGTGGCCTATTTTGTTGATAGGGCTGTCCCTAATTTTGATATTGCTGATTAGGACTTTGGCCTTCTGGCTGAAAGGGTGGTCTGATTCCTTGCCCTTGCTTCTTTAGGTTTGTGACCTCTTTAGTTAGGGTCTGTAGCAAATTTGTCATTTCTTGCTGACTAGTTTGTTGACTATTCTTTATTTCTTCCAGCTCTTGAGAAAAACTTGTTTTTAGCTCTTGACTACTAGTACTAGCTTGAGGTGCTAAAATGGTGGGAATACAAGTAAATGGGGGTACTTGTAGAGGTGCAATGGGCTGAAGGTTAGGAAAGATGGGCATGGGTGGCCTTCTAGCTATCATACTTGCCTGGATTAAATAATTTTCAACCCTGACAGCTATGTCAAAAGCCTGGGGTAGAGAGGTACCACCCATAGATTGGATCATGACAGAGATTTGACCATTCAAACTTTGTAGGAAGTATAGAAAAGCATGGTCAGCTGATGGCCTCACTAAGACTAGAATTCTATTCATGTCTTGAGGAATCTATTGTTATAATCTATCATTTGTTCTTGAGGGTCTCTTTTAATGGTTGTCAACTGCTCAACCAATGATAAGTTGTTTGATTTATCCTCAAAATGTTTATTCAATGCATCTCCTAACTCATCCCATGAAGTAATGGAGCCAATAGTTAATGTTCTAAACCATTGAAGAGCCTTACCTTTGAGAGAGGCTACTAATAACTTGGTGGCCACATCTTCTTGAGTTATATTATGTATGTTGCAGATAGTGGTGACATCTCTTATATGCTTAAAAGCTATAGTTTTTCCTTCACCTGTGAAATCATGTAGACTCTTTAGTGCCACCAAGGGCACATCATGATGTTGAGAAAAGTTCAATGGACTCCCTTGGTTGAAAGGTGCAAAAGGAAACTATCTAGCCATTGTAGAAGCTGAAATCTGCTGGGTAGCAATTGTGTGAGTTGTTTTGGATGTTGGATTTGAATCTTCCTCTAGATCTCTGGTTAAAGATCTTCCTCTTCTTATGAGATGAAAGGGAAAAGGTCTCCTTTCAAAAGTATCAGGAGATGTAGACTGTACTCTCCTTACAGGAGATGTTCTTTGAGTTGATCTAAATTTGTAGCCTCTTTTTAAGGGAAACTCTAAAAATTTAGTAGGCTTTGAGCTTCTAGTCTCAATCTTTCTCATAAACTTTGAACAAGTTTAGCCTGGATCTGTGAAATCAGTGCGATTGCCAGATATACTTGATAGAAAAATTTCTAAAAGTCTATATTATGCAATTAGTATATTAGAGATAACATAATCTTTTCACAAAGAACTTCTTTTTCTATCCCACCGGGCATGCCAGAATTGTTATAAACTAAGTTTGCACCCTTGTTTCAAGCTCTCCTGGTCTTGATAACCTAGTATAACATGGGAATAATCTCAAGGTTGTGGGACCTATGCTAACTGAGATGAGACCTCTAGGTTCTAGGTTGGTTCCTCTTGGATAATCACCTTAATTTTCTCTTAACAGGAAAGTAAATTCTTGAGGGGAAAATGGATAAAAGGAATGCATGAAAGGGAAATAACTGAAAAGAAAACTATCCTACTAGGTGATACACTGAAATGAAGGTATGAATTACAATATGGAGGATGAAATCAATGCATAAACTTAGGTCTAGGAGATCACAACTCACTTAATAGGTTTGCATCAATATTTCATAGAAGGGTTTGCAGTAGAAAGAGGCTATTCAAGGAAAGAGAGAATTTCATAAACAATAACATTCCTAAGAATTGGACACAATCTATAACCTACAAGCAAACATCCACTTCTACAAATAGGTATAGGAATGAGATAGTTTGTCAGGGGTTTTTGAGGTATACCCACAAGATCATTCAAATCAAATCACCCACAAGAATACACATGAATTGTAGAAAGAAAGAGGGATCAAGAACCCTAAGATATCACTGAAAACATACATATACTTAACTCAATAAGAGAAAATTCAGACAAGAAGGTATACGGACAGAAATAATGTCACAAAGTACCTTTGCAATATCTAAACATCAATGAAAGGTTACAAGATGAAGAAGCTAGAGGGAAGAAAGAATGCCTTGGATAACTCCTTAGAAAGAAAATCTCTCCTTTTACAAAATGTAAACTCTGAGCTCTAAAAGCTCCAAAAAACATTATATACATCTCCTCAATTACACGCAAGCAGGAGAAAAAACCTAATTAGGGTTTACAAAGATTTTCATAAAATAATCAAAACTATAATTCTGTCAACTCTGATCATAAATGTCCATGAAAATATCCCAACTGATCAGATATCATGTTTGCATGTCCGTCCTTGTACTGTATCTGCCTGCAAACAAGCTGCCTTGATCTATCTACCTCTCTGCAACTCGGGCTCGCCATAACTATTCAAATCTACTACTCTTAGATATTTGAATTTAAAAAATTGATTAAATGGTCACAGGTGGCACCAAGCTTTATCTATCAATGGCTGACATTCAAATCTAATCTGTCCTTTAAAACATAGCTGTCAGATCTTCTATTTTATCGAGCAACGCTTATATTTTTTAACCTTAACCCTGCATTTAACCTCAGGCCCTTCCTTTTCTTTTAGTCACTGAATCACTTGAAGTTTTATTTAACCTTGGCTTACTCTAGCAATTACACAACTGAGCCTTTATCCCACTTTGATAGTCACCAAGTTGCTAAAAGATTTTCTAGAGATCTAGCGACAACACTTACAAGCTTGGGCCCAATCGATGGCTATTGCATGATCTCATGAGCTCAGAAGATTCCTTAAGATCATGTGCTAGTTGTAGATCTTTCTATTTTACTACCATCTTACTTAAGAAATCTAGACCCATGCTAGATGCCAACTGTAATACCCAGCGACCAATAAGATTTTAACATATCAGATGGACCCACCTAACATCGGCCTGAACACTTGGAAGATCAAATGACCGTTGCATGATCTCAAAGGCTCAAAAGATTCCTTAAGATCATGTGGCAACTATAGATCTTCATTTAACTGGTGTTCCTATAGATTCTTTGACAATAGTCCCACTGACAAATCCCTATCATCATTCAGCCGGCCAATAAAATACGAGCACGTCAGAACATGAGGACACACCTGATAGAACCTTGGAGATAAAGTAAAATCAATGGCTGGTGTATGATCACATAGCACAAGAATATTCCATGTGATCATAAGACAACCATAGATCTTAAGGAAAAACAACTCACTACGCCCGCTCTGAAAAATCTCCACATCACAAGCCCTCGACCAATAAGAAGCAAACACCTTCGACTACATGAAAGTGGACCCACTGACAACTGAAATGCTGTGTTGGAGTGAAGATCAATGATTGTCACATGATCGCAAGGCACAAGAATATTCCATTAGATCATGCGCTAGCTGTAGATCTTACTTCATCTTTAACTGCTTTGAAGCTGAGACTGCTAACTATCTAGAGATTACGCGACTGAAGGAAAGATAACCGCCCACTAGATTGCTAGATGCTTAGGACTTAACCACTAGGAATAGGAGATCTTGCGAATATACAGTTGCTTAGTTGCTGAATAAAACTTAACCATTTCCTCATTCTTCTTTGATCTAGCGACCCAATGACTAAAGTCTATTTCATTACCTGACAGATGTATCTGGAGATTTAGCGACCGAAGGAAGTCTCTTAATTACTGTAGCCTTCTGACTTTTCAACCTTCTTTCTGAGACCTCGCGACCAATAGAAAAAATCCATCTAGAGACCATGCGACTATAGGAAATTCTTATAGAATTTGTTACAGGAGTCGCTAGATCTCAAGAAAACTTACTGAGACCTAGTGACTAAAAGGGCAATCACTGAGTTGCAGAATGAACAAAGAATATATCATCCGATTGGGAAATTAAGAGATATAAGGTAGTTGTGGGATCAAGGAACATAAAGGAATATTCTACAAGATCTTAGAGATCTTGTGACTAGCCTTTAGAACATAAAGCACACATGGAAAAATGGAGACTTAAGTGGCTGAAAAAGTAATGGTGAAAAATAATAGGCTGTAGGGTTTTGAGGGTTTTTTGCTATAACGGTCATATTTTCAAATTTAAACTTACAGACCAGGGAGTTAAACAATTGTAGAGACCAGAGGACAAGACACAAAGCCATGAAATTTTTAGAGGTGCAACAAGGTTTAAAATGTAGACCCTGGATAGAATCCAGCCTAACCCAATTTGTATGGAACAACAAAATTGGGTAACGGGATGTTCATTTCAGTACTTAAGCATTTACGTTTAGTTTAAAGGTTGAAGTGAAAAGATAAAATATAGTGAACATTGATTTACCCCCCCCCCCTCTCAGTGTTCCCATTCCTAACAATTAGTATCAGAGCTCTGGTCCTCAGCAAAGAAGTTTGACCACTTGAGGAGATCATGGAGAAAGCAGAAATGAAACATCTGAAAAGAAATCTGGAAGCTACTCTTGAAGACCTGGACAAATCTGAAAGAGAAATTGAAGAACTAAGGGAAAAAATCAGTGATTCTCAATTAGTCATCAAAAGGCTAAGAAAAGATTTGAAAGAATGCTCTATCAGTGATCTAGGGACAATGGTCAAGAAGCTGAATGAAGAAAATAAATCCTTAAAACAACAACTTGAAGAGTTTTATGATAAGCTGACTAACAATCAGGATGTCTATGATGAATAGATCACAGAGAACCTTCAACTGAATGAAGAATTGAGGCAAGCAAGCATGGAAAGCTTAGAAGTAAGAAACAACAAGGAAATCTTGGAATCTAAATTGAAAGAGGCTAAGAATCACATTGATAAATTACACACCAATTCTAGTTTAATTGAATCTTAGTTATATGCAAGAAGAGCCAAAGGAGATACTAGTTGCATTGGATACAATGAAGCACATAATCATATTGATAACATGCGAGCAAGAATGAAAGCACCACAAGGCACCTCAGATGCTAAAGAGGCTAGAAGTTAGACCAAGGATCATATTGAACCATCTAAGAATGAGCACAAGCCTATAGACTGCACTTTTTATGCATGTAACAAGCATGGACACATAGCAAGGAACTGTATAGAGGTAAGACCTTTCAATGGTTATTGTTATTCATGTAATAAATTTGGTCATAGAGCTATGAATTGCAAGACAAGTCAAAAGAACAAGATTCATAATCAAAGAAATTAGAATCAATCAAATATAAGAAGTTCTCAGAATGTTACATGTCAGATATGTAACTATAATGGGCACTCAACTAAACAATGTAAGATGGTGATTCATGTCAATGTGCAGAGAAACATAAGGCCTCTAGTCATTTTTCACTCTTGTAACAAGACTGGACATATCTCAAAGTTCTGTAGATCAAGGACACAAGGCCAGGAAAGCCCTAAAAAGGTTGAAGAATTAGTTTTGGATCCTGAAAGAGAAGTTAATTTTGTGAAATCTTCAGAGGATGCGAGCTTGATTTGGTTAGAAACAAAGAAGGACAAGGTTGATGAGTATGTATTGGATGCATCCACACTGGATGGACCCTCTACATCTGGATGAATGGCCCTCAGGTTCGTAGGGGGAGCTAATTTAGCTCTAGACCCTTGCGTGGCTGGTATACTCACTCTTTGAGTATGCGCCTTTGGAATTAAGCTTTTGGAGACTAGAGAAACCTTCATGCAAGAGTGCACTAGATGATTCTTTGTAGAATGGAAGATAGAAACTTCTAAGTGACAGCCTGCTTTATGCGGCAAGCATTAATGGTGGAATTTTCACTTTAAGTACACAGAAACCTTTTTGATTACTCATTACATTTGAACTTAGAGAAATTGGAGAGGAAGAAAGAGATCAGCACTAGTCATCCATCCTCAAGAGTCACAAGAAACAAAAGGAACTTACAAGCACCCTCCTGATGTAAGTTTCAAACCTAGTCTTAGTGTGCTAAGTGCAAGAATAATTAATGCGGGAAGAATTGATCAAGTAGGGAAGTTTTATGAAAAATATAGTGAAATAGACAAATCTGAGATACATAGTATGATAATCAAACACATGTTGAAGTTCAAGAAGATAGTCTTGGAACTTAATACTATGATCCCTGATAAGGTATGGAACATTCTAGAATTCCTAAAGAGAGGGAATTGAAGAATATATATGGATAAGAGAGAAGATCTTAGATGAAACTCTTCATGTATGCAAGCTAGAAGAGAAGAAGTTATTGTTAGATTTGGTGAAGCCTCACCTCAGGAGCAAGACAAGAACATTGAATATAATAGATAAAAACTATGAATTAGTTGCCAAATAAATAGAGAAAGCCTTTGAGAAGGTCTTTATGAATAGACACATGTATCCACCTACTGCACCCAAAGCACAAGTATCCATAAAGGAAGTCAAGGTGGCAAAGCCCACTAATGCATTCAGTGCCTACAGTGGAAGCACAATTAGAGACATATAAGTCTGCGCTCATGACAGAGTCACTCAAGGACAACACCATTATCATTATAATGTAGAGATAGCCATGGCAGCCACTGACACTGAGTTGGGTAAGTGTGAAGAAGCTTTTGTGAGTAGACAAGAAGCTGAAATCTTATGTAGCAATACACCTCCCACTCATCAAGAAGTAAGTATTGATTAATGATGAGAAAGAAGAAGAAAAGATGGAAGAAAAAGAAATAGAAAAAGAAAAAATAGAAAAAGAGGAAGAAAAGAAAGAAGAAGAAAAAGAAAGAAGAAGAAAAAGAAAGTGAGAAAAAGGATGAAATGTCAGTAAAAATAATCAAGGTGAAACAAGAAGTGATGGATAGAACTTCCATCACTCCTTTAGAAACATTGTTGTCCAGTTTGACAACTGAAAAATCCAGTTTGGACTCATGGAGAGAAGAAAATCTGATAAAATTTAGTGTCTAGCCATGGAAAAGGCCAAAGAAAAATAAGTGATTAGGAATCCCCTCATGGTAGAGTGAGTAAACATTTTGAACAATTTGTTTCCAGAGGACAAGAAAGTGTCAAAGATACACTCTGTTGATGATGTGAGTACAATCATCTCACATTTCAAAAGTAATTTCTCAAGCCTTGAAGAATCTGCATCCCTAGTTGCAGAAGAAAAGTATCTAAAGAAGAGGTTGAGTGAATTAATGAGAAACTTTGCACTTGACCTAAGCTCACTCAAGACTGGTCATGCATCCCTAAAAGAGTTTGCAGATCAAGGAAGAAGAATCATTGTAGAATGCATGGATCAGGATAAGCATACTGATGCCCATTTCAAGAAAATAAGAGGCAAAAGCTATGATTGAGCAAGTCAAGAGTTTAGTGAAAGACACATCCAAAGATGTAAACATGTGTAATAATGTGTAACAAGGGAAAATAGATAAAATTGAGAAGGCAAAAAAAGAAATGTCAAAGACCAGGGCAAGGCAAACACAACTCAAGAATGCTCTTGTGCCCTCATTAGATATACTCAATCAGAACATCAAGGAGATAGATGCCACAATAGTAACATATGATCATGGTCCTAGCACTGACTTGGAGAAGATGGAGAAGCTATAGTATGCACTATGCACCCATCTCTAGACAATAAACTCTTTGATCACATTTTGGAAGAAGGAGATCCAAAACCTCAAGATAGCATATCCAGATGTTTTCCCTTAGTAAGTATGTATAGATACACTTTTTGAAACACCTTTATCATTAATGTCAAAGGGGGAGTTATGTATAGAATATGGATCATAATATGTGTAGGGAGATATAAGTATATGTATAGAAGACAAAAGTTTTTTGTATTAAGGATAGTTAGCAACTTAGCCATATTCCTTTGTTGCCATCAATGAAAAAGGGGGAGATTGTTGGAAAGTTGGCTATACTAATGTATATGACTTAATATAGTGTTTTCATTATGGAAACAAAGTCATATAGTAGTTTGGAGTCAACGCACTTCATGAGAAGATTTTAAATTAGTTAAGTGTTGAAGACTAGACATTGTATAGAGTTCTTGCAGCTCAGAGCATCAACACACGTGCATATGATTGAGTTATGGTATGCACCATGGAAGTTAAGTTAGTTAGACTATATTCATGCTTAGTCTATGAGCGCATTATCAGATATGCAAGTATCAGAAAGATACAAGCAGTTGCAGTTGCATAACCAGTGTGTGCCAATGAAGAATAGAGTAAGCAACCGACTGTTAGCATTTTGAGTTGTGGCTATAATATAATGATGTAAAGGCTATGCACCTATTGTAATTAGGTTGCCAAATTATGTATATGTTTGTTTGTAAACATGCTTGAGCCAATTCATTTGGAAGCATTGTATGTAATAGGTCCAAGGGCTGACCTAGTTGTTTATTTTGTATGCGCATATTAATATGAGATGCACCCTTTGTAATTAGCATGGAAGTTGAAATAGAGTTTTGATAAGAACATAAGTGTGCAAAGAGTGTATAAGATGTATTAGAGCTTTGCAAGAGGTCAAAGCATTAGCACATCAAAGGTACTAATTTGACAACTAGTGTCACAGTAACAGTTCATCCAGCAGATATAGTGTGTATCTGAGATCAGAAGGTTGTAGCCTTCACCACTTGAGTAGTGAGCTCTAGGACAGTGCATCCCCTCACCTAAAAAGGACTATTATAAAAGATTCCTAACAGGGTCCGACCCTTAACAAGGTCTACTATACTTAATACATTGTAAAGCAACTCCCAACAGGGTTAAGGATCTTCTAACAAGGATCACTAAACACTAGTACAAAATATTAGTGGCTGTCAATTCCCACTAGGGTTTTTACCTATTTGGGTTTTTCCATAACCATATTGGTGTTATGTGTTGATTTCATGTTTCATGTTTATATGGATGTTCATTTCAGTACTTAAGCATTTAAGTTCATTTTAAAGGTGTATCATCTTAAAATGGAAGCACTTCCATGTTAAGAGCATTTATCCCTCCGAGTAAGTGGTTTGGGGTCATATTGGATGCCTTAAATTGATCTTTTCTTTGATCTAGCTTTCTCCCCGCTTTCCACTTCTTTTCTACTTCATTCTAGGTGAAATTAGGGTTAGGATCTTAAGGATTCTCCTAAATTTCCCTCTTCCATAGCTCTATTTTCTAGGTAGGATTTAGAAATGGATCCTCCTGGCCTTCATCATGGTAATCATAGGATTTTATGTCTATTCCTGACATTCTATCCTATTCTAGCATCAGTTCTAGGTTTCTGGGCATCCTTGGGACCTCTTGACTTGGTTCTGAGTCAATTTAGGACCAGGGTCAATGTCTTAGGTTGACCCTAACTAGGTCAGGATCAACCTCAACATTGACCCCTTTCTCCAAATTTTCAAGATCCTTAATTTCTGAGCTTCGGGCTTTTGGGAAATTTATTTGCCTGCCTCCGAGTTCGCCATTTCAGGTTTTGGAATGGTAAATCCTTTAATTGCATTTAATCTAGGTATATTTTCTAAAGGTGAGGACCTAATTGGGATTTAATTCTCCAAGGTGGCCCATCTAGAGGAGTGTGCCCTAGATCACTATAAAAGGAGGCCTTCCTCTCTCATTTTCACATCCACACTAAAGCAATTTCATGTGCAAGCTCTCAGGATCATCAAGCATTCCATTCAAGAAAACATTCAAGTCTTCTTCTTCATCCAAGCTCTCCATTGAAGATCAAGGATTCAAGCATTCAAGCCATTGAAGGGATTTGGTTCAAGCATTATCATTCAAACCCTAGATCTAGCCATCATAATGGTGTGATCTTCCTTCAAGATCCTTTGTTCATCTTCAACATTCATTCTTCTATCAAGGTGGATTCCAAGCATACAATAATGAAGGTTTGATTTACATTTATTGTTGTGTTCAAGCTTTCATATCAATATACTTGTTTACATTCAAAATACAATTGCATATCTATTGAATTGCATAGCTTCATTGTTAGATCCTTTTCTACTACTTGCTAGCATTCTCCATTTCAATTTCAATATTAAGGTTGATTCCAAATCGGGGTTTGACCAAGGCAAACCCCCAAAAAAAATAACAAAAATCCTCCTTTTCTTGTACGTACAGTTGTAGAATTTCAGATCTGAGAGTGAATTTGGATACCCTCTTCAACAAATTTTTGAGATCTGTGAACAGAATTTGAATCGGACTTCAAATAAAAAATGTAGTATTTGACCTTTTATGAGGGTCAAACTTGACCTCCCTCAAAATTGGAAAAGATTTTTGGGTTTTGTAGATCTCACATTTTTAGTTCAAGATCACAAAAATCAATATTTTCTGAGACTGTTTGACAGGGTTTTCAGCAGGTTCTTTTTTGGAGGTAAGTACCTTTATCTCTTCATTTCAATATTAATCATCTACATTTACTTTCTATATCAATACAATTCAAATGTAAGTATAAAATATTGGTTTTGGGGTCTCTTTTATGTGCAAACCATTGTTCTAGGACCCCATTCATATTTTATCCTCTACAAAAGGTTAAAGTGAAAAGATAAAAAATAGTGAACACTAATTCACCCCCCCTTTCAGTGTTCCCATTTCTGAAAAAATGATCTAAACTTCTGATTTGAGTTAAAAAGCTTATTTTTGCATGATTTGCATGATTTTGTGAGTTGATCTGTTTCTAATTTCTTGTTGACTCAAAAATCAACCTAAGTTTATTAAGAGTGATTTATGGCTTTTCTCAATGCATCCTCAAGCCATGGATTTCTATAAAATCAAGGCTCAGCCCTTCACAATAAAACCACCCTCGAATTTGCACAATTACTTTGGCGAATTTGTAGCTGAAGGATCGAGCACTTGTGATAGGTGATTTGTGAGATTTTTCATTGTTGGTCATAGCTTTGCATAGTTTTCATATCATAGCATTCATTCATTCATATCATTCTTAGATTATATCCGCATATCATTTCATTCATTCTAGACTAAATTCATTCAATTTTTCATCCTAATTGCATACAAAATACAAAAATATAGATTAATCTTCATTCATATAGTTTTTCATTCTTTTGCATTAAATCCTTCATTTAGGTGTTTCATTGTCACTAATCTCAATTTCAATCTAAGAACATCATACTTTCACCTACTAGAAGATAGTAAATCACTTGGTTAGCTTAGTTTCAGTTACTTGCAGATTTCAATTTTGCTAACCTCTAATGTTTTACTAAAATGTTGTGTTTGCAACTAGATACAATTTTCACACACACATTTTTTGGTGCCCACCGTGGGGCCCTAAAATGGGTTTCCATTTCTTTTCTATCAATTTCTATCTATTTTCTGATTAATTCTATGATTTTATTATCTATCTATATAGTTTTCATATGAGTTTTGTTAGAAACTCATTTTAGGACCCTCTAGGTGTCGTACGACATTCAACATTTTTGAGGCTTGTACCAACAACTAAAAATTATCATTTGGAAACTTCTTTGTCATGCGGGTAGTTACCCACTATTATACAAGTTTCTAGAAAGTCATGCCTGAGGTGAACCACTGCCGTATGAGGTCTAAATTATCATATATGAGGTAACCCAGTGTCGTACGAGATTTGATACAAGGATTCAATTGTTGTTTCATATTTTTAGGTAGTTTGTCAGATTTGATTTTTAGATTTGGACTAATGGCTAACCATAATAATTGAACTTTGTTGTTTCTGATTGATATTTCCTGATTTTGATTGGGAAAGCACAACAAAATTGCTAAAATAGGTAAAATATACTAAGTGCGTTGTAAGGGATTCAGGTATTCTTCTACAACTGATAACACTTTAATTTGGAGATATAAAACGAGCTCTCTTGTGTCAAGCTTGTGTGACTTTTCCTGCTTTCATATCACAGACTTCAGTTTTTGGGGTATAAAATAAACATAGATTTTCTTTCTGCATATCTGTTACACATAGTAAATAGTCCCTATGAACACTATTTGTGGATGATCTTGAGAGAGTGGGCTTCTTTCTCTTGTTCACGCATGTGAAGCTCTTCTTGATGAAGGATCCCCTTGTAGGTAGGGAGGATATTGGGATTATCTTGCATTCTACTGAGTTTTTGAGTCTTCAGCTTTTGATCGATACATTCTCTCTCCAGAGAGATTGATAGAGCATAAGTTGTTGACATCATAGATCTTGGTGAGGTAATTTTAGTCTTAGCATGTCGAAATAATCTATCTTCTTTATTTTGGTGAAGTGAAGAGGCTAGGGGATTATGCTCTACTTCCTTTTTGGATAGTACCAGAAACCCAGATCCTTGAATCTGATCTAGTCCCCCCTATGGTATCTTTTGTGAGTCACCTTTAGAGAGGGTTAAGCATAGTGGACATTCCCTTAATTGGGTCAACCATGTGGATGGAACCTCAAGTGGTAATAGCCATTTTCACCATGGTAGTAGTAGCCGTTATATAAATGTCCTTGTGGAGGAAATCTTCACAGGTGTGGTCTCTTGTTGGGCTGTCAGATCTCCCTAGCAGCTCCTAATTGATTAATTTCTTAGACTATGTTAAAACCTTGGTGCACCTGGATTGGAGTTTTCCCTCTTGAGATCATAAAATTTGCAGAGTCAGACCATTACTACAAACCCTAGTGAGGCCAATTTTTCATTTTCTAGGACTATGTGCATTATTGAAAAACTTTTTAGAACATACACAACTAGCATTCCTAGGGATTAGCACATTAAGTCACTTGATTGTTCATACGCAAGGTTTATTTTTCCCCTATTCATTGTTTTTAGATGTGCTTGAAATCACTTGCCTATTGTTCTGTGTGCTTTTTTACTTTCTTGGTTATTGAAAATGAACAATCTCAAAACAGACTTCAAATCTAGATATAAAACCTTGCAAAACACACTGATTTTGAAAACTAAAAATTGCAAATCTGACGCAAAAATTCCTTTTTGGAGTCAAAATTCATCCCACAGGATCAGAAAGTTGTACAAGTTTTAAGCATTTATCATATTAGGACCCCCCGATTGTCATATGGTAGCTTGTATAGTGTCGTATGAGTTTTGTCAAAAATCACAAGCAAAAAGTCAAAATCTACTATCAACTATCATGCGAGCTTTGCAATTGTTGTATGAGTCTTGTCAATTTTCATGATAGAGCTTACCCACTATTGTACGAGCCTGTAGAAAGTCATATGAGAATTTTTGAAAAATTGTGAGAAACTTGCCAAAATTGCCAGAAATCTAGTTTTTACAGCCTATTTCCAGATTCTGTCAAACAAATTATTGTGTCAAGAACATAGAAGAAACTAGAAAGAATTCAATCATTTTCCTAAAGTGGTCTCTTGAGTCTGATCTAGCCTTCTGATTTATCAATTTGACTCTTTTTCATCTTGTGTCAAAACCTTGTCAAAATTTATCTTTAATTCAATCTTCATCTAAAAATGGCTAAGTGTTGCAAGTTCATGTCTGCTATCTTTTGGATGTCTACCCATACTACTAGGGCATAATGTCCTTCATTTACATCCAATCTAATCTTCAATCAATCCAATCTTGACAAGGTTGCATCATTCGATCTTCTTAATCAATCCATTCTTCAGTTGTCTTAATCTTTCTCTTTTGCTTCACCCAAGGCCAATGGTGTAAATCAGAGCTTCATCACGAAAACAAAGAGAACAACTTGAAATCTCTTCAAAGACATCTTCTATGATTGCTCAGACCATTCATCAATCCTATGACACTAGCAAATTTTGGGAAGATGCTCTTGGTAATTTATTCTTGAAAGGTAGTTATGTCACCCCTCCTGCATCAATTCACGCAGGTAATCAACCAACTCCTCCTGTATCAATTCATGGAAGCTATCAGAAAAATCCACATCAATCTATCCCTGGTAGCTCTCATAAAAACAATATGTCTCAAAGAGGGATGTACCAAGGGTCTCAAGGATATCACTCTCAACATGGTGCAGATCAAGAACCCACACCTTCTAAAATTGCTCGATATCAAAATGATGACGACTTCAAGAAAATGATGAGGCATTTCTTGAAAGAAGACAAAGAAAAATACTTCCTAGAGTTGGCTCGTCAAGGGGCTAAACTTCCTCCCAACTTTAATGTTGAAGATATCATTATGCATGAGGAAGAAACTCCAATTACCGCTATACTGAAATAGATGCATGCCATGCAAGTCAAACTCAAGAAACTCAAAAAAGAAAAGGAAACTAAGGAGTTCTCCATGGAAGCTCTATGCCCTTTTCCATTTGATAAATATTGTACATGCCATCATTTCCTAAAAGAGTGGAAATGCCTAAATATGATAAGTATGATGGAAACTTTGATCCTCAAGATCATGTCAGAGAATTCTATACTCAATATATGGAGTTCATGCGCGAACCAACCTACCTAATGTGTCTTTTCCATCAATCTTTGGGAGGGTCAACTATTCATTGGTTTTAAAAAATGCATCCTACTATCAAAACTTTTGAGGAGTTAATCAAACTATTCTATCAACAATACTCCTACAACATCCAACATTCGGTCACTATGATTGACACTTGCAATCTGAAACAAAACTTGGGAGAACCATTCCTAACTTTTCTCAAAAGATGGAGGGAGAAATTTTCTCTATATGCTAGACCTATTCTAGAAATTGAGAAGATGGAAATTTTCATCAACAATCTTGTTCCAAAACTCAACTACCATTTGAAAATGCCAAATCATACATCCTTTGATAAAATGGTAGAAAATGCAATCAAAATTGAGAAAGTACTTGTACAAAAAGGAGACATATCACTTCAAAAGGAAAAGTATGAATCTAGATCTAATTCTCAAGACAAAGGCAAAAATTGGAACATGAATAAAGGTGTTTTCATTGATGGCATTGATGATACTATCCATGCCCCATCTAAGGCACCCACTTTTAATTTCACTATTGGCACCCAAGCTATCAAAGCCTCAAAAGAAAAAGCAATAGAATCAAACAAGAAGTCATCTGAATACAAACCTTGGGCTACAGATCCTAAACACAAGTTTACTCCTCTTGGAGAGTCTTTAGAATTTGCCATGAAAACTCTGGTGGCCAACAACATCATCTCCTTGCTTGAGATAAAAGTTTTTGATCCTAAACCTAAACTGAAATGGTGGAGAGAGGATGATTTTTGTGACTTCCATTGTAATAAGGGTCATAAAACTAATAACTGCATCCTCTTGAAACACATCATACAAGACACAATTGAGAATGGAGAAATTGTAATTGACAATCATAAAAGCAATAATGATCATACAACCTTCATGGAGCCATTTCTGAAACATGGTCAAGGAGATTCATCTTCTTAGCCTAATGTGGGTGCTAAAGTTAATTATGCTTACTCTAGAAATAATGCTATCATAAATATGGTTGAGCCATGCCTATCCAAGCATTGCAATGTCATCAAAATTGTAAGAAAAGATAGAGATAATCAATCAGCAAATGCAGTTACTCAATCAAAACATGCAGTTACTCAATCACAAGCTTAGGTGCATCTGCAAGGACAAATCCCAGATTCATCAAATGTCCCTAAGATGCCTTTCCATCTCTCATCTACTTCTAAACAAAAGGCTGCCTCTAAATCACAAAATCCTAAAGACACGAGGCCAACATCATACAATATTGTCCAACAACTCCAGCATACAAATGCAAAAATCTCCATGTTTGAGTTGCTTCGAATATCTCTAGCTCATAGAGCCATTCTAGAAAAAGCTCTTCTTGGATCCAATGTTCCTGACAACCTTCATTTAGACAAATTCCATACTATGGTTGGTCATCTGACATCTCCATAGTATATCTCCTTTTCTGAGGAAGATGATAACTCCTCAAGTCATCCGCATAACTGGCCCTTGCACATTAAAGTCTTGATCCAAAACCATCATGTCAAATGTGTGTTGGTAGATGGGGGTGCTGGCCTAAACATTTGTTCTTACTACTTGATCACACACTTGGGATTATCTGAAACTTCCAGTGATCCTAAGAAGAAGATAACTATCAAAGCATGTGATGAGCAAGAAAGATCTTCCAAAGGAACTATTGTCTTACTTATCAGAATAGGACCCATTATTAGAGACACCATATGTCAAGTTCTTGATCTACCTTTGGCTTACAACATCCTTCTAGGGAGACCCTGGATACATAAAATGAGAGCTATTCCTTCCACATACCATCAATGTGTTAAATTCCCTTATGAAGGAGTAGAGGTGATGATTCCAGCTGATCTATATACAACTTGCAATGCATTGAAAGAAAGTGCTGATAAACTTGTTCCTAATAACAAAGAATCTTCCACAGAGCAGTTGGACATTACTTCAACCTCCAAAATGGAAGAAATTGCTAAAGAAGTCAATATCAAAGATAATGGCATGGGAGAATACAAAATAGAACTTGTTTTATCTCTCACATCTCTCCCATTGTCTCCAAAAACTTATGGACAACCTTCTGACAAAGTGAAACCTACAGCGAAAGAATCCCAAGTCATATTCAATGGTAGTTTTTTCATAGAGCAAGTATCTAAACAAGAGTTTGAGGAAGATGAAGTCATGTTTACATGGTTATACAAGGATGAGCCTCAATCCCAATTAGTCTAGAAATGTGGCTCCACTTCAGGAAAAATTTCTTAGAAGTCATATGGACTAGGAGACAAATTGGTCACAAAAATGGGATATACTGGAAAAGGACCTCTAGGAATGCAAGGAAAAGGTCTTCTATGACCTCTTGACCATCATGGCCAAAGAAACAAGAATACAACAGGTTTAGGATATAAGAAGAAGCCTTTCTATCTTAGCAAGAACTCCCCACATGTCTTAGAATAGATTGAATCAACAGAGGAAACAACACAATAATCTGATAGTGATGATTCAGACACCACTAATGAGCTCATTCCTTATGAGTGTTTTCCTAAAGAAATAAGAGACCTCCTTGAAGCTAAAGATGATCTAGTAAAAATAATCAATGTAGTAGAAACACAAGAACCTACTATAGAACATAAGATAGATGTACCACAAGAACCAACTGATCTTAAAGAAAACAACATAGACAAGGAGGAAGGTGGCAACTATTCTAAGACAGATTCTCACAAGTATGAATTCAAATCAAAATTTGAGGGTAACCCTTCTTGGGGAATCCATCTTGACTTTACGCACATTCTCAGATTTCCTAGAGGTATAGATGAATCCAATGACTATGAATGGGGAGCCATTCCAGAGGAAGATGAGCTTATTACAAAGAAACATGTTGATGTTATTCACCAATATGCACCTAAACCCAATGTAAGTCTAGAGTGAAATGACGAATTTAACAAGTCTGATCCACTCATGGCTGAAGTGGACTCCCACAATGACATTGAGCCTATTCATGAATTGAACATTTTGAGTTGTAATATCACCTTATAACTTGAGATTTGGGTTAGGAACAATGATGACAGATCCATATCCGTAAACACTATTTCCAAATCTTTCACCACTTTGACTATCCAACATCCTGAACTTCTTGACCAAACCTCCATGAATCCAAGCCATGATATCTATACTTTTCCTAATGACTATTCCCTTTCTTGCTACCTCAGTGAAATTAAACTTATGATGACTTCCATCAGTGAACTGAACGTTAGCATGATAGAGTCAGATATCAAGTATCTTAGTCAAAAGAATAAGAATAAAAATAAAAAGAAAAAGAGTTTTGATGGTGAAAACCACTTTGTGGCAGTCTCAGAACCTACAAAAGTAAAAATAAAAGATGTATCTAAAGGTGAAAACCTCTTTGAGGTGCCTAAGGATGAGATATTTGATGTCCTTCTGAGTCATTTACAAGCTAGATCTCCAGTATTGATTGAGCCCACTCAATCTATCAACTTGGGAACAACAAAGGAACCACAATTGATTCATGTAGCACAATCCTTATCAGAAGAAGAAAATTAAAAAATTACTACATTCATAACAAAAAGGAAGATCAAATTTGCATGGAAATATTCAAATATGCTAGGGTTGGATCCTGATCTTATAATGCACCATTTATCTATAGCTCCAGGGGTCAAACCTGTTAAGCAAAAATTGAGAAAGATGCATCCACATGTTGCACTCTTGGTCAAAGCTGAATTAGAGAAAATATTAAAAGCTAGATTCATCTATGTTATTGATTATGTTGAATGGATCTCAAATATTGTGTTAGTCCATTTTCCTGTTAATGCAAAATCCTGTGAAAATGGCCTTTTCTCTGTAATTCTTGAAGATGTCTCGCCCTACTGCAAGCTTGTTTTAATGTGTGATGAAAATCCATAGTGTTTCATGGTTTGAGCTCTTAGCCCTGTGTTCTTCATTGTGTCACCTTGCTCCAGTCCAAAAAAAACATGCTGAATCACAAAACCCAGGGAGATATTCAAGTTTCAAGGTCTGCAGGAAACAATTTCAAAATCTGCCCACAATGTTTTTGAAAATCCATGATGTTTTCAGTCTCCCTGCTACCTTTGGGTCTGCGTGAAAACCCTGGATGTTTTTGATCTTTTGCTTAAAACCCTACGTGTTTTTGACCTCACATTTCTTTCCTCTTGCTAGCACTCCTTGTTTGTCAGTCCTAACTGCACAGGTGCGATTGGTTGGTGGGACCCCCCTCTTTTCATTGCCTGGTGTGGTTAAAGTTTGGACAGGATTGGTGGTTGTCGCATGTTCACATGGTGAAGATACATGACATTTATCCTCCATGCTTTTGTGACAACTGTTTGATCCTCCAAAAGGTAAGGCTTCTTTGGTGGTGGTTCCGTTGGTGGTTATGTGGCGGCCTATGGTTGGCTGTCACATGATTGCATGTCAGAGTTTTCTGACATGCGATCATGTGACTGATTGACACTTGTTCCTAGGTCTGTTGGTGTTGGAAGTATAGTGGTCCCACTGGCAGAATGGGAGGACAACATGGCAGTCTTGTGGCCTTGTCGCATGATCGTAAGGGCCATCTTTTAGCCATACGATCATGCGACAAGGGTGCCACATTGTGCTAGGGCTCGGTAACAATGGTGATGTGGTGTCTTTCGGCTGGTCTGAGGTAGTGACTTGGCTTTTTGTCAGTGGGGCCAAGGGTTGTAGTGTTTAAAGGGGTCCAGTTGATCCATTTTCATGATGAGGTTGTTCCTGATTGGTCGGCGGGTGACAGGTTGGCAATCTCATGGCTTGTCGCATGTTCGCATAGCCCAGTTTTGGGCTATGTGATCATGCGACAACTGTTTGGCATCATAGTTGTGGAGTTACAGGTGGGTCCACGGTGCTAGTGCTACCAATGTGCTCTTTTCCAATTGGTTTCTGACTAGTGATGGGGCTGTTGACTTTTTGAGGGGCCCACGACTGTCGTGAATTAAATATGATCGCCTGATTTTTTGGGAAGGGAAAAAGATCTATGGCCACATTTTAAATTTTGATGTGACTGTTGGATTTCGAATTCAAATTTGTAGAAGGGTTTGCAGTGACATGAAGTACCATAATTGATGGTTTCTTTGATAGTTTTTGATCTAGTTTGGTGGCGTTGGTTGTTGTGATGTGATCCAGGGCTCTTGTGGTCAGTTGCAAAAGTTGTTTTGTACCTGGTGGAGTTTATTTTTGAGCTTGAGAAGCTATTTGCAGGTGGTTGATTTGATTGGTTTTCATGGCTATCCCTAGTGTCTTGTACTAGCTCGTAGATTTTCATGATTGAAGATCTGTCTGAGATCTCTTTCTCTAGGTGGCTTCTTGTTCTTCCCCTGCAATAAGTTTTTGATCATTTTTGGTTGGTTTAGTCATTGTAACCCTAACTCTAGTCACCCTAAGCTTCATGCAATCTCTTTGAGATTCCCAAGGTGGCTAGTGGTATAAAATTTTTGATTTTTTGACTGAGTAGGGTTTCTGAATTTTGTCAGTTCCAGTGGTTCCAATTTTTGGTTCCATGAGTGGTTTCTTCATGTAAACATTTATCATCCTGGTTGTATCAACATTAGGGAAAACCCTCATGTATCTTTTGCATATTGTCCATGGTGTTTTCTGAATCAACTTGTAATATAGGGATTTGAATCCCTATACTTAATACAGTTTCTCATTCTTGTATCTCTCCTTTAGTTGTTCTTAATGAATTCTGAGTTTTTTGGCTCATTGCATTTGGTTGCTTATGTATATGTTTCATCTCTCAGCCTTGACTTAGAATCAGGTTAAAAGTCTCTAAGTGAAGCATAGATTCATTTGGTTCAATCAGTAAGGATACTTGTAAGTAGTGTAAGAGATGTTTAACTATGTTTATGGCTTGGATTCTCAGATGAATCTAGTAGTTGTCCTTGTGTTCCATGTTCACTTCAGGTATGATGCCCAATGGATAAGGTACCGATCTTAAGCTAGTATCTCTGTGCTAATGCAAGGTGTTGCATGGTTGTATGCATCCTATAGGAAACCCAATTATATTTAATATCTCCAATCCTACAATCCCTCATAGTCTTGAGGTCACAAGGCCATTTTATACCCAATAGCAATTGAGATTCAATGAATGTCTGGTTAACATTTAGTAGTCTCTTTCTATCATCTACTTTGTTTAATCTAGTCCAAAGTCCTAAAATGCCATAAGTTACTAGATTAGGTACACCTGCCATGGTTTTGTAGAGCCAGAAGAGAAGAGCACATATTAAGACCCTATAGTTGGTCCAGTTGTCTTGCAGAGCTCTCATACTTGGAACTAACCACTCTTAACATTAGTCTCAAGGCATATTGGTAGCCTTAAGTGGCGTAAGCATTTTCAAACACCAACAAGATGGAGACTCTACTGGGGAGCCATGGTATAGATTCATGTTTGGTAAAGAAGACATTCCTCATGTTTTGCAAAGTGAGTCAAGTCTATTTTGCCTATCATTGTTAAGTCTGAAAGTCCTAGTTCCTAAATTAATTTTCAGTAATTTCTCACATTTGGTGAGTGGCGACTTTGAGTTCTCTGATTTTCACCAGTGTGCATATTTGAAGGAAGGCTACAAAGAAAGAGGTGGACTTGTAGTGACAGTGGTAGTAGACATTTGGGCTCCTGTGACTTATAGTGTTAAGTCAAGAGAGGAATCATAAGAGGACTCTATGTGGGGTGTATTGTGAGTTGCTGATTTGAAGGTCTAAGTTGGAAGAGGTCTTGACTTTCTTCTCTTTTCCTCTGTAAGGAGGTGGCGGCTCTACAAAGTGTTAAGGGTGATTTGAAGGTGACTCCAAATCACACATTTCTTGCAGCTGCTCCAATACATCCAGGTATTTCTCAAGAGTTGAAATCTATCCCTATCAAGTGTTAAGCACTACATAAAGGGATGAATATTAGTGGGTAGTTCCTCATGGAGGAATTTTAGGCCCTTTTTTTTTGATGGCATGGAAGGTGCCCCTAATAAGTTCCTTAATAAGGATGGGTATGAGGAAAATAATGAAGATCAGACACAAGAAAATAGTGTCTCTGTTGATCCCATCATGAGTGATACTTACTATGAGAATCTTCTCATCAAGATTGCTACTCTTAAGAAGAAGATTGCAGAAAGTAATACTAAGATCTGGTAGTTAGAGGAGGACAAGAGATTGCTAGGACTGGTGGTTCTTTATGATGATAATGAGGAGGCCAGTGTCTCTGATGTTGAGTCTCATTATGCACAAAGTATTGACTATGAAGCTAACATTGAGGTCAATGTATGTGAGAGTGATGAAGATGAATCTGAAGTTGATAGTATTTCCATTTTATTTGTAGATTTTTCTTCTTTTCAGTATCAGGATTCTTGCTTCTTGTCCCTGTTTGATGATGTTTTGTGTGAAGGATAGAATATTGAATATGATGCAGATGATGATTCCTGCATAGAATTCTTTACACAAAATGATTTGATGCTAGTATTTTCAGTCCTTGTTTCAGAAAAGGAAGATGTCTACAATAACAGGGATGAAGCTGAGGAAGATGAAGACAAAGCCCAAAGTCCAATGAGCAGTAAAAAGATATCAGCACTTTTGGCTGATAAATTGCAGAGGTATGCACCTTGTGGGGATTTTGATTTGCAGCTCCCCTATGACATACACTTTGATACTAATAATGAGGCCAATTTTCAAAATGACCATGAAGACCCATGTATACAAGATCTCCCCTCTTGTAATGATTCTGCAGAAGAAGAGGTAGAAGGCCATGACAGTGTGTTGTCCTATTATGAAGATTGTCATGGTGAACAAGCTTTTTGTTCACACTCTCTTCCTTCTTTTTCCAAATATGATAGTGAAGAAGACCTTCACTTGGTTCATGATCTAGTTCATGAAGACATCATTGATGAACCAAGTTGCTCAGTGGCTGGGGTAATGCATGAAGGTAAGTCAAAGGATCCAAGTCTTTCTCAGCTAGATGTTTTTGCAATAATGCATGATGATCAATATTTTTTATTTCCTAATGCATTACTAGATGGAAATTATATTTGTTCCAGTCATCAAGAAGTAAGTGATGTTCCTTAATTCTTGGAATTTGAATATTACTTCTTGGAATTTGAATATGGATGTAATAGTCATGACTGGAAGAACATGGGTAGTGATCAGCATAGTTTCATTCTTTAGCTCATGGTTATTCACATATGTTTGCAGTAGAATGGTAAAGGGATTTTCAGACTTGGGGTCACATATGTGGATGAAAATCAGATTTTTGATTTAGGAGGGTCACTGGTTTTCTTTTGGGGCCTTGAGCCTGGTTGTACATACTTGTAAATTCTATAAATATCTTTCCCTTTCCTATTGTGTGTTTCTTTCCTGGCCTGTTCCTTGTATTTTTTGAGGTCTCTGTGTTTTTCTAGTAGGTGGTCTACTTCTTCCTAGAGATCTGAGGTCCTCATTGTATCTACAAGAGATACATGTCCCCAGACAGAGCCACTATTAGTCCATTTTCTTGTCAATGCAAAATCCTGTAAAAATGGCCTTTTCTCTGCAATTCTTGAAGATGTCCCGCCCTACTGCAAGCTTGTTTTAATGTGTGATGAAAATCCATAGTGTTTCATGGTTTGAGCTCTTAGCCCTATGTTCTTCATTGTGTCACCTTGCTCCAGTCCAAAAGACATGTGCTAAATCACAAAACCCAAGGAGATATTCAAGTTTTAAGGTCTACAGGAAACAATTTCAAAATCTACCTAAGTGTCGAAAACCCACAATGTTTTTGAAAATCCATGTTTTTGGTCTCCCTGCTACCTTTGGGTTTGCATGAAAACTCTACATGTTTTCGATCTTTTGCTGAAAACCCTATGTGTTTTCGACCTCACATTTCTTTCCTCTTGCCAGCACTCCTTGTTTGTCATTCCTAACTGCGCAGGTGCGATTGGTAGGTGGGACCCGCCTCTTTGCATTGCCTGGTGTGGTTAAAGTTTGGATAGGATCGGTGGTTGTTGCATGTTCACATGGTGAAGATGCACAATGTTTATCCTCCACACTTTTGTGACAACCGTCCATGGATTCTCAGATGAATCTCAAATGAATCTAGTAGTTGTCCTTGTGTTCCATGTTCACTTCAGGTATGATGCCCAATGGATAAGGTACTGATCTTAAGCTAGTATCCCTGTGCTGATGCAAGGTGTTGCATGGTTGTCTCCATCCTACAGGAAACCCAATTATATTTAATATCTCCAATCCTGCAATCCCTCATAGTCTTGAGGTCACAAGGCCATTTTATACCCAATAGCAATTGAGATTCAATGAATGTCTGGTTAACATTTAGTAGTCTGTTGCTATCATTTGCTTTGTTTAATCTAGTCCAAAGTCCTAAAATGCCATAAGTTACTGGATTAGGTACACCCACCATGGTTTTGCAGAGCCAGAAGTGAAGAGGGCATATTAAGACCCTATAGTTAGTCCAGTTGTCTTGTAGAGCTCTCATACTTGGAACTAACCACTCTTAACATTAGTCTCAAGGCATATTGGTAGCCTTAAGTGGCGTAAGCATTTTCAAACACCAACATATTGTACCTGTATCAAACCCAGACAAGTCTATAAGATTATGCACAAATTTTTAGAGATGTAAACAAAGCATGCCCTAAGGATGATTTTCCAATACCTAACAGTGAAATGATAGTGGACATGACTGTGGCCTTCGAGATTTATTCTTTAATGGATGGTTTTTTTTGGATATAATCAAATCAAAATTGCTCTAAAGGATCAAGAGAAAACTACTTTCGCATGTGCGTGGGGTACCTTCTATTGGATTTTCATGCCATTTGGGCTTAAGAATGCAGCTGCTACATATCAAAGATCTATGATATCTATCTTTCATGACATGATGCATTAAACTATTGAAGATTATGTTGATGATACTTTAGCAAAATCTATGATAAGATTTGAACATCTAAATGATTTGAGAAAAATACTAGATCTCATGGAGAAGTTTAGTCTCAGACTGAACCCTAAAAAGTGTGCTTTTGGTGTCACTTCTAGAAAGCTCTTAGGCTACATTGTTTCAAAGAAAGGAATTGAAGTAGATCTAGCTAAGGTCAAAGCTATCATGGAGATGCAATCTGCCAAGAATATCAGTCAAATGAGAACATTACAAGGGAGAGTACAATCTATCAAATGCTTCATATCTCAACTAGCAGACATATCACAACCTTTCACAAAGACATTACATAAAGGTGTGACTTTTTCATGGAATGAGGAATGTGAAAAGAACTTTAATCATATCAAGAAATATCTATCAAATCCTCCTATTTTTATGCCTCCTATTCAAGGGAAGCTTTTGATCTTATATGTCTCCGCAATAGATGCATCACTGGGGGCATTTCTAGCACAACATGATGAGAATAAGAAGGAAAGAGCTATATACTATATCAATAGAACATTGGTAGCATATGAGAAGAACTATTCCATGATTGAAAAAGCTTGTCTAGATATGATCTTTGCATCATAGAAATTGAGACATTATATGTTGGCTCATACCACACATTTGGTAGCTAAGATTGATCCACAAAAGTACCTGCTAAGCAAAGTTGCCCTCACGGGTAGACTAGCTAAATGGGTGATCCTATTAAGTGAATTTGACATTGAATATGTTGAAAGAAAAGCTATCAAAGGCCAAGTTATTTTTGATCAACTGGCTGACGCACCTTTGTTTGATGATACACCAATACAAATGGAATTCCCAGATTCCTCTATCATGAATCTTTCTTCTAGAGCATGGAAGTTATTATTTGATGGTCCCTATACAAAGAATGGATCTGGAGTAGGCATATTGTTCATCACTCCTCAAGGATACTTGATCCCTAAAGAATTCAGAATAAAGTTTCCTTGCACAAACAATATTGTTGAATATGAAACCCTTCTTAATGGCATGAAAATAGCAATTGAGTGGAGATTGATAGAACTACACATTCATGGAGATTCACAACTTGTAATATACCAAGTCAATGATGTGTATCAAATGAAAGATGGAAAGCTAATCCCATACAAAAGAATGGTAGATGATCTAAAGAAATATTTCATATTTATCACCTTTGAGAAAATACCTAGAACAAAGAATGAAGTTGTTGATGCTATGGCAATGCTATCTACTTTATTATAGCAGCCTAAACATGAGCTACACTACGAGTACCTGGTGGAAGCACTATCTTATCCTACATATGACTTCCCCAAAACCTACATGATTTGCACTATCATTGGTCACAATGCATCATGATACAAAAACCTTTTCTCCTATCTCCAAGACCAAATCATTCCCGATACCTTCAACCTCCATGAGAAATGATACCTTATCCAAAATGCATCTCGGTATGTCATCATTGGTAATGATCTGTACAAATGAGGTCTAGATGGTACACTACTTAGATGATTAGAATGGGAAGAGTCTTAATGTGCATTAGAGGAAGTCCATGATGGTATTTGTGGATCACATTCCAACAGTTTAACACTAGCTTGAAAACTTATTAGGGCTGTGTATTATTGGCTTGAAATGGAAAAAGGGGCTATCAAGTTGGCTAAGAACTATCACAAGTACCAAGTGCATGGTAACTTAATTCATGTACGAGGGAGAGATCTAATTCCCTTTACTACACAATGGCCTTTTCACCAATGGGAATTTGATCTTACAGGAGCCATACATCCTCATTCTTCTAATAGACATACCCATATTATTATAGCTACAGACTATTTCACAAAATGGGTAGAAGCAGTCCCTTTGACTCAAGCTACTGGAAAGAAAATATCAATGTTCATCCTGAATTACAGCATATGTCAGTATGGTATTCCACATTCTATTGTCATAGATAATTGTGTTCAATTGAAGAACAAAGACTTAGATGATTTGTGTGCTAAATTCAATATTACACAACATTGGTCATCAATCTACTATCCTCAAGGGAATGGACAAGCAGAGGCTTCAAACAAGAATCTATTGAAAATCTTGCATCACATAGTTAATAAAATAGGAAGAGACTGGCATCCCATGATCAATCTAGCTCTCTGGCCCTACAAAACAAGTATCAAAATGCCCACTGGGGCTACACCATTCGCTTTAGTTTATAGGTCTAAAGTGCTACTACCTATTGAGGTTGAAATCCCATCACTAAGAATCAAAATGCATGGTCTAGTAACTAATGATGACTACAGAGTGTCTAGGTTGCAAGAACTTGAACTACTAGATGAGTGCAGACAAGCATATGATCATCTCAAAGTATATCATAAAAGAATGTCTAGAGGTTACAACAAGAAATTTAGACATAGAGAATTTTAGGTTGGTGATCTAGTCTTGAGAGAGAATTATAAAAATCAATCACATAGAGAATGGAAGGGGAAGTTTAAACCCAACTAGCTGGGTCCCTTTTTTATCACCACTACTTTTGGCTCTGGTGCCTATCAACTCTCAACCATTGAAGGAGAACAACTCCAAGAACCAATCAACATTCTCCATCTAAAGAAATTCTATGCCTAAGGCATTCCACATTCAAAAATATCCTAAAAAAATTATAAAAATTGAAAAAGTCCTAAAAAAATGATCATCCTGGTGAAAACCTAGCAAATAGACACCTTGATGTATCACAAAAAAATAAAAAAATATCATAAGTACAAAAAAATGAGAAAAAGAAAAAAGTGCCTTGGTGAAAACCTAGAAACATGCGCCTTGGTAGCAAAAATAGAATCTCTTCCAAGATGGTGAAAAATCAGCAAACGGATGCCACTTGTTTCAAAATGCTCCATCTATTAGTGCAATCTTGGTCTTTCCCAGCTTTCAGTCTTGCTTTAGCTTGCATATACCTCCTAGTTTATTTTCGCATTCTTATTTTCAATAAAGTCAGTCTGTACACCATTAAGCTCAAACGTCTATATCCTATCCATGTTTCAAACTTGGGGGAAATCAAAGTCATATCCTATGGTCTCCAGTATACCTCAGACGAGTCATATCCAATTAAAGTCCTTTGAAGCTACATCTGAGTCAGTCAGTCAGTCTCCTCTCTAGAAAAGATTTTGCATCTACAAACAAACATCAAAACAAATTGAAAACAATTTATGCTTCACTTGCTTTTATCTCCTTGTATGCTTATTGATTCACATTGATATTTTTGCATATTGTGTCCTTTCAAGCTTTTCAATGATGTCATTTACAGGATTTAGAGAGTGATGACTGGGGGCATAATCTTTTCTTTATTTTCTGCTTGTATGTGAAAATCTAACAACTTTAGAAATTCTGGTTTGAAATGGTGTCCATCTGTAAGAGCCTCCATCTCGTATTGGATGGGCATGAGTACCTCGACCATTGATACCCAAAAAATTCAAGGAAGTTTGATCTAACTATTGTCTTTTTGAGTGAGTTCTTCATCCTACTGTGAAACGTGATCTTACCTAATGATGTGAATGATAAAGGGTCGCTATGGGTAATTCACACTAGACTTAGAATGATCTCTTGACTTGTTTGATGTGTTTGTATTACAAGGTGTATTCAAGTCACCATGACATCTATATCTTGATGCTTATACAAATTGCTATATCAAAATGGACATGATATTCAGGTCATCCTGGCATTTGTGCCTTGGTGCTTATATCTAATTTGACATTCTAAAAACAAAATCAATATTTAGATGTCCATGGTTGTCTAATCAGTAGGTGTTGTATTGATTCTTGCACCTAAAAATCAATATTCATATGTCTATAGTTTCCTAACTAGTGGGCATTGTATTGATTTATCCAGTTACCTAACAAAAGCTCAATGATGAAAACAAATCAACACATGATCAGTGACTAGGTCCTAGGTCTTAGATTTGCTTCTCATTTTGCACTTTGCATGATTGCATTTACTTTACAATTTCCCAATTCAGCTTGATGCTTAATGATTCTCCAAAACTATGCTAAACACATCATAAGGACTGAGTATCGCACGAAGGTCTTTTTAACAGATCACCAAGTAGGCACCCCTTGCTAATTTTGATGTTCTGAACCCATTTTTGGGATCAAAATCAAAATCTGAGATCACTTATATTATCAAAATTGTGATTTAAAATTTTTGGACCTAGGATGGCCGATTGCTTGCATAGTCAACCTTTAATCATCACAGAAATCTAGAATTTAACTTAATTGATTATCTTACATGAAACTATCAAAATTTCAACTTGGTCACCCATGGTCAACTCATGGTCAAACCTAGTCAAACTTGGTCTCCATGACCTCTAAACGATGTAGAATGTGTTCTCGAACATGTCTAACCACTTCTCCAATCAATTAACATGCTTCTAAGCCATTTAACGTTGACTTTTCTTGTCAAATTTTGATTTTCATCTCGAAGGGGGCATGGTATTGCACCTCATTCAAGTTTGTAAATCTAATTCTGTCAATCAAATCTTTCTTTCAGTAATCAAGACAACAACCATGTCTAGTCACTGATTCATCTAAAGACATTGTCGCTTGGGGCACATCACTTGGGGTATATTAGATTCATCAAGATCCATATCAATCTGGTATCCTAGTCAATCTTGTAAACTGTATCAGCTTTTTGTAACCATCAATTCATTAGTGTTATTTCCTTGGTTCTTCGTAACTGAAGGATTCAAATGTGATGCTACTATGATTCCTCTAGACATTCAGGCCTAGAATCAGGTCACTCACTTCTTCGTAACCATAAGGTTCAGAATCAGGTGTATAGACACTTTTTTGTAATCACCGATTCATTGTTGCTATAGTTAACATTATCTTTGGTCAATCAGGACCTAACATCTTTTAATCTTTCAATCAGTTTCTATCTTAGAATCAATTCATCTTTCAAATCAATTTCATACATTAAACACAGAATAATCTTTGAACCACTACACTTTGCACAGTGATTCAAGGAGGGGAAAAATGTAATAATCCAAAAATGGGTTATAGGTTCATTAACCTCCTACATCAACAATTTGATCAAAATTGACATCAAAGTCCTAACATAAGGCACATCTATTAGAATAACTAAGAGGGGGGTGAATCAGTTATTCAGTGTCCCAATTCAAAATGTATAATCCAAAACAATTCTCCTACTTCGGCAAGTTGGTAAACATAAAATATTTTCGATGTCTATGTATTTACCGATTGACAATCTAAACTCTATAATAATTATCGATTAAATCTAACATGTAATATGCAAAGTATGATCACAAAAAATATCACAATCAATACATAACCCAAGAGATTTAACATGGAAACCCTATAAAGGGAAAAACCACTTGGGACCGGCAACCCAAAATTGTTCACTCTTCTGAAGTGAGGTCGGTGAAGACCCAACCTTGTTAAAGGTTTACAAACACACTATTAGGTGTGACCTTGTTAGAGGATTTTAGACCAGAAGTTATCATCCAACCAGCAATCACTCTGGGGTTGACAGGATAACAATGTTCACTCTATGAATGAAACATCAAAAGACTTTCATAGTCCACTTGGTTAAGAGGTTTGACTGTGTACAATGGTTAAATATGTAACAGTAGATGATCTACCTAAATACAACTTTATTTTTCAATTTATAGATCAATGTTTAGCTCATTCAAATATTTCTGACCAATATAACACTTCAGAGTCAATACTGTATCAACATACTATCCGTTGGTAATAACTCTCTGTAGCTCGGTAACTGTTCTGCAGCTCAGTTCTTATTAACCAGTATGATTAGAAAAACTTCTCTACATGATTATTCTGTAGTATCTTCTTCTTTCAGTATATGTTTCATAATGAAACCAATGTCTCTTATATAGACGAGTAAATCATGTTAGCCATCGATCTTCATAACAAACATTATCTATTACCTCAATTTCATACACTTTACAACTCATCACTTTATCAGCTAAACTGATCATTTAATTCCTTTATGTTTTTCTTGGTTAACAAAGAAATGCGTCAGTGAACACAAGCTCGATTAATACTATGCTTGGTATACACTACACTTCGTCAGTGTATACTAAAATGCTTTATTTACTGACAACACTGCTTTGTGTCTTTCATCTCTATTCTTCATCATAGATGAATGCAACATAATAAAGTCAATTCCATCAAGTCATAGACTAATCAACAAGTTAGTTAGTGTATTCCTTATCCTCATCTGTCATATACATCTTCCTCATGTAGATATTTCTATTCTTCATCTCTTTCACCTTCCTTCAAATGTGTCGATATAGTAACTTACAAGATAAGTACTGTTAAGCTAGTTGACATCAATGACAACATAATTCTAATTTAATCATCTTGCATATCTAATCATCAACTCCTCAGTAATTTCAAATTACAAATTCTTCATTCTGGTTCTAAATCAGTTGTAGTTCATCAATCTCTCCCTTTGGCTTTGATGGCAATTCAAGTAATATGAAATGTACCATACACATACCAAACATAGTTTCTACAACTTTGTGATCAAATGCTATGTAGTGTAAGCTCTCCCTAGCTTAATATGTTTAATCACTACATTGCTAAAACAACATTATAAAATATGGCTTTGTCATTCTGTAGATATAACCTTTTCAGTTCTCAAGTTCCTTTCAGATTATCTCTCCCTTAGATAGTTCTCATCGGTGCAAATCTCCTTTTCTTTTCATATTACTTATCTCTCCCTTTGACAACAATGCCAAAGAAACAAATAAATAATTAGCTCTGTAATAGCTAAGTAACTCTTGGGTATCCAATACTTCCTCTATATCTTAGTATATTGATATCCCAATCTGTTTCAGTTCTTCAAACTTAATCACAACCTTGAACAAATTTCAAAGTGTGAACTATGTTGCATCAACATGAATGATCTTCTGATAAGATTAGGCTGATGCAACATCCAGATCATATTAGTGACTGATAGATAGGGGACGAACCCCAAGTCTAGTCCTCAAATATTCAAAAGTGTCCTTCAGTAGAGGCTTTGTAAAAATGTCTGCAAGTTGTTCTTTAGATATAAAAAATTCCAACTTTACTTGCTTCTCTTGCACTTGTTCTCTTAAGTAGTGATACTTAATTGATATATGCTTTGTCTTTGAGTGCATCATAGGATTCTTTGAGATATTAATTGCACTTGTGTTGTCACAGTATATGATCACCAGGTTAGTGATTACCTCATTCATTCCTTCCAACACTTTCTTGATATATGCAATGTTTGAGCAATTAGTAGTAGTAGCAACATACTCTACTTCAGCTGTAGATTGAGAAATACAAGCCTACTTTTTACTTGTCTAGGTTACCAGTCTTTCACCAAAGAAAAATTCTGCTTCGATGGTACTTTTTCTGTCATCCACATTTCCAGCCCAATCAACATCGGTGTAAACTTTTAGCTCAAACTTACCTTCCTTAGGATACCATAATCCATAATCCTCTATCTTTTTCAAATATCTTAAGATTCTTTTAGTAGGAATCATGTGTGATTCTCTAGGATTAGTAGAATATCTAGCAAAAATTCCCACAACATGTGCTATATCTAGTCTACTGTGAACTACATACATGAGCTCACCAATCATGGATCAGTAAAGTGTCTAGTTTACCTCTGTAGTTTCATCTTCCTTTGTAAATTTACTTCCAGTAGCCATTGGTGTTCCCACAGGTTTAGCATCTTCCATGCCAAATGTCTTCAAGGCTTCCTTTATGTACTTGGACTATGTGATGAATATCCCATCACTCTATTGTATCACTTGTAATCTGAGAAAGAATTTAATCTCTCCAAATGTAGACATTTCAAACTCATTCCTCATGTCATCAGCAAAAGATTTACATACATGATCTTGACTTCCAAAAATAATATCATCAACAAAAATTTCAGCAATGATAATAGTGTCATTAGTATCACCTTTCATGTACAAATTGCCGTTCTCACTAGTTCTCATAAATCCAATACTTAACAAGTAAGTATGTAGTCTTTCATACCATGCTCTCAGTGCTTGCTTCAAACCATATAAAGCTTTGTCTAATCTACATACCATGTTTCTGTTGTTTGGATCAATGAATCCTTCAGGTTGTTCTATGTAGACCTCTTCTTCAAGTATACCATTCAGAAATGCTGATTTCACATCCATTTGATAAACCTTAAATTTCTTGTGTGCAACATATGCAAGTAACATTCTAACTCCTTCCAATCTAGCAATAGGTGCAAATGTTTCACCATAATCAATGCCTTCTTCCTGTGCACATCCCTTGCATACCAATCTCACTTTATTTCTTGTCACTTCACCATTTTCATTCATTTTATTTTCGACTATCCATTTAGTACCAATAACATTCTTGTCTTTAGGTCAGGGTACTAAGGACCAAGTTTTGTTTTTCTCTATTTTTTCTATTTCCTCCTTCATTGCATTAACCCATAATTCATTTTCTAATGCAACTTTCACATTGTTTGGTTCAAATTCACAAACTAAACATGTACCTTGTCTTATTTTGCTTCTATTCTACATTCCAGCTTGTTTGTTTCCAATAATTTATGTCTCAAGATGATGTCTTCTAACAAAACTAGCTAGTACTCAATTTCTTCTTTCTTGTTCATCCTGTTTAGGTTCATTTTCTTGTTGGGTAGCAACATCTTGTTCATCAGTTTCCCTTTCCTGTTCCTCGGGGTTATTTTCCTACTGATCGGTTATCACAAGTTGTGACTTCGATAGATAGTTAGGAAGTTCAATGTAAGTGAATCTACCATAGTCTTCCGGTTCCTTACTTTCTTCTATGTTTATGTCATCATACTCATCAACACGAACATTAGTACTTTCAATCATCTTATTTGTAACCTTATTCAGACATTTGTATGCTTTAATCTTAGTAGAATACCCTAGGAATATTCCTTCATCACCTTTAGAATCAAATTTCCCATTTCTATCATCTTTCAGAATAAAACATTTGCTTCCAAAATTTTTGAAATAGCTTACAGTAGGTTTGTGTCCAAACCATAGCTCATAAGGTGTCCGGTTGGTGTCCTTCTTTAGTTGTACTTGGTTAAGCACATATATAGCTGTGCTGACAGCTTCCCTCCAATATGTCTGAGCAACATTCTTTTGTAGCATTAGTGTTCTAGCATAGTCAATGATTGACCTATTCCTTCTTTTAGCAATCCCATTTTGTTGAGGTGTTCTCGGTGCAGAGACCTGTCTCTTAATACCATTCTCATTACATAAATTAGTAAATTCATCAGAGATAAATTCACCTCCTCTATCAGATCTTAAGCATTTGATTTCTTTTCCAGTCTCTTTTTCTACCTTAGCCTTATACCATTTAAACAACTTAAAAGCTTTAGATTTCTCTTTCAAAAACATAATAGTCATTAGTCTAGTATAGTCATCAACAAAAAGAATAAAGTATCTATCACCATAATAGCTCTAAGTTCTCATAGGACCACATAGGTCGGTATGAACCAATTCAATTATCTTCTTTGTTGAGTAGTCTTTGCTTTTAAAATTGGACTTAGTCATCTTACCTTTCTAACATTCATGACACATAGCATGATCCAGTTTTGACAAGTTAGGCAATCCTCTAACTCTTTTCTTCTTACTAATCTTGGTCATGTTATCAAAATTCACATGACATAACCTCTTATGCCACAACCATGCATCTTCATCTTTCATTAACAAACAAGAATATTGATCAATATCAAGATAAAATAGATTACCACTGGATTGTGTACCAGTTCCAACAAGTCTTCCTCCATCATCATAGATTCTTACCTTTCTACTCTCAAAAGCAAGTCGGTGACCTGAGTTGTTCAGTTGTGCCACACTTATCAAACTGCAGTTTAGTCCATCTACCTAGTATGCATTTTGACATTTTATTATGTCATTAATCATTAGTGAACCTTTACCTCTCACCATACAAGGTGCATCATTTCCCATTCTAACAGATCCACCATCATATTCATCAATTAGATCAAATTTCTCTATATCACCAATCATATGATGTGTGCAGCCACTATCTATGATCCATGTATCATTTTTTCTTACTTTAGAGATCAGTGTTGTCCCTTCATGTTTCTCTTCTTCTTCTGAATCATCCTTCATAGCAACAAATACTACTTCTACATCATCATCAGTGTCAGATTCAGATTCAAATTCTTTAGCTATGTAACATACCTTTTTCCCCTTGTCATAGCTATCTCGGTTGTCTTTATTGTTGTGTCAGTAGCCTCTGTTTACTCTTCTCCCATAGCTTCCTTTAGATCAGTCTTTGGATCTATCATCATCTTTCTTATTCAGACATCTAGTAGCGATGTGGCCAACTTCTTTACAATTAAAACATGCTAGAGGTAACTTGCCTCTATATCTTCCCTTGCCTTTGGGAAATCTTCTAGCCATAAGAGCTTCAAGTTCATCAAGTTCATCATTGGTATTACTATCACTGTCATTATTCTTATCATTCTTGCTACTAGACTTACCAATCTTCAAAGAGGACATGAAAGAGGATTCAACAGAAGGTACAACACTATTGCCAAAGTTATTCAATTCAAAGGTTGTAAGCTTACCGATCAGAGTGTCAAGGGTGAGATTGGATGTAGCCCTTGTTTCATGAATTGTAGAGATTCTGATCACATAAACTGGCAACAAAGTTCTAAGAATCTTTCTTATCACTGTTTCATTATCAATAGCTCTGCTAGATGCTCTAATAGCATGTACTACCTCTTTTAGTCTATTTGTGTATTGCACAATGTTCTCACCTTTTTTCATCTTGATATCATCAAATCAACTTCTTAGGCTTTCTACTCTGGCTCTCCTGACATTCGCATCTCCACTATATATTAGAGTTAGTTTATCCCAAATGGCTTTGGCAGTAGATCATCCCTTAATGTCTTCAAATTCAGCGTCGGTATAGACAACAACAAGTTCCATCATAGTAATATTGTGTTCAAGCCTATCCTTCAGTTGCTCAAGAGTTAGGGGACCTGGTGTCAGTTCAATGTAGCCATTCTCCATCATTTCTAGTGTAGAATTCCTAATTCTAGATATGTGCAACTTCATCTGGCTTTGCCATACTGTGAAGTTAGCTTTGTTCAGCTTTGTCACTTCCCTCTTATACATCTTGAGACCTTTTTGCTGAAGTCCTTAAAAATCTGTTCTAAGCAACCACTGCTCTGATACCAATTTTTAGAATAACTGAGAGGGGGGTGAATCAGTTATCCAATGTCCCAATTTAAAATGTATAATCCAAAACAATTCTCCTACTTCTGCAAGTTGGTAAACATAAAATATTTCCATTGTCTATGTATTTACTGATTGACAATCTAAACTCTATAATAATTACTGATTAAATCTAACATGTAATATGAAAAGTATGATCACAAACAAATATAACAATCAACACATAACACAATAGATTTGATGTGGTAACCCTGTAAAGGGAAAAACCACCTGGGACTGGCAACCCAAAATTGTTCACTCTTTTGAAGTGAGGTCGGTGAAGATCCAACCCTATTAAAGGTTTACAAAAACACTGTTAGGTGTGATCTTGTTAGAGGATTTTAGACCAAAAGTTATCATCCAACCAGCAGTCACTTTGAGGTTGACAGGATAACAATGTTCACTCTATGAATGAACATCAAAAGACTTTCATAGTCCACTTGGTTAAGAGGTTTGACTGTGTACAGTGGTTAAATATGTAACAGTAGATGATCTACCTAAATACAACTTTAGTTTACAGTTTACAGATCAATGTTTAGCTCATTCAAATATTTCTGACCAATATAACACTTTAGATTCAATACTATATCAACTTACTATCCATCGGTAATAACTCTTTGTAGCTCGGTAACTGTTCTACAGCTCAGTTCTTATTAACTAGTATGATCAGAAAAACTTCTCAATGTGATTATTATGAAGTATCTTCTTCTTCTAGCATACGTTTCATAATGAAACAAATGTCTCTTATATAGATGAGTAAATCATTTTGTTTTCCTCCATCAAATTTTGCCACTTAATCATATTGATAAATTTTTCCACTTTAAACTCCCTCAGCTGATGTGTTAGTAACACATTTCAATCTACACCATTAGATCCTTTTGATTTATGTTAGCCATCGATCTTCATAACAAAAATTATCTACTACCTCGATTTCATAACTTTATAGCTCATCACTTTATCGGCTAAATTGATCATTTAATTCCTTTCTATTTTTCTCGGTTAACAAAGAAATGCATCAGTGAACACAAGCTTGGTTAATATTGTGCTCAGTATACACTACACTTCGTCGGTGTATACTAAAATGCTTTATTTACCAACAACACTACTTTGTGTCTTTCAGCTCTATTCTTCATCATAGATGAATGCAACATAATAAAGTCAATTCCATTAAGTCATAGACTCATCAACAAGTTACTCAGTGTATTCCTTATCCTCATCTGTCATATACATCTTCCTCATGTAGATATTTCTGTTCTTCATCTCTTTCACCTTCCTTCAAATGTGTTGGTATAGTAACTTACAAGATAAGTACTATCAAGCTAGTTGACATCAATGACAACATAATACTGATTTAATCATCTTGCATATCTAATCATCAACTCCTTAGTAATCTTGAATTACAGATTCTTCATTCTGGTTCTAAATCAGTTGTAGTTCATCAACATCTGCACATTAGTTCATCAAAACCTAATTGATTTTATCTTAATTCTGCATTGGGGAATATTCCTTAAATATTCCTAATTTATCATAATTATCTTTAATTGAATATTATTTGGTGATAAATCATATTTATCCAAAAGTTTGATTAATTGAATATTCTGAATATTTAATTAATCAAATTTAATTCCACCATTTAATTATTTAATTAGATTTAATTAAATTTATTCCTAAATCGTATTATTTAATTTTGACAATAAATCTAAAATCTCATGACTAATTGATTAAATTCTCATTTAATTAATTAATGTCAGTTGTCAATATTTAATGATATAGTTTTTGAATAAAGTTGTATTTAATAATTGATTAACCCATAAATCAATTATTTTTAAATTTAAAATCAGTTAAGTTGAAGATAAATAACTTTATTTTTAAATTAATTCATAATTATCAATGCACATTTGAAAGAACAGTTAAACTTTAAATCAGAAAATCAATTCAAATTGTTATCTTTTGGAAACTCAACATCTATTTTGAGTTGAAAATTGATCTAAACTTTTGATTTGAGTTAAAAAGCTATTTTTACATGATTTGCATGATTTTGTGAGTTGATCTATTTCTAATTTCTTATTGACTCAAAAATCAATTTGAGTTTATCAAGAGTGATTTATGGCTTTTCTCAATGCATCCTCAAGCCCTGGATTTCTATAAAATCAAGGCTCAACCCTTCATAATAAAACCACCCTCAAATTTGCACAATTACTCTAGCAAATTTGCAACTGAAGGATTGAGCACTTGCCACAGGTGATTTGTGAGATTTTTCATTGTTGGTCATAGCTTTGCATAGTTTTCATATGATAGCATTCATTCATTCATATCATTCTTAGATTAAATCTGCATATCATTTCATTCATTCTAGACTAGATTCATACAATTTTTCATCCTAATTGCATACAAAATACAAAAAAATAGATTAATCTGCATTCATATAGTTTTTATTCTTTTGCATTAAATCCTTCGTTTAGGTGTTGCATTGTCACTGATCTCGATTTCAATCTGAGAACATCATACTCACACCTACTAGAAGGCAGTAAATCGCCTGGTTAGCTTATTTTCAATTACTTGTAGATTTTGATTTTGCTAACCTCTAATGTTTTACTGAAGTGTTGTATTCGCAGCTAGGTACAATTTTCACACACAATGATGATGAGGATGATGACAAGGATGATGATGATGATGATGATGATGACATGGTGATGGTGATGGTGATGGTGATGGTGATGGTGATGGTGAGCGTGATGGTGAGGGTGAGGGTGACGGTGATGACGATGGTGACGGTGATGGTGACAGTGACGGTGATAATAATGGTGATGGTGATGGTGATTATGATGGTGATGGTGATGATAATGGTGATGTTGATGCTAGTGATGATGATGATGATGATGATGATAAAGCCATCTTGTTAAAAAAAATTCCTTCAAAGTACAATTATGTAGTTTTTACACATAGTGATATAACTTTACAAACTCTAGAATATATGATTTCATCTCTTCTAGTAGAAGAGGGAAAATGAAGATAATGAGTAATATCTTCAATAGGATAAATCACTATATACATGGAACAATAATAAATGGAGGAGTAGAAACAAAAGAAACTATAGAAACCTAAAAATCCACTTGTTAATTCAAAATATTTTAGTTGATAAAAGTCCTGATGACATCATCATTTATTAATTAATTAACTCATTTTTATTATCATTATCCCTTCTATTTTGATTAAAGACATTTAATTAAAGAACCCCTCCAAAAAACATTTAAATCCAATTTACATGCTTATCCCTCCAATTTGTTAATTGTTTAATAAATTATGTCTCAAAACCCTATAAATAAATTAAATATTTATTTAATTCCCCAAAACCCTAAATATCTTCTAGAAAACCCTAAAACCTATCGTCACTTTCCTAATCACTCCCTAAACCTTCTTAAGAGGTGTTTCTTAACCCTCTTAGCCTAAAGCCTCATCCTTTGACTTTGGGTCAACCCCCTCATTAATGAGCCTTACATGCTCATTAATGACCCCTTACACCCTCATTAATGGCTCTTATAGGGAAAGTGCACAAAGATGGGGGACCAAAAAGGGGGTATGAGATGCCATTTTTTTCCTAAAATCAGAAAACTCTGAACTTCAACAAGAAATTGAAGATAGTTAGACTCAAAATTTAAAGATGTGACAAAAACAAGAGTTGTAATACTCTAAATCTAGTTCCTAAAAAACTAACTTATTTTGAAAATGGTGCAGATTAAGGCCCTCAAAAAGGGGGAGCAAAAAAAGTTCTCTTATTTTTTATGAAAAAACATAACATAGCATTTGGTGTGCTCCCCCTAACATGTTAACTTTTTTTAAATTTTTTTTTAATTGCTCCAGTGAGAGGTTCACTAACAACACATAGTTTATCTTGAAATTTTTTGGTAATTTTTTGATGAATGTATAATTTTTGATGAATTTACGAAGTGCACACATCCTGAAAACATGAAATTTTTGTGTGCTCCCCCTAGAAATCATTTAAAACTAATTGAAAATCAATTTTTTTTTTTAAAAAAGTGTGTAGAATGGAGTCTAGTTTCTAAAAATGTAACTTGTTGCAAAATTCGATGAACGAGCCAACGCCTATGCCCAAAATACTACACATTGGTTTTTTACAAAAAATAGACATACACAAAAGAAATTAGAGATGAAAAACTTAACATAATTAGAATTCCAAATAAATTATATGCTTAGATAGCTAACAGAGAGATCTGAAATATCACGTCGTTTGATTTTTATGTTCTTGAGCCATGAGTAAACCTGACGAGGAGCACACAAAAAAAGATGTCATTTTTTTGTATGTCTGCTGGAAAACATGTCTCAGGCCTATTTGAATCATCCAAGTCTTTGGTTTGGATCTCCAAGGAAAATCCAAGCCTTAGGATTGGTAAATTCCAATTCCTTACAAAGCGCGTACACCCTATAGGGCGAATGCACTAGTGAAATCTATGACTTCCATATTACCCTCTTTCATACTCTCTCTCTCTCTCTCTCACACACACACACACAAATTTTCTCTCTCCCACCTTCCTACCCTCTATATTCCTCTCTCTGTCTCTCCCACCCTCTCTCTCTCTCTCTCTCTCTCTCTCTCTCTCTTGTTTTGCATAGGGTGCATGCCCTATAGCGTGTTCGTGCTATTCAATAGTATGCATAACAATTTTTAGTTTTGCATAGGGTGCACACACTATAGCGTGCTCACACTATGGAAGACTAAAATAAATGATCTTCTTTGCCAAGGATCTCATGAGAGAGGTCCACTTTTTCTATATGGTGTTTGAGTTCTGCATGTTATCCGACACATATTCACTTTTCATGGTGTTGATAGTGACAAAGAAGCATATTATATCAATTTGCACCATCCTTTTGTTTAAAAATCAACATCAAATTGTGAAAGTCAACCATTATCACCGATATTTATCGATTGAGGTAATTTTTTTATTTTTTTACATGTCAAATGTGAATAAAGGGTGTTTTGGTTTATAATTGGTATGATATAGACTTGTTCAATACATAATTTGATATAATTGTAATAAATTTATATTATAATTTGTCATATTGTAAGAGGTTTATATTATAATTTGACTTATTGTTTTACATTTATATTATATTTTTTAAATTGTAATCAATTCATATGTAGAAATCATCATCATGCCAAGGAAATGAGCAAAGAATTTAACACTAGAAGAACATCAAAGAGACAAAGAGAAGAAAAGGGAAAGAATGAGACAAATTCATGACCAAAAAAAATTGGATACCATAGAAGAAGATTTTTCTTTGGATGAGGAACGTGAAACATCAATACAAAGTAAGAGATAATTGTAATTGGAAACAAAAAGACAATGAATGGGAAACTTATGTGCAACAAGACAATTGAATTATGAAGATGCGAACACATCATCTATAAGTTCCCAAATTGAAGAGACATCATCATCCAATGTTGGAGGCACACCAATGTATCATGTTGAAGGCTCACCATTGTCTACTTCTGAAGGTGTGGGCACACCCTTGTATCATGTTGAAGGCACACCATTGTCTACATCCAAAAGAGTACATACCCCCTTGTATCATGTTGAAGGCACACCATTGTCTACATCCCAAGGTGTAGGCACAACATTGTCTCATGTTGAAGGCACTCGAGATGGTACACAATTCACACATAATGTTTTTAATGCTCTTAGAATTATTTATAGAAAGCCAAAATATTTGATTGATATTTATACCAACATTTTTTAGGCAATGCCTGACAAGATTCCCAAGCGTACTTGTCAAAGAAATGCTAATCATATTTGGAGATCATTTTTGGAGAATTTAAATATGACAAGTAGATGTCAAATATTTGTTAAAATGATGATAAATCTAAAATTTAGGCCCATCATGAAGATTCTTGGGCTAAGAATGATGGATGAGTCAAGTGAAAAATCTATTGTAAAGAATCTAATGATTGCATATGAGAGTGTGGGTTCTACATTACGTATGAAAGATAATAATGTCACACGACATGTACTTACATCAACGATAGTAAGCACTCAAATGAAGAAATATCAGCTCATTAGAAAGATAAGAAAAATATTGAAAATAAGTAGAAAGTCTTTAATGAGAGCCCTGAGAAGACATTAAAGAGTGGAGGATCCAAATAGCAATGAGTTATGGGCATTTTCTAGTAGACTACTGTGAAAAGAAAAAGCAATTGTTGAAGCTTTGAAATCTTTGATTGAAGAATTTTGGAAGAATAATACACAGGTATCTCCTAATCAAAGAGATGTTGTAAGGAGGATTGGTAGTCAATTTCTTGTTCCACATCCAAAACATTTTTTGGATTCAACTCAGACATAATTCTTGGCAAAATTTATGCATATGTATCCTCAAATTAAAATTATTCAGAGATATTTTGAAATGTGTAATCTTTTTATGTGAAGATAAATCACACATGCACAACTTGTTGTTGTAGGGTACATATTGAATTTTCTAACCATTTTGAAGTTTATAGGAAAATATGTGTAGATTTTCACTCTAACAATGTTTTGCACGATTGTAACATAAATATCCCACCTTGATCTTCAAGGGAATTAATATCTACCATTTTATGTGAAAGAGTGGATGGTCAACAATTTTACTGGCTCTCATGCTTGAATGGTACATGCATAGATTGCAGAGGTTTGTGGCATTTGCCAATTTGTCAACATATGAAGAGTACGCATGCAATCGGTAATGAAATAGTCAAATTTGGAAAATATAAGACCATAACATAAAATCTAAAAGATGGAAAAGAGGCTAAAAAATGTGATTTAGTAATTGAAAAAATTCCATTGTATCAAATCATGGACATTTTTTGTAAAAAAATTATTTATGACACTAGTAAATTTTAGCTTGTTTTTTGACGAGGATTAGTTGAATTTTTTATATCAATTGGTCGACCAAATGACCATAACTATTATCAAAGTTTTTTCATTGATTATACGACACACAAAACAATCGTCAAAATTTTGACGTCTATAGTGGTTGAATTATCGACGGACCCGCAGTCAAAATAATCACTTCAACTTGGAAGAACTATCAATCATACCTTCCATCTACGCGACCAATGTCCATCAAAATTATGATGACTTAGGGTTGAAATTATCATCGAGTGTACAGTATTCTCATAGAAATGCCAAAGAATGTTCGTCTCTCTTTTGATGACATTTGGTCGTAATGGTCATCAAATATATAGCACTATCGTCGAAAGGACTATTCTTCTACCATTGAAAAAGTGACAAATAATTTTTTTTTTTATAAAAAAAATAAAATATATTATCAAATTAAGCATATCAATATTATGCTTTAATTGTTTACATAGTAATCATGTCCAATGTCATAATTTAATTAGGGCCAATATAATAAATTACAACAGTTACATCAAGTGGCATAATTTAAAGTAATTACCTTTGAAAGAAAAAGAAGGTTTACATTCATGAATAGACACACTCAAATAAAGTGTTTTATATTTTAATTTTTAAAAATATGTGATCTATGGAAACATCATGTGTACAATGAAATGGACCTTGTAAAATTATTGATGCATGAATTCAACATACATGAAATTACCACTGTTCATGATACGCTTGCTTACAAATGTCTAAGAGTAATGATGTGAGAATAAACAGCCAACAAGTTTGTTTAACTTAAATCTCCATCAAAAAGCTTAATCCCTTCACTTGGTCTACCAATTTACACACTCTACACATTCTAAGATATTAATCTAGAGAGGTGCAACCTTGAATAGATCACTAAATCCATCTTTCCTTATTATATCCTAAATATCACATAAAACATTAGTCTAGAGAAGAGCATAATATTCAAGCCATTAATGAATATCAACTTATATTTTTATTATTCTACTTCATTAAATATTGGAAACACAAATCAAAGCTACAAGAATAATTTATTTCCATTACTCACAAATACAATGTATAAATCTCAAGGAATAAATCCAATAAATCCAATCTTACAACTATATTTTTTTTTTGTCAATGTCTAAATTTCATAAACCAAAATGAATATCTTACCAAGGGGGACACTTAATTTTTTTTTCAAACTTCCCTTATATATTATATTTGGATGATACAGAGTATATTGTGTAAACTGTACTCTTCATTTACTATGATATAACATAAAAATGTTAGAATGTGGGATAATGTTGCACATCATCATCACCTTTGGAACTTTGTGCTTTTGCTTTGTAGTGTAAAAGAGAAACAAAAAAATTGGAAGAAAAAGAATCATCATTATACGTGTTTGGGCATCAATCATTTGAGACAAAGATCTCAAAAGGGGAGGGCGCATTGTGTAACCAAACACTAAACACATTTTATTCAATATTTTAATATTATCTAAGGTAATAATCTATTTTGTTTTAAAATTTACATAATAATATAACATCCAAGGAATGTCATGTGGTTGGTTACATATGTTGAACCTAGATACATGTAGTTAGAAGGTTTTCATACCAAGCTTCACTTTCCTAAGAATCAACATGCACTCTACAATTTATGCATCAATCTAGCCCATTATACATATTCTAACTTGTAGAAATGATTTATTTTCAGCAAGAAGGTGCCTTCAAACCTCTTTGTAATTATTGTGTGTACAATACCCATTGTCAATGTGTTTCTGCATTTGTTTTGTTAGTTTAGAGTTGGGTTTAAGAGGTTTCTACATCAAACTTCACTTTTTCCTAAGAATTGACATCCAGTCTACATTGTTTTCACCAATATATTTGTCCAATATACATCTTTTAAATTGTAGAGCCTATTTGTCTTCAGCAAACAAGTGCCTCTAGGCCTCTTTGTAGTGATTGGAATATGCAGTGGCCCCGTTGGAAATTCACTTCTTCATTTGTTTGTCTTATATTTTCTCTTAACGTTGGGGTTTAGTTTGATGGTATATTGTATAGAACAATTCACATGTGGAGACTAGTTGTGTTTGATTTATAATATATTAGACTATTGATACAGATACATGTTTCTGGCCTATAGAAAGTTGAGTAAATCTAAACTATTTTACAATGTTGTGACAGTGAGATGTTGCGGAATAAGGCCTGGAGGCATGAAAGCTGAGAAAATGACCATAACTTTGAAGATCTCTCTTGTAGTATCTAGAAACTAGTTGAAACCATTAGCTAAAAGGGAGACAAGGCTTAGGGAGACAATTATTTTTGCCTTCTTGGGTAAAACAAGTAAAGAGAATCAAACCATTTTTTTTATCTTTACTGATTTAGAGATTTGAACATTAAAAAAAACATACATATGAGTGGAAAATGTGGGGAAATCATACTAAATGCATTCTTGAATCTATACTCCACTTATTACACCTCTTCTACAAAATTCATTACGGTGGGCAAGTTTGAAATGTAAGATTTTTTTTTGAAGATAATGCATTTAACGTTACCTATCTTAGCTTAACACTAAATCATTGAAAGCAAGTTCTGAAATACAATCTTGTTTTTAAGATAATGCATTTAGTACTTCACATAGTTTGCTTTTCAAATAATGCATACAATTGAAAGAGGGAAATCTCATTTTTAAGATAATGCATTTAGTACAATGACATATTGTGTTTTTCCAAAAATACATACAATTGAAGAGAACACATTCCTGAAATATAAATGTTAAAAATGTAACACTTCAAGAACTACTAAATAAGATAGTTCAAGCTACACTAGGAAAATAGTCAAAGAAAACTACAGTGCATTTTAAAATAAATTAACCTTGGCAGGAAAAACAAACTTGACAATGTCTAAAAAGATGGAAATGATGATAGCTCTCACGGTCATTATAATATTTAATGCTACTCTACTTTCTTGTTTCAATGCCCCAAATATGATCAGGTTGGCTACTTGACACATCTTTGAATGCAACTTTCAAAACTATCCAGTCCGCCCTTTACGCAAAAAATCTTACACTTTTTCATTCTTTTTTGCACTTCCATGGCTCTCTAAAATTTAATTGCTTCACAAATGCATGCAAAAGAAAACTTAACAGAGCTTCCATAAATTTTATAATTATAACTCATTTATTATGTATAAAGATACATTTTTCAAGGATACAATACTTTCAGATTCTTTAGATGGTTTTAGGAAAATAGGTCTGGTTAATAGTCTCCACAGAGGACTGAAAAACTGAAAATATGAGACCAAGGGCACAAATTCTAAGGATTGACAAGAAAATTGGCAATTTTAAAGGCTAACTTGTAGACAAATGGAAATGATAATAAAGAAAGATGAAACTTTACCCACTCAAACTCCCATGTTCATGATATATCTTCACTAGGAAGCATACAGACAACAAACCCTACTTAAGCTCACAAATTAAGACATGAAATTGAAGAGAGAGTGAACTATAAAATTATGTACAAAAATCAAATATAAACTTGCAAAGATCAAGCCCTCTATTAAACTAAATGCAATTCAATAAAGATAAAATCATATATTAGTAGATAAGAAGTTTGTTAACTGAGATATATGGAATCAATTGAACAACAAAGGAATAGTCAACCACGATGAAGTCAGCCCTAGGAAGGAAGTCAATGTGAACAAGATGACATAGTTCCTCAAAAGCACACATGGTTTCTACATCAAAGCCTCATACAAAATGCAAATATGGCAGACAAATAAATGGAAAAAGAAAACACTACTCAAATCAATATAATAACAATTGAGGCCATTTATCCACATGTCACATGAAGTGAAAATTTACCTGATGAGCTTTGAAAGCAAAACACACACCCTAAAGTAGCAAAAATTCCTATGCAGGCTCCTTTTCTGAGTTTCCCATTGACTCTAGCTCTATAGATAGTCATCTCATGTATCTCTTTGCTAGCTTAATGGAACCTAGCTTTATCTGTATCAAAGAAGATCATTAAATTATGAGATTGAGCATAAGCATAAATTCATACATTCAAAAGGGACAATAGTACCAAAAATATGGGCTTCTAAATGATCACTGGTAGCTAATAAGCATGTATGACATACCATATAATGCTCTCTACCCAGCACCATTCTTATAGTAAGATGTCCCAAAACATCATTTTTAAAATTTGTACTAGGAATGTACATTTCAGTTGAAGTTGAGAGAGAATGGATTTTGAATTTAAGGGAAGTTTCCATGAAGTGAGAAGCCTCACTGATGTCTCCAACCAATTTTAGTTTTATGTTAAGGACAACCAATATAGAGATATGAAGTTATGATGCGTTACAAAGACATGAGGTCCAACATGGCAAAGGATCAAATCAATGGTAAACAGACCGACCAAGTAAAGTGAGAATAGAGACTTTTGAAAGGTTATAGATTCAATTATGGACAAAGAAATGATCCATTGGTAGATATAGCACATCAAAAGTTACATTTGCATATATTAACTGAGTGAGTAGATTACTAGACACATTTTTTTAGTTCATACTTCATAGTCATTTGGTACAACTACAAATGAAAAGCATAAATAAGTGTTATAGCATGAACATGAGATAGTGGTATCTAAACAAAGGTAAGTTTACAAAACTTGCATTCAAGGTATCAAAGGATACTACATGAAAAATCATTAATACCATGAATCAATGATCATTTTACTACAATACATATGCATATTATCTAAATTCAAGTGATACTATAGGGTAAAAATGAAGTTAAACTAGAACATTGGGGCAGTCACAGGTATGGTCATATGACAAAGTTGTCATACATGAAGTCATAAAGAACAATTATGAAGAAATCATAATTATGTTCATTTGGCCTTTCTAGATTTGTCTGTATTATGTTCACTTTCTTATCTATAAAGCTAATTTGATGAACATGGTGATGTAGATTGGTTGATGAACATTTTTAAGAAGTAAAATATTTCTTAAAGTGAATGAGAAATAATATGGAATAAGAAGTAGGTGTTTTTGGCCATTGAATCTACGTCATTGGTTTAGTTTGAGCTTCACTTGGTTTCAAGAATAGTTTAATATTCTCTACTTAACAAGGCCAACCACGTGAAGGTGGAATCTCATTTGCACCCCCCCCCCTCCCAGCAATACTCTAAATTCCCCATTAACATCTAATAACATTCATTCATCCATTTTTGAAATATAACATTCAATCATTATAATCACATGATAACATTCATTAACACATAAAATTCATTAACACACAACATTCATGAATAATTCATTAACACATCTTTCATCAACATTACTAGTACAAAATTACATCCGTTAAGACACCATTCTTTCATTAGAAAAAAATGTTAATTATAATCATTTATTTTTGGGTTTCTTGCTATTTTTTAAAGGTAATAGCTAAGAGGAACATCAATGTCCTTGTCATTCCCCTCCTCTACTGATTATAATTCCAACACATGTCTCCTTCTCATCTATTTAGGAACAGGAGGCCACTGCGCCAAATGAGGGTCCGTTGCAATAACAACTATGTCATGAGTTAAATTCACACCATTTTATATTAGTGTTACAAGTATTTAATTAAGTAAAAGAAATATAAATCAAAAAATAAATTTAAAAGAACAAAACATATATTTTCTTTACCTGAATGTGCCACATGATCTACATGGTGATCACTCTGAACATCCTCCACTCGTTCACCGTGACATTCTGTATGCTCTAAAATATACACAAAAAAGGTTACACCAATTTCAATTTAAGATGTTAAATTGTATTAATAATTACATAATTAATTCTAAATAGAAAATGAACACCTCCATCGACACTACGATGCACATCAGGGGCTTCATCATGCAGTGTAGGATCTGTGTTACGATTAGGAGGCTACATTGCAATGTCATGCACATTATTATCAAATAGATTGTTGCTGAAGTATTCAATTTCAAATATATATTTTTTGGCATATTTACCTGTTCACATGATGCAAGAGATTCTTGGGTTGGGCCAGTGTAAGCTTGGCGTAGGCATTCAACCACAGCTTGATAGCCTTCCTTGAAGGCAATTTTTTTGTGTTATGTCATGGCCTCTAAATTAAATTTTGAGCCTTGCATTTTTTGATTACATTTTATAAATAATTTTTCCTTGGAATTCATTTAATGCTACTTACAATTTGTTCTTTAATTTTGGAATATCCACCAGAGCCAAGTTTGTGTTGCCCAATCTTTTGCAGCCTAGCCTTTGTTGCCTTTGATGTGTCCTACAACCTATGAAAAGTTTGAAATATGTTAGATGATATAGCTATAAAGATTAGTAATTAAAGCATTATTACATTGTACTAGTAGTTAATACTATTTCATACCTTCTTTTCTCATTTGTTGGTGTAATTCCTCTTTGAGCATCCCCTTTCTCCTTTGCATCCAAAATGAACTCATTCCAATCCCTCACTGGTGTAATACCCCAAAAATGGGCTATAGGTTCATTAACCTCTATATCGACACATCAAATGAAATCGACATCAAAGTTCTAACCTAAGGCACATCTGAACATCATCGAATCCTAATTGATTATCTCAAATTCTGCATCAGGGAATATTCATAGTAATATTCCTAATTATCTTAATTATCTTTAATTTTATAATTATTTGGCAATAAATCATATTTATCCTAAAGTTTGATTAATTGAATATTCTAAATATTTAATTAATTAGATTTAATTTGGCCACTTAATTATTTAATTGAATTGAATTCCATTATTCCTAATTATGATATTTAATTTTGACAATAAATCCAAAATCTTACAAATAATTGATTAAATATTTTATTTAATTAATTAAATCATTTTGTCAATTTTTAATATTGTAATCGCCTGGTTAGTTTAGCTTTCAATTCATTGCAGCTTTCATTTTTTCTAACCTCTAATGTTTTACTAAAGTGTTGTGTCTACAAAACAAGTACAAAATTCACACACACATTTTTGGCACCCACCGTGGGGCCCTAAAATGGGTTTCCAATTCAATTTTATCAAATTTTGTCTTTTTCTCCTCAGTTTCTATGCAAAACTATGATTTTTAATTTCTGTTTGTATAATCTTCATATGAGTTTATAACAAAAGTCATTTCACACTGTACCCACTATCGTACGATAGTTTATCGGATCGAGGATCATGCCGTACTGTACACACTGTCATTTGAAAGTTCAACTATCATTTCACAGAACACCCAGTGTCATACAAGTTTCTGGACTGTCATCTGTGAGCATACCCACTGTCGTATGAGTTTTAGACTGTCGTCTGGTAACAGACCCACTGTCGTAAGAGTTTCGACACTAGGTTTTCATTGTCATTTCATTTTTCAGGGCAGTTTGTCATATTTGGATTTCAGATTTCGACTAATGGCTAATCTTAACAATTGAAATTCTCTATTTTTTATTGACTCCTGCTGGTTTTGATTGGAAAAAGTGCAAGAATTACTAAAAATAGGTAAAAATCTACTAAGCGCATTGCAAGGAATTCAGGTAATCTTCTTAGCTGATAAGACTTTGATTTTGGATCTAAAATGAACATCTCATGTGTCTAGCTTGAGTGACTTTTATTGCTTTCCTATCACAGACTTCATTTGGGCTATAAAAATGAACATAGTTTGCTTTCAGCATCTTTGTTACACATAGTAATTAGGCCCCATGAACACTATTTGTGGATCTTGAGAGAGTGGATTTCTAGAGAAACTCTTCTCAACGAAGGATCCCTTGTAGGTGGGGAGGATACTGAGGGAGTCTCACGTTCCACTAGATCCATGTGTTTTCAACTTTTGATCGAGGCATTCTCTCTCCGGAGAGGTTGATAGATCATAAGGGGTTGACATCATAGATCTTTGTGAGATAATCTTGGTCTTAGCGTGTTGGATTAATCTGTCTACGTTTTTTGGGTTAAAAGTGAAAAGGCTAGGGGATTATGCTCTACTTCCTTTTTGGATAGTACCAGAAACCCAAATCCTTGAATCTGGAACTAGTCTCCATGTGGTATATTTTGTGAGTCACCTTTAGAGAGGGTTAACCGTAGTGTACATTCCCTTAATTGGGTCAACCACATTGATGGAACCTCAAGCGGTAATAGCCATTTTTTCCATGGTAGTGACAGCCGCTATATAAATGTCCTTGTGGAAGAAATCTTCACAGGTGTGGTTCATTGTTTGGTTGTTAGATCTCCCTAGCAGCTCCTGATTGATTAAATTCTTAGACTGTGTCAAAACCCTGGTGTACCAGGATTGGAGTTCACCCTCTTGGATCATAAAATTTGCAGAGTCAAACCATTACTAAAAACCCTAGCAAGGCCAAATTTTCATTTTCTAGGGTATATGTGCGTTATTGCAAAATATTTTTTAGAACATACATAATTAGCACTCTTAAGGATTAGCACAAATAAGTCACTTGATTGCTCATGCGCAAGGTTTCTTTTTCCCTTGTTCATTGTTTTCAGACATGCTTGAAATCACTTGCTTGCTATTTTGTGTGCTTTTTTATCTATCTGGTTATTGAAAATGAACAAATCTATTACAATCCTTAAATTTGGACATTAAAATTTGCAAACAATCTGAATTTGAAAACTCAAAATTTGCAAAATTTGAAGTAAAATTCTTTTCTGGAGTCCACTATCATCTCAGTCAGTCAGAAAGTCATATGAGTTTCTATTAAATGTCATTTCATTACTGCCCAACTGTCATATGGTAAAGAACCTAGTGTCGTATGAGTCTTCCTACCAGTCAAATTCAAAAAGTCAAAATCTGCTAGCAACTATCGTGCGAGTTTTGCAACTATTGTACGAGCTTTTCAACTAGCATTTCATAGCATACCCACTATCATACAAGCTTTTCAACTATCATTTCATAGGATACCCAGTATCGTACGAGTCTGCAGAGTGTCATTTGGGAAAAATTTGAAAATTGTCAGAATTGCCAGATACTTAGCTTTTTCAGCCTATTTCCAAAATCTGTCAAACAAATTACTGTGTCAGGAATAGAGCAGTAGCTTTTGAGAATCCAATCATTTTCCTAAAGTGGTCTTTTGAATCTGATCTAGCCTTCTATTTAATCGATTTGAGTCTTTATCATCTTGTGTCAAAACCTTGTCATAACTATCAATCTTCAATCAATCATCAAAATGACTAAGTGTTGTGATATCTTGTCCGCTATCTTTTGGGAACCTACCCATACATCTAGGGCATAGTATCCTTCACCCACATCTAATCAAATCTTCAACCAATCAAACCTTGATAAGGTTGCATCATCTAATCATCTTGATTCAATTCATTCTTTAGTTGTCTTCATCTTATTCTTTTGCTTCACCCAAGGTTAATGGTGGAAACTAGAGCTTCCTCTACAAGAAATCTGGGGAAATATCTTATACTTTACCTTTGACTCACATAGGTCCAACTTTTGAGCAACTCCACAATTCTGGTCTTTATGAAGACGACGGTGATGGCAACCTTTGATTAAAAATTGGTTAAATTCCTCCTTCATCAACTCACAAAGGTACCCAACAAACCCCACATGAATCTATTCCAGGGAGTCCACGAACTCCTACCATGTCTCAAGCAGGGACAAACTTTGGCTCTCAAAGAGCTCAATCTCAACATGGTGTAGATCAGGAACCCACACCTATAGAAATTTCTCAATATCAAAATTATGATAGCTTCAAACAAATGATGAAGCATTTCTTGAAAGAAGACAGAGAGGCATACTTTTTACAATTAGCTCATCAAAGAGCTAAACTTCCTCCCAAATTTAATGTTGAAGATATAATTACACATGAGGAAGAAAATCCACTCACAACTATGATGAAACAAATGCATGCCATCCAAGTCAAACTTAACAACCTTGAAAAAGAAAAGGAACCCAGGGAGTTCTCCATGGAGGCTCTATGTCCTTTTCCATTCGAAAAAGAATTGTACATGCCACCATTCCCAAAAAGAGTGGAGGTGCCTAAGTATGATAAGTATGATGGACACTTAGATCCTTAAGATCATGTAAGAGAATTCTGCACACTATCTATGGAGTTCATGCACGAACCAACCTATCTGATGCATCTCTTCCCTCGATCTCTAGGGTGAGCAGCCATCCACTGGTTCTCTAGATTTCCTTCTACTATCAAAACTTTTGAGGAGTTGATCAAATTGTTTTATCAGAAATACTCCTACAATATTCAACATTTAGTCACCATGATTGATATCTGTGATCTCAAGCAATATCCAGGGGAACCATTCCTAACATTTCTCAAGAGATGGAGGAAGAGGTTCTCTATATATGCTAGACCTATTCCAGAAATAGAAAAACTAGAAATCTTCATCAATAACCTTGTTCTAAAAATCAATTATCCTCTACAAATGTAAGATCATACATCTTTTGATAAGATGGTGGATAATGCTATCAAAATAAAAAAAAAGTGCTTGTGAAAAAAGGAGAAATCACACTTCAGAAAGACAAGTATGAATCTGGGTCCAGTTCTAAAGACAAGAACAAAAATTGGAACAAGAAAAAAGGCATTGTCACAGATGGTGTTGTTGACACTATCCATCCCCCATCAAAGGCACCAGCCTACAACCTAACTCTTGGTTCCCAAGCCATTAAAAATTTAGAACAAAAGTCATCCGAACCATTTCAAAAGAAGCCAGAGTACAAACCTTGGGATAAAAAGAAAAAGTTCACTCCTCTTGGAGAATCTTTAGAATCAGCTATGAGAACTCTACTGGCTGATAACATCATCTCTTTTCCAGTGATCCGACCACCTGATTCTAAGCCTAAGACAAAATGGTGGAGAGAAAATGAATTATGTGATTTCCATTGAGGTAAAGGTCACAAAAGGAATAACTGCTTCCAGTTGAAACACACCGTTCAAGATTTGATCAATAGTGGAGACATCATAGTTGACAATCCTAAGAGCAATAACAATCATACAACATTTACAGAACCATTTCCACAACATGGTCAAGGAGTTTCAACTTCTCAGCCTAATATGGGGGCAAAAGTCAACTATGCCTACCCTAGAAATAATGCTGTCATCAATATGGTTGAACCATGTCTCTTTGAAAGTTGAAATGTCATCATAATTGTACGAAGAGAAAGAGATCATTCCTCAGCTAATGTAGTTACTTGATCACAAGCTTAGGCACATCTGAAAGGACAAATCTTAGATTCATCTAATGCCCCTAAGATACCCTTCAATCTTTCTTCCACTTCCAAATAGAAGGTTGTTTCTAAATCTTCCAATTCTAAAGATACAAGGCCAACATCTTATAGCATTGTCCAACAACTCCAACACACTAATGCAAAAATATCCATGTTTGAGTTACTTCGGATCTCTCTAGCTCATAGAGCTATCCTAGACAAAGCTTTGCTCGGTTCCAATGTTCTTGATGACCTTGATTTAGACAGTTTCTAGACTATGGTTGGACATCTTACATCTCCGCAATATATCTCCTTTTCAGAGGAAGATGACAACTCCTTGAGTCACCTGTATAATCAGCCTTTGCATATAGAGGTCTTGATCTAGAACCATAGGGTTAAACATGTGTTGATAGATGGAGGTGCGGGCCTAAACATTTGTTCTTATAGCTTGATCACACAATTGGGATTTTCAGAATTGGCTATTGATCCTAGAAAGAAAATAACTATCAAAGCCTATGATGAACAAGAAAGATCTTCTAAAGGCACCATTGTCTTACCTATTAGAGTAGGTCCAGTTATTAGAGATACTATCTGTCAAGTTCTTGATCAACCTTTGGCTTACAACATACTCCTAGGGAGACCATAGATACATGAAATGCAAGATATTCCTTCTACATACCATCAATGTTTGAAGTTTCCTTATAAAGGAGTAGAGGTTACTATCCCTGCAGATCTAAATACAACTTACAATACATTGAAGGAAAGTGCATATAAGCTTGTACCTAATAACAGAGAATCTTCCATTGAATCAACTAAAGAGGCATCCACATCTAAAATGAAAGATCTTGCAGAAGAGGTTAATATCAAAGAAAATGGGATGGGAGAATATATTATAGAGCTAGTCTTATCTTTGACATCTCTCCCTATCTCACCTAAGTCTTATGGACAATCTTTGAAATAGTCCAAGTCCAAACCTAGGGAACCTCTTGAAGCATATAAAAAGAATTTTGTGGTAGAACAAGTATCCAAGCAAGAGTTTGAAGAGGATGAAGTTGTGCTATCATGGCTATACAAAGATGAACCTGAATCCCCAGTTGCCCAAACTCGCAGGATTCTATAGTATCTAAAGATCCTTCTAAGTCATATGGATCAGGAGATAAATTAATAGCTAAGATGGGATATTCAGGTAAAGGACCTCTAGGAGTTAGAGGAAAAGGTCTTGTGGCACCTGTCCCACATACTAGTAGAGAAAATAAAGACAAATTTGGCATAGGCTTTAAAAAGAAACCCTTCCACCTCAAAGGTAATTGTTCTCATGTCATAGAGAAGATTGCACTAGGTGAACCTCTTCTTAAGAAAGAAGAAACAAAACCATCAGATAGTGATTCAGACAGCTTAGAACTCATCCCCTATGAAAAATTGTCTAAAGAGATCAAAGACCTTCTTGATGATAAAGATGATCCAATCAAAAGAATTAATGTAGTAGAAACACAAGAACCTACTATCAATCAAGAGATAGTTGCAACACAAGAACCAGCTAATCTTAAAAATAATCAAGAAGAAGAAGGTGGTAGTTATTCTAAAATGGATTCACATGAGTATGAATTCAAATCAAAAACTGAGGGTAACCCTTCTTGGGGTATTCACCCTGACTTTACTCATGTTCTAAGATTTCCTAGAGATCCTGAATTAGAAGCTGAATCGAATGACTATGAATGGGGAGCCATTCTAGAACTATATGAAGATGAGCTTATTACAGAGAAACATGTTGATGTTATTCACCAATATGCACCTAATCCCAACATAAGTCTAGAGCGAAATGATGAACCTATCGAGTCTGATCCACCTATGGCTGAATTGGACTCCCATGATGACATTGAGCCTATTCAGGAATTGAATGTCTTAAGTTGTAATATCACCTTTGAACTTGAGTGTTGGGTTAGGACCAATGATGACAGATCCATATCTGTAAACACTATCTCCCAATCTTTCCCCACTTTAACTATCCAATATCCAGAACTTATTGATCAAACCTCCACAAATCTGAGCCGTGGTGTTTATACCTTTTCCAATGACTATGCCATTGCTTGCTACCTCAATGTAGTTGAGCCTATGAGTACTTCCATCAGTGAACCAAGCGTTAGCATGATAGAGTCAGACATCAAATATCTGAATGAGAAAAATAAGAATAAAAAGAAAAAGAGTTCTGAGGGTGAAAACCACTTTGTGGCAGTCTCAAAACGTACAAAAGTAAAAAGAAAAGATGTATCTCAAGGTGAAAACCTCTTTGAGGTGCCTAAGGATGAGATATTTGATGTCCTTCCAAGTCATTTATAGGATAGATCTCTAGTTCTAATTGAGCCCACTCAATCTATCAATTTGTGTACAACAGATGAACCACAATTGGTACATCTAGCACAATCATTATCAAAAGAAGAGAAGCAAAAATTTACTACATTCCTAATAGAGAAAAAGATCAACTTTGCATGGAAATACTCAGATATGCCAGGGTTGGATCCTAATCTTATCATGCACCATTTATCTATAGGTCCTAATATAAAACCTATCAAGCAAAAGTTGAGAAAAATGCATCCTCATGTTGCACTCTTGGTAAAAGCTGAGTTAGAGAAGCTCCTAAAAGCTGGATTCATATGAGTTATTGACTATGTAGAGTGGATCTCCAATATCATAGCTATTTGTAAACCAAATGGTTCAATCAGGGTGTGCACAGACTTTAGAGATGTGAATAGAGCGTGCCCTAAGGATGATTTTCCACTACCTAACATTGATATGATAGTGGACATGACTGCAGGTTTCAAGATGTATTCCTTAATGGATGGTTTCCTTGGATATAACCAAATAAAAATTGTTCCAGAGGATCAAGAGAAAATTGCTTTCACATGTGCATGGGGTACCTTCTATTGGAATGTCATGCCATTTGGGCTTAAAAATGCTGGTGCTACATACCAAAGAGCAATGGCATCTATTTTCCATGACATGATGCATTGAACTCTGGAAGATTATGTTGATGATACTTTAGCAAAATCTATGATTAGAACTGAACATCTGAAGGACTTGAGCTTGATCCTAGATAGAATGGAAAAGTTTAGTCTCTGACTAAATCCTAAGAAGTGTGCTTTTGGTGTCACTTCTGGAAAGCTCTTATGATACATAGTTTCAAAGAAGGGCATTGAAGTTGATCCAGATAAAGTCAAGGCTATAATAGAGATGCAACCTCCCAAGAATATCAGTCAAATGAGGACATTGTAAGGAAGAGTTCAATCTATCAGAAGATTTATATCACAGCTTGCTGATATATCACAACCTTTTAAAAAAACATTACATAAAGGTGTGACCTTTGCATGGAATGATGAATGTGCAAAGAACTTTGACCATATCAAGAAATATCTATCAAATCCACCTATCTTTATGCCTCCTATTCATGGTAATCCATTGATATTATATGTCTCCACTACAGATACATCACTGGGGGCATTGCTAGCACAACATGATGAGAACAAAAAGGAAAGAGCTATATACTATATCAGTAAAACATTGGTTGCATATGAGAAGAACTATTCAATGATTGAGAAAGCTTGTCTAGCTGTGATCTTTGCATCACAAAAACTGAGACATTACATGCTAGCTCATACCACACATTTGGTAGCTAAGATTGATCCACTCAAGTACCTTCTAAGCAAAGCTGCCCTCATAAGTAGATTAGCTAAATGGGTCATGCTCTTAAGTGAATTTGAAATTGAATATTTGGAAAGAAAATCTATAAAAGGACAGGTTATTGCTGATCAACTAGTAGAAGCACCTATGATTGATGATACACCAATGCAAATGGAATTTCCAAATTCCTCTATCATGACTTTTTCTTCTAGAGAATGGCAGTTATTATTTGATGGCTCCTACACATAGAATGGATCTGGAGAAAGCATATTGTTCATAACTCCTCAAGGATACTCAATTCCAAAAGCATTCAGGTTAAAGTTCCCTTACACAAATAATATTGCAAAATATGAAGCCCTTTTGAATGGTATGAAAATAGCAATTGAATGGAGAGTAACAGAGCTACACATTCATGGAGACTCTCAACTTGTTATTCATCAAATCAATGATGTGTACCAAACTAAAGATGAAAAGGTCATTCCTTACAAGAGAATGGTAGAAGATTTAAAGAAGTATTTCATATCTATCACATTTGAGAAAATTCCTAGAATAGAGAATAAAGCTGCCGATGCAATGGCAACACTATCTACTTTATTACAGTAGCCTGAACATGAGCTATGCTATGAGTTCTTGGTGGAAGCACTATCTTATCCTACATATGATTCCCCTGAAACCTGCATAATATACACTATTGTTGGTCATGATTCATCCAGATACAAAAACCTATTTTCCTATCTCCAAGACCAAATCATTCCCAATACCTTCAACCGCCATGAGAAGAGATACCTTATCTGTAATGCCTCCTGATATGTCATCATTGGTCACGATCTGTATAAACGAGGTCTAGATGGTACACTACTTAGATGTTTAGAATGAGAAGAGTCTCAACGTGCATTAGAGGAAGTCCATGATGGTATTTTTGGGTCACACTCAAATGGTTTAACACTAGCTTGAAAACTTATTAGGGTGGGGTACTATTGGTCTGAGATGGAGAAAGAGGCTATCAAATTTGCTAAGAATTGTCAAAAATGTCAAGTGCATGGCAACTTAATTCATGCTCCTGGGAGAGATCTAATTCCCTTTACTACACAATGGCCTTTTCACCAATGGGCTTTTGATCTTATAGGAGCTATACATCCTCATTCTTCTAATGGACACACCCATATAATTATAGCTACAGATTATTTTACAAAATGGGTAGAAGCAATCCCTTTGACACAAGCAATTGGGAAGCAAATATCTATGTTCATATTGAACTATATCATATGTAGATATGGGATACCTCATTCCATAATCACAGATAATAGTGGACAATTCAAGAACAAAGACCTAGATGATCTATGTGCCAAATTCAAGATCACACAACATTGGTCTTCTATCTACTATCCCCAAGGGAATGGACAAGTAGAGGCTTCTAACAAGAATCTATTGAAAATCTTGCATCATACAGTTAATAAAAGAGGAAGAGATTGGGATCTTATGATCAATCCAACTCTCTGGGCCTACAAAGCAAGTATAAGAACACCTACAGGGGCTACACCTTTTTCTTTAGTTTATGGGTCTGAAGCAGTACTACCTATTAAGGTTGAAATCCCATCACTAAGAATTAGAATGCATGGTCTATTAACTGATGATGATTACATAGTGTCTATGTTGCAAGAACTTAAACTACTAGATGAGTGCAGATAAGCAACTTATGATCATCTTAGAGTATATTAGAAGAGAATGTCTAGAGGCTACAACAAGAAAGTTAGACACAAAAAATTTCAGATTGGTGATCTAGTCTTGAGAGAGAATCCTAAAAATCAATCACATAGAGAATGCAAGGGGAAGTTTGAACCCAACTGGCTGGGTCCCTTTGTAATCAGTGCTACTTTTGGCTCTGGTGCCTATCAAATCTCAACGAATGAAGGAGAATAGCTTTGAGAACCAATCAATGTTCTCCATTTGAAGAAATTTTATGCCGAAAGCATTCAGTCTATGGTAAAATGTCCTGAAATTTTTTTAAAAATCAGCTGCTAACCACCAAGAAACAAGAGAATGTGTGACTAAAGAGAAAAAACTGCCCACCAAGTCACTGAGTGCTAAGGGATTAACCACCAAAAATCAGCGAATAGGAGATAACCTCAAGTCACCAAGTCGCTGAATAAGAACTAACCACCAGAGCAAGGTGACAACATGAAGAACATAGGGTAGGACATTTTTACAAAAAGATTTGTAGGGAGGAGGCATTTTCATAATATTTTGCTATGATTGGAAAATGGACTAACAGTGGCTCTAGTTGGGGATGCATGTCTCTTGCAGGCATGGCAAGGATTCAGAATCACTGGGAGAGAAGACCAACTCAAAAATTTTGACTCAAAAAACACAGAGCAGACAAAAACAAGTGAACCTAAACTACTGTTCATGGAAGAGATACTTCAAGAGAAGTAAAACTTTAAGAATTGTCCATGAACAAGCATTTCCAAAGTACCACCCATTAAATCCTTCAAGATATATAAATCAGTTCCCCACTTGCCCTCAATAAGATAAGGGCCCAACCAAATAGGATCAAAATTTCCATGCCTTCCCTCATCCTTCCAACCTTGCATCCCACATCAGGACCAGATCATCAATTTCAAAACTTCTTTGAGTTGTCCTCTTATTAAACAAATTTTTACACTGCTTCTGCAATGTCTCATTTCTCTCATGTGCATCCCTCCTTAGCTCCTCTACCTGGATCAATTCATCCATTCTGATTCTCATCTCATCATTCAAATCTTCATCATATGCCTGGATGAACCTGTACATTTGGAACAAATTATTCTGAGGTAACCTAGCACTTATTCCATAAACTAGGTCAAAAGGGGCACAACCTATGGCTTTCTTTATAGTTACTCTATCGGCCCACAATGCCCACCATAACTTTGAGTCCCAAGCTTTCTTATTTTTGTCTAACACCCTCTTGAGAATCTTTATCAAGCTTTTGTTATTGGATTCAGCCTGGCCATTTCCTTCTGGATGATATGGGGAAGAAAATAAAATGTGTATCCCATATTGCTGACAAAAATCACCAAACTCCTATGATCTAAAGCACATTGCATTATCAACCACAATTGTCTCTGGGCAACCAAATCTAGTGAGGATATTCTGGATTATAAAATCAGTCACCACTTTACTAGTAGCCCTCCTAGTAGGGATAGCTTCAACCCACTTGATAAAATAGTTTGTTGCCACTAGTATGTATTAATGTCCACCACTAGAATTGTTTGGAATCTCACCAATAAAATCAATACCCCACTTCTGAAAAGGAGCCTGAACTAAAACTGGTTTGAGTGGTAAATTCCCATTGAATTTCATCCTTCCTGCAAATCTCTGGCATGCTTCACATTTCCTCACAAATTGATGTGTATCTTTAAAGATAGTAGGCCACCAAAATCCAGACCTAAGGATTTTATTGGTTGTGGTCTTTTCCATATAGTTTCCTCCACATACACCTTGATGCATTTCCTCTAGCAGAGTCTTAGATCTTTCATGATCAACACACTTTAGCAATACCCCTTCATTGCTTCTCCACCACAACTCACCATGTATAATGGCATACCCTATTGACTGTAACTTGACAGTCCTCTTACTCTCATTCATGTCAAGGGGAAGGACCAACTTTTGCAGGTAATTGATGACATCTTTATACCAATCACAATAATCCATATCACAAATATATGGCCTCTCTTCTTCCTCTAACATATTCACATGATTTGCAATCAAATTACTCTGTGCCATCAACTTTGCAAGACCAAGGCCTCTTACCAATTTTGTAATCTAAATATCTATATTGAATTCCTAGATCCTGTTGATCCATCTACATCTTTTACCTAAGACCTCCTATTGCACTAGAATATCTTTAACAACAGCACTAGGAACATAAGAAACCACCTTGGCTCCCACAAGATAACACCTAAAAGCCTTGACTGCTTTGACTAGGGCATAAGCTTGTTTCTTAGTGATATCATATTTCAATTCTGCTGCATGTAAAGACTTGCTAAAAAATGATATGGGTTGCTCATACCCTTCTGAATTCTTTTGTAATAAGACTATTGCAACCATATGATAAGAAGCAAAATAGAAAATCTGCATGGGTTTACCATAATCAGGGGTCCTTAAAATAGGGGCATCCTTGATGGAATGTTTGATACTCCTGAAAGATTTATCTGCTTCTTCATTCCACTCTATCTTTGCATCCCTTTTCAACATCCTGGAGATAGGAATATGAATTTCTGCAAAATTTGTAACAAATCTTCTTAGAAAATTTACTTGCCCAAGGAAAGACTGTACTCCCTTAACATTCCTTGGTGGTGAAAGCTTGTTTATTGCCACAACCCTTTCAGGATCAATTCTCACTCCATCCTTGGACATAATGTGTCCTAAGAGCTTGCCTTCCACAACAGCAAAAGAACACTTCTTTGGATTTAAAGAGATTCCATACTCTAGAGCTTTGATAAAGATCTTTTCAAGATGCTCACAATGATGATCTTCCTTCTTTGAATATGATATGAGATCATCCTGATACACCACTAAAAACTTATTTATGAAATCAGCAAAGGCCACATCCATAGCTCTTTGAAAGGTAGCTCCTGCATTTGTCAAGCCAAAAGGCATCCTAACATACACATAGGTCCCCCAAGGAGTTGTGAATGCAGTCTTGAATTGTTCTGACTCCTTGACCATGACCCAATTATATCCAGAGAAGCCATCCATCATTGACATCAACTCTGATCCAGTGACCCTTTGCAGCATGTTTTCCATATTAGGGAGACCATAGTTGTCTTTCAAAGAATTGACATTCAAATTCCTAAAATCAACACATAACCTAATGTCACCATTCTTTTTTCTGATTGGAACCAAATTTGACACCCAAGTAGAATGTCTGACAGGCTTAATAATGCCAGCATCCATCATCTTTTTAAGTTCATCTTGCATTTTTGGTGCCAAAGTAGGGTTCATAGGCCTTAATTTTTGCCTAAAAGGTTTAGTTCCTTCCTTTAATGGTATCTCATGTTGAAAGAGATCTTCTCTATATGCCTTCAAATCATCATAAGACCATGCAAAAACATGTCTAATTTTTTTGAGAAGATCAATCAAATTTCTTCTAGTTCTTTGAGATAAGCATTTACCTATGTAAATATTTTTTGGTTCTTGGCTTGTTCCTAGATTCACTTCATCCAAATCATTTCTCTTATCAACAATTCTGGCAACACAAGCCCTCTCCTTATCATCAAATGTCCTTTCAAGAGCAACCAATCCCCTTGGGATCCTATTTGACTTCAATTTCAGTACTTCCTTCCCGAGGACATTCTCTTTTCCATCTCTGATGTTAACATAGGTGCTAAAATCCATTTCCTGACCATCAAAATGAGATTCACACTGCAAGAATCTCAAAATATCCTGATCATCAGAAAATACTTGCCAATTCTCAACATTATCTGGGATAGAAGGCCTAAACTTACACTCAATTCTAGATATCACTACAAAGGTAATTTCCTCTGGCCTTAAGGCTATGTTTTCTAGCAAATCTGCCATCCTATTTTGGCTTCTATCGACCCAATCAATACCAAAGGCACTGAAACCCTCAATTTCATCCCATACAACATTTCTATATTATTTCAGCCTTTGATTCTTAGATGCATACTTTGATCTAATCTAAGAAACTATTAACTCAAAATCACCAATCACCCTAAGATGTTTGATCCCATGTTTTGATTCTTGTCTCAAACCAATCAATAGGGCTTCATATTCAGCAACATTGTTTGTGCAAGGAAACAAGAGAGTGAAAGAAAACTTAAATGTCCTACCACTTGGGGATACCAATAACACTCCTGCTCCAGCACCTTCTCTAGAATTTGCTCCATCAAAATATAATGTCCATAAGACACTATCTTTTGTCTTGTTACTCTCATCATCAGCTAAAAGGATAGGCTTGACCTTCTCCTGCGCCTCACTCCTCTGGACTTGGAATGAGCCAATGTCAGTATCAACAAAACAATTCATGCTATCCTTTTCATTTTCCTCAATCATGTGTAGAGTCCTAGCTTCCCTTGACACCTTCACACTCTCTCCTCCAATGTCAAAAGTGGCAAAGGACAAGTCACACTGAATAATTCCTCCCATGGAGGCACTCCACTTTCTAGACAACAACATTCCATATTGAGAAGGAATGTCAACTACAAGAACACTCATAGTCAATAGTTTGTTAGGAAATGCAGCTAATTTATAAGGCAAAGCCTTGATAGTACCAATAAATGGCACTTCTCTTGAGTCCATAGCTTGGCATCTCCCGTGAGGTGTATCAACCTTTAGTCCTAATGATTTCATGATCTCTATAGGCATGACAGTGTTTGATGCTCCAAAATCGATCATGCAACTCTTCAATATCTTACCACCAACCACAAGGGACAAAAAGAAAGGATCAACTGTACCTACTGCATTGTTAAAAATATTTGTATCCAAGAAGATTTGAGGGATCTTAGAAACAATTTCTTCATTCTTACTGTTAGGTGTGTCTTCCAAGGAAGCCACATGTTTGTCATTTCTATTCACCTCTTGGATTCCTGTAGAAGAAACACCATTCACCCAATTCAAGGCCTTGACCTTATGTTCTTCTATTCTCATCATTTCCAAAAGTGGAACCTTGACAGTGATCTATGAAAGCAATTTGGACATATCAATTGGAACATACTTTTGGTTATTCGTGTCTTCTTTAAAGATAGTGACAACTTTATCCTTTGTGAAATCAGACTTGTCTTTGAGAGGAGATTCCTCTCCCTTCTAAGGAATGGGAACAACTACCTCTGATGTCTTTGCTTTATTCTTAGGTGCTGCAATAGGTACAACCTTCCTTTTTACCTTCACTTGGTTTGTATCATCAACACCCTTCCCATTTTCTCCATGCTATTATGTACCATTTTCTATCCTCTTGATGAACATACTACTTGGCTTACCAGTTGCATTTCCAATTGTCCTATTCCTCAAGTTATAATTGCTTCTAGCTTGAGTGACCATGTCTGCAGTGATTTGAGCAATTTCTTCATCTTAGGGTCTTCTTAAAGAAAATTTCTCCTCACCCCTCACTGTACTACATCCAACATGATCAAAATCTTCACCCTCTTCATCTGAATCAGTCTCATCCCATGCATGTGAAGAAGTCATTCCACAACCATTCTTGTCATATTGCTCCTCTTGTTCTTGATTCTCTTGTAAGCTTGAAGCAATGACACAATGCTCAGGGTCATGAGGAGACTGGCAAGCAGCACACCATGGGATATCTTCAGTCATATTCACTAAATTTCTATGCAAGGGATCAGGGATCCTTCCATCAGGTCTTTCTTGCTTGGTTGGTAGAATGGGCTTGCCATCTTTCCACTGAGTGTTGTAAGGGTAATTTTGCATTCTTGGCTGTCTATTGAAATTGTTTGGAGCTGGCCTCTCCATAGTCACAGCCCTGTTGTTTCCTTTTTCACCAGGCTTTAATCCTTCCAAAGCCTTCAAATTTTTTTTTAGATTGGCATCCTCTTTGGGTTTAGAGTCAGCAGGCCTTCCCATTTCTTTCTTACTCTGCATTTGAGGCCTGCAATCATCTCTTCTTCCTATCTTTCCTGATATTCTTCTATTGCTCTCTATATTGATGACCAATTTGTAAGCTTCCCCAAGATTTCTAGGGTTCTTGTCCCTCAAGAGGTATCCCATTTTTGCATCAAAGGAATTCAAGTATGTCATAAGACATACCCTGTCATCTAGTTTGATAACTTGCAAGAGCCTATGCATAGCCTTTTGGAATCTTATATTAAATTCCAGGACCTCTTCATTCTGATTCTTCTTTATGTTATTGAATTCATTTAGGATAAAACCCTCATTTGTCTTATCACCATAGTGTTCCTTGAAATAGTTTTTAAATTCATTCCATGATCCTATACTAGCATGGGGTAACCCTTTAAACCAATCCTTAGCATCCTCAATCAGGGATTGTACAAATAGCTTCATTATAACATCATCAGGCTCTACATTATAATCATCTATTACATCTATGAAAATTTTTAGATGTTCTTCACATGTGATGACATTATTTCTAGTAAATTTAGGAAGCTTCTTTCTAATTTCATCAAGGATTACATTGGGATAACCAAGACTACCAAAGAAGGTAAGTTGTTTGTACCTTTCATGAATAGGAGCTCCATGTGGTGGATCCATTCCTTGAGATTTAGATGTCCTTGTGTTTGAACCATCAGGGACTCTAGCAGTACCCAACACACCATTTACTTGAGCTGCATTATTACCATGAGTTCCACCTTGTCCTAAAAAGGAAGCAGCAACATTTGAAGGTCCTGAAGTATGCCTGAGAAAATCAATCTTTTTTCTGATTTCTACAGCAGAAGCCTCCAACTCTTCTTTCTCTAGCTCTTTATCCAATATCTCTTTCTTCCTTCTAGCTATCTCCAAATCTGACTCTAATCTTAGTCCTAGATCTAATGTTCTATCCACAACAACTTGTTCATTGATTTGAATCCCAACAGCCTTCTGTTTGCCTTTATCTCTTGGTCTAGTTTCTTCACATATATTTTGAACAATAGGCTATTCATCTACTCTTTCAGGCTCTGGCATAAAATTAATTGCCTCCAAATCTAGTAACTACCTCTTTAGCTGATCAGCCCTTATCATGGCTTGTCTTACTTTATCTTCTTTGTCCTTTTCTCTTTGCTACCTAATGGAAAGTTTTTCTTGAACTCTTCTTTCTAGTTCATAGACCTCCTCAAAGATCTCTTCTGATGCAGGGAGTGTGGTGTCTGACTCATCATCTCCCACTTGAGTTTCTTCCTCATACTGGTTTAGTCCCAAGTCATTAGCCTCTTCATATTTTGAATTACTTTCTTCTTGACTAGGCTTGGCTTGGGTTTCTTGTCTGGTATCTTTCTTATTTCTCCAAGTATAAGAAACACCTCTTCTTTTCTTTCCTCCCCTTGTTTGACTAGGCCTAGAAGTGCTTGGAATTCCTTCTTCCATTATATCTTCAAGATGCTCCTTTCTCTGAGACATAGTAACTCTATAACTCATCTTGCAAAATAAAAATTGACTAGCACTACTTCAGAGATGTTTGAGTCACCACCCAAGTGTATTGGGAATATCCCAATATAGATTCTTCATTATAGAAATACTCAAATGAGTCAGAGAGACAAGGGACAAGAACAACCCTGTTTCTTCCAATGATGACCTACTGGTTAGGATGAACATGTATAACACTTCCCCAGTAGAGTCACCATCTTGTTGGTGTCCAAAATAACACTTATGCTCTAATAGGCTACCAATATACCCTCAGATGGATTTTAGGAATGGTTAGCTCCAAAATGTAATGAGGTCTTAGGGTAACTGGACCAACTATAGGGACAAGACTGCCCTCTTCTACTTTTGGCTCTGCAAAACCAAGGCGGGTGCACCTAACCTAGTATAAAATACACTTCATACACCAAGAACTAGGTTTGAATAACAGATAATGGGATAGTAAGAAAGTACTAAGTGTTAACCACACACTCATTGACTCTCCATTACTATGGGTAGAACCACATACAACCAAATACTAAAAATTGAAGGATGGTTCTTAATTTATATGGTTGAATCATAACAACCTCAATCAGGACAAGTCAACAAGGAAATACTTATCTAGGCCAGTGCCTCATCCATTGGGCAAGGTTTCTTAGACTGATTACAAACACACACCAGAATATATCTGAGATTCAAAGCCATAAACACATTTACAATCTCCTTTACTACTTATAAAATATCCTTACATAGACAAAAGATAAATCTATGTCTCATTTAGAGCATCATTTCATCTAATCCTGGATTAGAACTCAAGACTGAAGGCATATACATAAAATGATTATGGAATGAACTAGAAAGTTCAAAATTTATCTAAATTGACACAAAGGAGAGATAAGAATCATGTGCCTGTATTAAGTATGAAGAATCTTCAAGTGTATACAATAAATCCGAAGAAACCATGCTTGCAAACTACAACTTAGACCTACAACTTTCTTTCTATTGTCAAAATATACCAAAAGAGATCATTACAATACCGACTAGGCAGAAGACTCACAACCAGAAATGGTTTGAAAACCTAACTCCCAATGACCTCAAATGATCATAAAAAATCCCTTTATACTAGGGTTACAATGCAAGCATAATGATCATTTCCAACTCAAAATTCAAAATCACCTAACCCCCCCACAGGAGTTAACACAGACAAGACACAGATCAAGCCACAACATGCAAGCTCAAATAGTCTAACTCAACATTCAAATAGCCCTGTATTAGTCCAAGTACTGAATCATCATCAAACCCTAAGAAAACCAGCCACATTTGACCTCTGCAACACACCTCAGGGTACCGTTTCATTAACTTCTCCACATTGAAACATCTCCTCTGCAATCATATCACATCCTAGAGCACACTGGAATGGCAGAGAAGATCAGTTTCACCAACTTTGCCCCCTTTTCTGTCATTAATTTCAGTCCTTTTGGTCGCTGGAGACATCACAGAGATTTGAATTTGAAAATAATCAGTCACACTACTGTTTTACCCTTCAATCGGTGGCTCACATTCAAAATTAGATCAACAATAAGTCACGGTCGTTGATCCTTTTATCTTTCATGGGCTCAGTAACCTTAACTCATCTTGGCACCTCGGGTTACATTCAGCGAACACGCAACAAAGGAAAATCCCAGTCGTGGAATGAAAATCCAAACCCCAGCTAGATCCAGCGAACACACAACTGCACGTGTTAAAAAAGCCCCTTTAAGTCATCTGGCAAACCGGTGACTGAAGTGATTTCTCCAATTTGTGAAAAGAATAGCGTTGCTACTAAAACATCATGCGAGCCAGTGACAAGAAGAAAATTTTTTTGGGCCACCACAAATTTATCAGGACCGCCAAACAGCTCAGACCCCACCCCTAACTCCGCAACTGCGATGCCACCAGTCACCACACTACTCATTGCAACTGCCAAGTCACCAACACTGGACCCACACCGAGAAAATCCTTACCCCTTTGGAAGATCAGACGGTGGTCGCATGATCACAAAGGGGAGGAATATTCCTCATGATCATGTGGCAACTGTAGATCTTCTGCGTTGTCACTCCGCCTAAGAATACCAGGCCCACCATTACGTGACGACATGACTGAAGCAAAGAAAACCACCAGCCAAGTCGCTGAATGCTAGCCACTTAACCACCAGGATCAAGCGACCACGCGACTAACCGCCCAGAGGATCATGAGATGTTAACATATAACTGCCAATCTTTGGGAGATCACGCAATGCACAGTCATTGGATTGTGAGATATCCGCTGATAATCACCAAGAAACAAGAGAATGTGCGACCAAAGAGAAAAGACTACCCTCCAAGTCACTGAGTGCTAAGGGATTAACCGCCAGAAATCAGCGAATAGGAGATAACCTCAAGTCACCAAGTCGCTGAATGAGAACTAACTGCTAGAGAAAGGTGACAACATGAAGAACACAGGGCAGGAAATTTTTACAAAAAAATTTGCAGGGAGGAGGCCATTTTCATAAGATTTTGCTATGATTGGAAAATGGACTAACAAGTTTCATATCTTTATCGTACATAGACTATGTTTGATCCACTGCGCTTCACATAGTAATTCAAAGAGGGGCAAAATGTAATACCCCAAAAATAGGCTATAGGTTCATTAACCTCTATATCGACACATAGAATGAAATTGACATCGAAGTCCTAACCTAAGGCACATCTGACCATTATCAAATCCTAATTGATTATCTCAAATTCTGCATCAGGGAATATTCATAGTAATATTCCAAATTATCTTAATTATCTTTAATTTTATAATTATTTGGCGATAAATCATATTTATCCTAAAGTTTGATTAATTGAATATTCTAAATATTTAATTAATTAGATTTAATTTGGCCACTTAATTATTTAATTGAATTTAATTCCATTATTCCTAATTATGATATTTAATTTTGACAATAAATCCAAAATCTTACAAATAATTGATTAAATATTTTATTTAATTAACTAAATCATTTTATGAATTTTTAATATTGTAATTTTGAATAAAAGTTTGAAAAATAATTGATTAACCCATAAATCAATTATTTTATTTTTCAAAATCAGTTAAGTTGGAAATAAATCACTTTATTATTAAATTAATTCATAAATAAAACATGCACAATCAAGAAAAGCAGACAACTATCAATCATCAATTAAAGCTAAACTCTATTTTGAGTTAAACTTTGCTTTTGCATGTTTTTGTGAGTTAATTATTTTTATTTTCAGATAACTCAAAAATCAACCTGATTTATTTGAGTGATTTATGGCTTTCTCTCATGCATCCTCCAAAGCCCTAGATTTCTATAAATTAAGGCTTCAGCTCATCTCAAATCATCTCATATTTTTGCATCCTCATGCTGTCAAATTGGAGATTGAAGAATCATCTTTGTGAATCCAAGCTATTGTGAGATCATTCTTGGTTTTAAGTATTGCATATCATTTAGAATTCATCTTAGATCAATTCATTGCATATCAATTTCATCTTAGATTCTAGATTCATATCAATTTTCATCATATCATTGCATAGAAAATAAAAAAAATAGATTAATTGCATTCATATTTCATGTCAGTTTTGCATTCAAATCCTTCATTTAGGTGTTGTCAAGGTCACCGATCTCAATCACAATCTGAGAACATCATACTCACACCTACTAGAAGGCAGTAAATTGCCTAGTTAGTTTAGCTTTCAATTCATTGCAGCTTTCATTTTTGCTAACCTCTAATGTTTTACTAAAGTGTTGTGTCTACAAAATAGGTACAAAATTCACACACACAATTGGAATAAAGGGAGGATGCTCATACTTTGGGTTCTGGATGAGACTCCTTCTATATGAGTCCCTCACAGTCTTAAGATGTTTCGTAGCTTTTTCCATAATTTTATTCTCCTAAAAAATATTACTACCAAACTCATGCTCTAAATCTTCAATGAGATGATCTTTTAATTTTTTATCTTGCAAGTTCCACCTTTTAAGAAAAAACACAAAATTGTTAGATAGAAAAATTAACTAAAGTTGTGTACCTTGAATATAGTAAAAGAAAAGGCTTGAATGAAAAGAAAAATACTAAACCAATTAATGATATGAAATAAAAATAGTGGGATAGGGTTAGTTCACTTATGATGTTCCACCTTGTACGTATGGTGGGCTTGAATATCTTCAGTGTGAGGTCATAAAGCGTCTTATAAAAAGAATCATTTGCTGCAAAAAATGTCATGGGATCATCAATCCAAAACTTGTTATGAATAGGTAAATGCATATTACAATATACAAAACAATAATTTTAAAGTACCTGGAAGCTTAAGACAGTTTAAAGGCATCAATTCTTTCTCGTCAATCAACAATGATGTTTGCATAAATCCAATGTTAGAAACATGGGTAGATCTAGGAAATGATGGTGAATTATCACCAATACATGTACTCTGATCTGTATCTAGCATAACAGATGGTGTCAGTGTATCTCCTACTCAACAAAATTAATCCACTATGAGATGCACCCAAGATTAAAGTACAAATTATCAAATCATAATTAAGACAAAACCAAATATAGAAAAATAAGGATTTGCCAGGCATAGACTCTGAAGGCATCGATGTTTGCATGCCACTTGTTGCTGACATTGCACTCAGAAATCTTGGATGGATGTCGGTCAACCTCCTAGGAGGAGTCACCTGCACTTGATCACCTGAACAATACATTGTTAGAAAAGATATTTTGAAATAATAAAAGTAAGAGTTAACTTAAGAAGTTTTTGAATGTTCCAAAGAAAAAATTCCTTGTAACTTGTCAACTTAAGGATTATTTTACCTGAGGTGGCTAGAGCTCTTCTAGTATTGGCCTCACCACGATGTCCTTGGCTAGGTACTTGACTTTGCAAAAAATCCTGTAACTAGAACACATACATATTTTAGTTCACAACATAAAAGAGTATAAAATATAAACCGTTATTGAACTTTTGTTATAACTAAAGATTCATTATTTCTTTCTTCATAATGACGTGCTTCCACCATAAATTCATCTTGCCTCTTCAGCATCTCCTCAGTTGGATTTTCTTCTCCCAAAATGCTAATAATTTCTAAATTGACTCTTTTTAGTTTTTTCTTCAACATATTTATTAAATTAGGGATTTTTGGGATATGGTCATTAGAAGGGGTAGCTATTGCCTCTGTTGTTGCAGGTGCTTTCCCCCTATCTTGAACATCAAATTGTGACTCGAATATCAGTAAAACTATCATAATAACTCCAAAACCCTAAATAAAATAATATAATAATATAACATTTTTCAACTATCTAATTTTTACAATTTCAATAAGGTTTACCATTGCTGAAGAATGGGTGGGAGGAGCATCCTTGTGGCCTCTATCATGTGGGGATCCATATCGTCCCGTGACAAAGATTAACTTTAAAAACTTCAACAAACTAAAAGCAATAGACTTAGAGAAAAAAACTTATTAATAAAATCATATATAGTACTTACCACCCTCATGATAGTAACTTTGTTTGTATCTATGCAATTTAAATGGTAATCTATTAGCAGTTCTTCCCCTGCATTTATTGATTTTATCGCACATACAAAAACTTGATTCCCCTCACACACCTCAAATATGCAATTGGGTTGCTTATTAGTTGAGGAAGGTCATGTACTATTTATAAAACCCACAATATTCCCTTTTTCTTTTGGTCTCCCATCAATGTACATAGAAAATCTTTTACTTTGATCATTTTTTTTCCATTGTATATAATTTGTTGATAGTGCATACCTACGCATACTTTTTTTATATTGAACAATCCGCATCCAATCATTGTAATCGTAACAAGGACCAACATAATTCATCAATTCAAAAACTTTTTTGTAACATACCTTTATCCCATCCATGGAAAATAGGCCCAAACAATGTAATGAGGATGGAGCTATGTGATATATCCTCTCATTAACACAAAAATCAATGTTAATTGGAGGTAGCTAATTGGATACCCATTCTTTGTCAAGATGTGTGTACTGAAAGGGCACCTTGATGTCACCTTTGGTCTCATCAAAATAAGAACATGACCACCCTTTAGCAAGGAAAAATTGCATGCGTTTATTGAATTTTTTTTTAATCTTTTGACCTCTAGTTGATCTCCTCATTTTAGCCATACTACATGTAGAACTTTCATCTACCATTCGCTCATTTCCCTCATTTGATGTAGATAGATCTAACAAGTACCTATTTGCTAGGTCATGCAATCCATAAAATGAGATATTGTCACATCTTCACTTCAAATAGAATTTTGATAATAATTACATAATATATATAGAATAATCAAGTTGTGACCCATATGTATGGCTCTTCTTTGTCTATACGTGGGAGATATAAAATGTAAGTTGAAATTGATTATATAATATGTCTATTTATAACATACGTGCTTAGTGATAAACAAGAAGAATATAAGAAAATTATGTCTATTTATTGACTTATACCTGCTAATCCATGTCACTATGCAGGATCCTCACCAAAGGAGTTAAATTTCCTGCATATGTTAATCATTTATCTTAAGTTAGCTAAAAATTACATGATACATATGTTACAAATAATGTAGAAGACAACATGAACAATATGCAAGATCGTAAACATGAAAAAATCACCTTTACCTTATATATGGAATACAAGATCGTCAATAGAAGGGGTGACAATTGTTGGAAATATTCAGGAATTAACCAAGTTACTGAGAGGGGAGGGGTGAATCAGTAACTCCAAATTTTCTTCTAATTTTAACATGTATTTTACTTTTTAACCTTTGCATACAGAAAGCATGAAACTTGAAAGCATTCACAATAATGACACATAGATTTGGTTACCCAGAAACCTTCCAAAAGAAAGTAAAACTGGGGTGGGGATGAAACCCACAAAGCTTTAATACTGCAGAATAAAGTTGGCCGGTTAAGGCTTACAATTTGATCACTTCTGATGATCTGCCTTGTTAGGAGCAATAAGGATTGCTAAATCCACCCTGTTAAAGGATTTACAAACATACAATGAAGTATGCACTCGGTAAAGAGATTTTTACAAAGACTGTTAAGTCTACCTAGTTAAAGGATTTAGTACTGATTCACCTGTTAGAATGAAATAGTAGATCTCTGCTTTGCAACTGGATTGCTGATTGAGATTCTCTGATGTACTGATCACCTTCTGTGATGAATTTGTCTTTGCTGTACCTTATACTTCTGAAGCCTTCTGCAATTCACTTATTTCTGCCTTTTTTTTTCTTTCACATATATTCTACTTCATACATTTCATTACATCTTTTTATTTTTACAACATTGTTTATATACAAGTCTCAAACAATTAATTACAATTACAATTACACAGTCGGCTTGACAAATAAACATAAGTGCTACTAAGTCGGCCCAAATATGGTTACTCGGTTCCTTCAAACTGACTCGGTGACTTTTTGATACACGGCGTCCACTGCATTACTCGGCATCGTCATGCACTCGGTAGAAGTGAAGGCACGGTTCATACTGATCACTCGGTAGGTTTTGAACTCGGTAAGTACTGGTGACTCGGTAGACAAGATGTTACTCGGTTTACATTGTCCTGATCGGTTTGTACTAACTTGCTCGGTTTCCACTGCCTGCTCGGTTTGCACTGTCTGCTCGGTTTGCACTGTCTGCTCGGTTTGCACTTGTCTGCTCGGTTTGCACTTGTCTGCTCGGTTTGCACTGTCTGCTCGGTTTGCACTGTCTGCTCGGTTTGCACTATCTGCTCGGTTTGCACTGTCTACTCGGTTTGCACTGTCTGCTCGGTTTGCACTGTCTGCTCGGTTTGCACTATCTGCTCGGTTTGCACTGTCTGCTCGGTTTATATCCAGAATGCAAATAAGTGTTGTCACTAGTGGCAATTCTGCTTAATGCCAACAATCTCCCCCTTTGGCATTAGTGACAAAAACACATATTGGCCAAAATTTATATACACGAATCATGCTGAGTTTTATTTTTCAAAATTTGTCTTTGTTATAGGGCTTTATATATTGTCTCCCCCTTTCAATGTGCTAATTGTTCCTTATACAAATCTATAACTGTATACATATCTCTCCTTCTATACATATCTCCCCCTTTTTGACGATAATGCCAAAGGTGCATATACAAGTTATTTACAGAGAGAATCCAAAATTTGATAAGAAATCAGAATGTACCTTCATTATTAGTGCCAGGGTTCTGTCCCAACTTTCTTGCAGGATCTTACATGTTTGTATAGCAATTTGGACTTCTGCAGAGAGTTCAATCATGTGATCTGCTATAGAGAACTGATTGTCATGAATCAATGTTCTGGAATGTTCAATGTGCTTATACATTGTATTCATGATGGGAAGGATCATGTGTTGGATGTCTAGCAGTGTGGACCAGATCCTTGAGTCTTCTTTCAGTAGATCAGACTGCATATTAGATAGGTGTGAAATTTTCATGTGATGAGCAGAGCTTGAACTTGGTTCAAGTTGCAGCTTCTGTATGCTAATCTTCATATCCTCATCCATTTTATTCATTTTATCTTTAACATCCTTTGTGAACTCGGCAAAATTGCATAGTCTGGCCAAAAGAGAGGTAGCATTCGAATAGATAGATTCTATGTTAGACAAAACTGAAGACAATTCCACTTGGTTAATAGCTATGTGCTGAGCAATGTGCTCAAGCACTTTATTGTTGAATCTCTTCTCGGCTCTTTCAACTAACTTTTCTGTCCCGGATGAGTCCTCATTGTATTTCTCAACTGCTTCTGCTAATTGTAACAAAACATGCTGGGAGGAGTCTACTTTAATGCCTAATGCATCAGACAAAATGTCCTTAGCATCCTTGATGATTTGATACTCCTTGTCTCTCTCCTCTTTAAGCTTCTTTTGTTTATCTTTCCTTTGGAGGATCTCACCTATATTCTGCATTTGGTCCGCTGAGAGATTTGCAAAATCTAATGTAGGAATCTCTATCTCTTCATCTAGGTCTATATCCTCAACTACATTTTTACCCAAAAATTTTATACTCGGTAGAGCTTTAGGCTTATCTGTACTTAATGCTTTTGTAGTAGTGACAGTAGATAAAGTAGGGCTGGCTATTGATACTGGTATACTTTCTACTGGAGAACTTAAAATATTTACACTTGAAGATTCAAAAGCTGGAAAACTTACTGCTGGAAAACTTGATGGTACAGGAGACTGTAGCTCAGTAGAAGAAATGGTGGCTGCCTCTGATGTTGCTAGAGATGATTGGACAAATGTGGAAGTTGTCACAACCATGCTTGAAGGTGTCTCTGGGCTGGATGTAGAGACTTTCACTGGAGAGGTAGGAAGGGATGCAATGACTTCTGCTGCTATCCTTACAGTATCATCTACCTCAGTGTCTTCTTCTTGTTCATCGTTGTCATCTTCAATATCATTTATTATTACAGTTTCAATGCTCGGTTGGTGAAGGTGGTATATGTTCTTCCATGTGGCTTTTGCAGCCTTCACAACCGATTCAATATTGTTGATCAAAATCAAACAAGTATTGAACTTCAATGTCATCTTATTTTCATTTTCTTTTAATGCCTTCTTTACTTCATCATTATTCAAGCTCGGCATCAACTGTCTTAGGTTTTGATCAAATATGTCTATCACAGTTTGCCTTGCATTGCTCCATCTCATTTTTATTGGATTCAATAGAACTGCTGGAACCTGTGGGGTAATTTCTTTAGGAGAGTATTTCCACTGTCCCATCTTCTCAACAACAGCATCTTCTATTTCCTTCTGTTCTGCTTCCGATCTGGTTTCATATCTCAAGGATTTTATGTTACTTACTCCAGATCCTGATCCATCTCTAAAGAGTTTGAGCTTTTCTTGAAGGCTTAGAGGAGGCCTTTTGAATACTATGTCTTTATCTGCCTTTTCTGCCTTGTCTGCCTTGCCTCTTGTATTTCTCCTTGTAAACACAGCAGTGGGAGGCACAGATGCCTTAGTGATGAAAAATTTTCCTTTCTTCTTTGCAGGTTCTGGTTCCTCTATTTTCTCATCCTTTTCCTCTTCTTTTTCATCTATTTCTTCTTTGTCCTCGGTTATCATTTGCATTTTGGCTATCCTCTTCTTTCCTTTGTTTACCGCCTGTGGAAGCTTTATGCTTAGTTCAATTCTCACCTTAGCTTCATCATATGTTCCAAAATATGGAGCTTTGGGATTGACAGGCTGATTTAGAAGAGCTTCAATGATATTCTTGGTTTCATCAATATTTACCTCATAAGGAAGAGGTTTTACATATACAGTTCTCGGTTTAACTGCTTGAATATACACATTATCACAATCTACCATAAAACAGATGTCATCTTTGTAATCTTCCACCAACTTCTGTGGAATCCGGAATCTGTCATTCATTTTCTCTTTGAAAGACTCAAAATAATTATCCATGATGCTTTCAAAGTTTTCACCCATTTCTGCGATGTATTCATTTATTTCATAGAGTATTGGCACATCTTTTCTCCATACAACTTTTCCTTTAGAAGGGAAGAATTTCTGAACATAGAAGAATAAACAGACCAACAAGCATCCAAACTTACATGGATTGTTTTTGGAAGTTTTGATGCTTTCCATGTTCTTGTTAAACTGTTTCAACAATAAGTCTGCTAGGTCAAATGTTAAGTTGTTTTTGACCACTTTGTATGCTAGGTCAATAGCTTCACAGGAGACACTGTTCTGTCGACTAGAACTGTAAATCTTGTGGGCAATGATATGTGTACCAAACTTCAGTTCATCGTCGGTAATGCTGCTAACTTTCATGCCTCTACCATCCCACTCGGCTAGGGTTTTCTTCTCTAGTTCCGTCCGACCTAGGGTTTTGGTATTTTTAGCTTTGTTCAACATGGGAAGACCGGTGACTTGTTGAATCATTTTCTTTGTGATCTCAATAGGTTGCTCAAGCCAAATCTTGCCATCATGTACTCGGCTGAGAATGTACCTAACCCATTTATCTCGAAAGTTTCGAGGAAGATGTGCAATGTGAACTAAACCCTTATCTTCCAGATGTTTGTGCTCGGGCTTCAAAATACCATCCACACATAGTTCCTCACACACAATGTCTAGTTCTAGGTTTCCCATTTCATGAATTGAACAGTTAAAATGATTGCGGATATCGTTAATAAGTAGTACCTTAGGAGGAATCTGAGATTGAGCTCCGTTCGGATCTAGGGCTGCTGCAATTGCGGGCACGATCTTAAAATCTGTTGCTTTCCACTCCCCTTAGACTAACATATCAGATCCTTTCTTCGCTGAAGTGCTGGATGATGCCATGGTAGCTCACAGAAAATTCCTTTCACAAAAGTATTGAATCGCCGGGTTGACCTTGAAATTTTCTGCTCTCAAAGTGCTAAAGATTCGCGGTGAAGAATGAGTTCGATTACTTGCTTTTTGTTTACAATTCTGTCATTAATGCTCATTTCAAATTAGGGTAGGAATTCTGACAGATTGTCACCCACTAAGAATTAATTGCTCGGAAAAGACTTCGCAGCTCGGTGAACTCGAGAATTCATGATGCTCCGACCTCGCTCGGTAAAAACAGGTACCGACCTTGCTCGGTGAAGACTATACCGACCTTGCTCGGTGAAGACTATACCGACCTTCCTGTGATCTCACTGCATCTTGCATGCTGATTTAGACTTTTCTTTTAGTTTCGGTTCTGGAACTACTTGAGATTGATCTATGAGAATACAGTTCCAGTGCTTCCTTGGAAATTTAGTTTGAGTCGGTAGAGCCATCCATTCCATTACTTGGACTGGATTGCTCGGTAGCTTTAGGAATCCATTTTTGTCTCATCTGTTTCCTGACCTTAGTTGCTTCATTCTTCTTTCCTTCTTCAATTTCACTAGCATTCATGCAGTTTCTGGCTATGTGACCGAGTTTAGTGCATTTGAAACATCTTATGGTAGTATCTCTTTTCCTTAGATGATGTTTTATGCAATTCATGCCAATGTGTCCATATTCTCCACAGTAATGACATCTACACCAGGTGTTGTAGTCCCATCCAAACATTGCTTTCACGATTTGTTCTGCTGGATTAAATATCTTGGATCTGCACTCGGATGCCTTGTGACCTTGTTTGTTGCACTTGTGACAATTACCTCTGAATCTAGGTTTTTCCTTGCATTCATTTGCTTTGTGACTGGGTTGATTGCAGCTATAACATTTTCCATTGAATTCTGCTTTTTCATTGTTCCAACATTTATTTGAAGTATGTCCTATTTTACCACAATGATTACAAGTAGGTTTTTGATTTCTTTGAGTACCTTGCTTAGAGGATTCGCCTTCTTCTTTGTATCCAAGTCCTGCTTTTCCTTTTTGCTTATGAAGATTTCGTTCATACAGCTGATTCAAGTCTTCTTGAATTTTCAGCATTCCTTCATTGATTTGTTTTTCAGCGTTTAGGTCATCCATCAATCTTAGATTGGTTTCCTTTTCAGATCTTAGTTCTTCTCTTGTGTTTTCTATTTCTGATCTTAGATTTAGAATTTCTTCATTTGTATGAGAGATCTGATCAATTAGATTTTCTAGCTGAAGGGTTTTGTTTTGGACTTCAATGTTTCTTCCATCTAATTCATCTTTCAACTTGTTTCTTTGTTCCAAGATCTCACAGAATCTTGTAGAGTGTAGTTCTTATTCTCTTTTCAATTTTCTCACTTCTTCCTGCAGAGACCCATTCTTTTCTAGGAGTTCTTTGATAGCATTGTTTGCTTCATCTGAGTTATTTGAGGGAAGAAGATCTTCAATCTTTTCTTCAATGTAATTCTGATCATTCATCTGATTTGCAAGTTCCTTCCTTCTCTTTAGGGATTGGGAAAGATGTTCTTTTGCTTCTTTGAGTTTAGCTATGGCCATTTCCAGATCTAGCTTTTCATTTTCAATCACCTTGTTCAGTTTGAATACCTCCACTGTCCTGGATCTTTGCTCAAGCTAGTTAAGCTTTGTCTTGAGAACCAATGCAGCTCTGATACCAATTGTTGGAAATATTCCGGAATTAACCAAGTTACTGAGAGGGGAGGGGTGAATCAGTAACTCCAAATTTTCTTCTAATTTTAACATGTATTTTACTTTTTAACCTTTGCATACAGAAAGCATGAAACTTGAAAGCATTCACAATAATGACACATAGATTTGGTTACCCAGAAACCTTCCAAAAGAAAGTAAAACTGGGGTGGGGATGAAACCCACAAAGCTTTAATACTGCAGAATAAAGTTGGCCGGTTAAAGCTTACAATTTGATCACTTTTGATGATCTGCCCTGTTAGGAGCAATAAGGATTGCTAAATCCACCTTGTTAAAGGATTTACAAACATACAATGAAGTATGCACTCAGTAAAGAGATTTTTACAAAGACTGTTAAGTCTACCCGGTTAAAGGATTTAGTACTGATTCACCTGTTAGAATGAAATAGTAGATCTCTGCTTTGCAACTGGATTGCTGATTGAGATTCTCTGATGTACTGATCACCTTCTGTGATGAATTTGTCTTTGCTGTACCTTATACTTCTGAAGCCTTCTGCAATTCGCTTATTTCTGCCTTTCTTTTTCTTTCACATATATTCTACTTCATACATTTCATTACATCTTTTTATTTTTACAACATTGTTTATATACAAGTCTCAAACAATTAATTACAATTACAATTACACAGTCGGCTTGAAAAATAAACATAAGTGCTACTAAGTCAGCCCAAATATGGTTACTCGGTTCCTTCAAACTGACTCGGTGACTTTCTGATACACGGCGTCCACTGCATTACTCGGCATCGTCATGCACTCGGTAGAAGTGAAGGCACGGTTCATACTGATCACTCGGTAGGTTTTGAACTCGGTAAGTACTGGTGACTCGGTAGACAAGATGTTACTCGGTTTACATTGTCTTGATCGGTTTGTACTAACTTGCTCGGTTTCCACTGCCTGCTCGGTTTGCACTGTCTGCTCGGTTTGCACTGTCTGCTCGGTTTGCACTTGTCTGCTCGGTTTGCACTTGTCTGCTCGGTTTGCACTATCTGCTCAGTTTGCACTATCTGCTCGGTTTGCACTGTCTGCTCGGTTTATATCCAGAATGCAAATAACAAACAAACTATATACATGTAACAAAAAAAATTAATTGAGCATCATAAGCAAAACATTGGTAAGTATAAATCACGTATGTTGTAATCATTAGAATTGAACACAATAAATATGTAATCATTAGAATTGAAATCAATAAATCAATATTAAATATATATATTAATCAATATAAATATATATAAATAATTAAATCACATACCTTGTACATTTTGAATCATGTCATTGATCATCTTCTTTATCCATCTCATCATCATTTCCATCATCATCATCATCATCATCATCATCATCATCATCATCTTCATTATTTTCTTCTTCTTCATTATCTTCAATATCTTCTTCTTCCATAACATTATACTTTATCAGCCTTCCTCTTGGATCATGTCTAACAACAAATGACAAACCTTGTTTATGTGGAGCCTCTAAGTAAAAAACTTGCTCACATTGGCTTGAAAGAACATAGGGCTCATTTACAACTGGCTCAAGTGACCTTGTATTAATCATTGTAAATCCATTATCATGTTGAATAATAGTTCTATCAGGATCATTTTGATTCATTCGTAGCCTGTACCATTTTACGATGAATAAAATTACTTTGAAGAAGTTAAAGTCACACTTAATTATATCATCCAAGATGCCATAGTATCAATTTTGAGATTGTTGAGGATGTATGTTGTTTCTAGATGATATATTATTGACCTGTAAAACTGCAATTATCCCAAAATCACAAATTTTCTTCGTGTCATGCAACTTTTTAATGCAAAATTTGTGGTCATGATAGTACATAGTTTTGTGGTGCTTGAACTATAAATTTTCAAGCGTGTAAAAATTATTTGCATCGTGAGTTAATATGAAATATATGAGTCATGATCATTAATAAATTTATACGTACTTCTCTACCTCTTAAACCATATGCTAGATCAATTACCATTGACATAACATTGGAATCTCCATTATGATGAGCTTCTCTAACCAATGAAGCAACACCTTCCCATGTTAATGAGAAACCATTTTGTTGACATCGTTCAACCCATACCATCATCCAATCAAGATTGTTTGCAATATACAAATGTATTGCATCCCACTCTCGACCAACTGTATAAAAATACATCAATTATAAATAACTTATATTGAATATTTATAAGAATTAAATAACTACAATAAAATCTTATATTTACCTGTCACTTTCCTCTATCTACCTTTTCCCATCAAGTACTCCCCTTCAAATTTTTTAATGGAGTTGGACCCCAAATACGATCTACATGTATCTTTTATGCAAACTTAAGAATATATTCACTAATGTACACCATGGTCTGGTATACCATATATCCCTCCACCATAGAACCCTCAGTATGTGCTCTCTGTCAAACTAAGCCTTTTAAAAATTTCAAGTGCCTCTCAACCATCCACATTGACCTAGTTTGTATAGGTTCACACAATTCAATCTCCTCAACTTGATGTATGAGTTAGTATTCTTGTGCATTGAAAAAAGTTGAAGGTAGACACTTTTGCATTTCACACATGAGAAATTTTTCTGTTCCAATATTTTATATTTTCTTTATTAATTTTTTTTTTATGACAACCACCTCATTTATTTTCCAAGATCATATATAACTTTTTTGACACTGTTATCAAAGTCATGTGGGAGAGATAGAGGTAGAACATAATTCAATATTTGTAAAATGATCTTATCAATATTTTATAAAAGAATGCAATGAAAACAACATGCAGTTTACAAAAATATAGTGAATAAAAAATAACATGAATTACCTTAATAAATGTATGTCAATCATGTGTTTTCATCCCTAGCCCAAATTCACTTTTCTTTGATAATTGATTGTTTATGTTCGCAGCAAATCCTCTGGGAAATCATATTTTTTTTATGACTTCTTTTATTGCATTGCTCTACTGCCCTGACAATAACCAAGGGCACTTGTATCAATCTAGTCTTCATTGTTATTTGATTGAATGACATTTTTCATTGCATGGTTGGATTCTTCAATGTCACTACAAATTTTGACATTTTTATCTTTGTCACACCTCCCATCCAACTTTTTCCATAATATCTCTGTTACATTCATTCCAATATGCATAGCATCAAACAAATGCATGATTGGGAGTTCCTTGTAGTATGGCAACCTACTAAATTGCGTAGGATAACTTTTTAGTCCTTTTGGAAGTTGGTCATTAATGCCTTGATGACCTTCATGAGCATCAATTATATCATCAGTAAACAAAACACAATATCAAAATATCAATTTCAAACAAAAACTATCAGATGGAATGACATTACCTCGATGATTTATTTGATTGTATTCCAACTTCCATAGGGGAGGTGTTATTCTTCATGCCTTTGATGTAGTCTCTTCTTTCCTATTGAAAAGATGTTTTTCAGTAATTTGGTACTTATGATTTCTGTGGAGAAAGTGTCTATGCTCATCGAACACCTGCTTTCCTAAATTTTTTAAATGATGAGATTTCATCTTTGGACCACAAACTGGACATGCAAATTTTCCCTTTGTTTGAAGACCTACAAGATCATGTATAATTGGATTAAATATGTTAACTTTATGTTAGCACTATAACATACCAAAAAAGAGGTGTTAAGAAGAGAACATACCACAAAAATGTGTTAGCCCAGGGGCATCATGTATTGTCCATACAAGCATTACATGGAATTGAAATTGTCTTTGTCCTATTGGTGTAGAGATGTCATACATAGTGACCCCATTCCATAACACCATCAACTTGTCGATAAGGGGCTCAATATATACATTGTTATCTTTAACATGGTACTTACCTAGTTGAATGAACAAAAAATTACATAATTATTATGACCATTTTGATGGATTATTTATAATAAATTAATTTAGATGACTATTAAATAAAAAAATACCTAGAACAATCATTTCCAACATGATGTGCTCCCTTTTTATGGACATCCAAGGAGAAATGTTATTGTTGATAAAAAAAATAGGCCACACTGAGTCAACAGATCTCATCTCTCCAAACGGATTGACATTGTCCGCTGCCAATGAAAGCTTGAGATTACGAGGTTCTTCTTTAACGTGTGGCCAATTTTCCTCTATTTCCTTAAATGTCAAACCATCTACAAGCATTTGCATAATGTCATCTTGACTTCTATTGCGTGCATGGTAATCCATAAATTGTGCCAAGCTATTGCACCTGAATAATCATTACAGACGTGGAATAATGGGAATAAACTGAAGAACCTTGTGAGGTACCTTTTTTCTTATTTGATCTGATTGATATCTACTAATATGATAATTAGGGCATTCTATTGCAAATTCATGTTGTTTATGATATATAATATGATCATTCAGACATGAATGTATTGTTTGATACTCCATTCCAATATCTTTCATAATGGTAGATATTTCTCGGTACGAGTGAGGTAGAATGTTTGATGGTGGTAACAAACACTCACCTATCAACCTACGACCAAAAATATAATTTGTTAATATAAAGAAATATTAATTACTACATGATTCAACCTTTATTAATTGTAAGGGAATTACAACTAAATAAATGAAAAAAGATGACATATCTTAACATACATGTCATTTCTATGTTGGATAAACCATTCATAACCTTCAAGTTCACCAATAACAATATAATAGAAAGAAGAGTTGTTTGGGAGCCTTCGTATAGGGGCTCATGTGCCTTCTGAAGTATAGGTACATTAAGGTCTACATCAAAATCATCATCATCATCATCATCATCATCATGATTGTCTTGATCATCATGATCTTCTTCCATGGGATCATTATCTTCTACTTCTATATTCACACCTCCATGTTCCCTCATTTCGAAGTCCACATTCTCTGAATTGTCATGGTCCCTAACATGAAACCCAGGGTGGTTGACCTATATCAAAATGATAACCTTATATTAACCATGATCATGATGTCATCATCAAATCATGTCTTATGTATTTTATAAATTATTAAAATACATACCAATGAACGAAATTTGTTACCCCCTTTAATGTGACCATGTTTCCTACAATGTTCCTCAACTGTTTTGATTAGATATCTTCAAGTCTTTAAGCCCTTACAAATTTTGCAAGGACAATAACATTTTCCATCACCTTTTCTTTTAAAGTTAGACCACAGTCTAGCAATCGTCTCCCTATTTTGTTGTGCGTTGATATCATCAGACATGGTCTTTCTTGAATGGAATGACTCGTTGGTGGAAGAAGGATGATTTGTTTGCAACTTGTAGATACAAATCATCACTGAACAACCATTTTCTCAATTATAATTTTCTCAACACAAAGGGACATTTATCATACCAAATCAAATTTTAGAAATGGATGGTTCTGATGCTTTTCCATTACAAAAATTGAGCACTCATCATTTGGTATTGTGTATTCCATTTAAGTATGTCAACAATGCTCAAAATGCTGTCACCAAGCATAGACATAGGAAATAAAAAAGGGACAAAATAAAAGAAATAAGAAAAATCATTGACTATAGAAAATCTGCATGTTCACAATAGTACATGTGCATATAAGAGTTGACTAGAGAAGGTATATGCATAGGTGACAACTATGTAGATTTGTCAACCAAGAATTATTGGGAGCTTGACCCCAGAACAAATGGACTTGTGGTGATATTTCACAATAGTACATGTGTTGCAGGGTAAGCTCCCAGTAGTGCTTATGCAAATATGCATGTTCATTACATGTGCATATCAAATGGCTCTAATGGCTACTTGAAAGAGTGGCTTGATATAAAAAAAATGGTTACAAAGATGAGAATATATCATTAGAATAATGGGAGATAATAGAAATATTAAGTCAAATGAATTTCCAAGACAAAATAGAAATCATGTTAATGAAACAAAAATTAATCTTGTCTAGTAACAACCTTTATGTGTGCCACAAAACTAGACCTGGATAAAAATAAATATGGAATGTAGGACACAGATCCATCATCCAATAATGAATGAAACATAGTAATAGAAGTCAATTGGCCAAACAATAAAATGAGACACCTTCAACATGGTTAAATTCTCAAGGCTCTATTGTCAAACAAAATAAATTATGATCATATATAATGTAATGCTATCGACCCATAAGATGATTTCTCAAACAAAGATTTTGCAACTAACACATATATTCCATTTTACATCGATCATAGACAAATACCTCACCAACATAAAAAAAGGGCCCCATGGATTAGAAACAAAAATGAGTGACAAGATGGACAACACACGAGAGAAGATCATCCTTATCCTATGTTTCCTATGGTTTTGACCATGTGGCTAATTTTAAAATTTCAAATATTACAATTACCCTTAATTTTATGCTTCTAAACTGATAAGCATTCAAACCATGAGTTTTCTCCTTTTTTTAGTAGTAGATTCTAAGCTCTTTAATGACCGGGTTTCAAAAGGTCATGAAATAATGAAATGCCTCTTTTCATGTATTTCATTACCTTTTTATTACACATTGTTAGACCCCAGGTAAATTGGGAAAATGGTTGATGTCATATCATAGACAATGAAAATAAAATATCATTAATATGTATTAAAGGGCAGTAATGTCAAATATCTAATGGCAGCAAGGAGATAAAATGCTATCAAGAACTGAGATAGTCACAAACCATGAGATAGTAGATGGTGAAAATGAGGCAATGATAAGAAATAATAGAACAAAGAACAATGATGTCTAATATTTTCATAGAAGTGGCACTGGGAAAGGCTTAAAAAAATGATGTGCATCAAAATACAGTAAGATCAAAGATGCAAAATAGTAAACTAGTGATGAAGAGAAGATAAATGAGAGATCTCAGTGTTATTATGGGGATCAAAATACTGTTATTGTATGACATAGATAGACACAATTTGAGAAGAAGAGGATAGTACATCTCTATCATGAAAATTTGGTGACACAAAAAGAAATGCAGTGAGAAGACAATATACAATGAAAATTTGAATTGGAATGATAGTGAGATGGAATGTAAAGAAGGAAAAAAGAATAGAAAGCAAAAGATCAAAACAGTAATATCAAAGATGCATGTCAAAGAAGATATCGTAAAGAGATTTGAAATTTTAAAAATAGTGATTACCATACCCAATGAAGATCAACAATGCATTGATTACATCAAGAATATGAGAAACTATGTAGTGAACAATGAGATAAACATGATTAAAACAATGAACATAAAGAATGTCAGTTTTCTCTTAAATAACATTAGATTTTTGTAAAGAATAATGAGCCTTAAAGAGGAAACATCAGTCAAAGAACAATGGAAGTAATGTCAAGGGCATAAATATCAATGTTTAGTATTATCATCTTGATCCCAATAGATCTATAACTAATATGCTTTGGTGACAAATTTGAGTCAACCCTCGAGAGACATGATCAAATATAATATGCTTCTAGGGAAATTAATGGTGTGGGAGCACCTAGGTAAGGCTCATTAGTGACCTAGAGGCTTCTAATTAAGTTTTGTCTTGTAGTGGTTCTAGCCACACCACTAGTGGAATAATAGGACTAGATAGGTCCTAGGATGTGTAGAGGTTTATAGTGGAGGTCTTGTTATGTTTCTTTGTTTATAGTTGATTAATGGATTAGATAGCTCACAGTTTCTATTGGACAAGTTAGTATAGGTTGTTTTGTGATTTTGTATTTTGTTTGTTTTGATTTTTGAAGCATTCCAACTAGTTTTGTTAATTATTTTGTTAAGTACCCTATCACTGGTCTGAATTAGGCAGGTTGAACAAATGGAGTCTTAGCTCATCATTCCACTGTTAGTTTTGTATGGGCTCTTGGAATGGGTGAGGAGACTCCATGTACTATATTTTTGGAGAAGGAGGGGCCCTAGGAAGCTTGTTTTTTATGTTTACAATGATTCCCTAGGCGATCTGGTTGAGTACAAGAGGAACCAAGTCAGTGAGTGAGAGTGGAAATGCTTCCTGACTTAATTGTAATATCATTATGGTCAATTGAATAACAGTCATACAATGCTATTGATATCCACAACTCACATAAATCTAAAACCATTATGTAAAGAGGGATGGTTGAAGGAAGCCCTGCACATTCTACTCACTACACAAAAACCCGATGGAGCCTTATTTTCATATCTTCAATTGTCGTAAACCTACAATCTCAAAAATGCCCTTTCACAAAGAAAAAATGTTCACTCTTTCATCTTTCCTAGGCAATTTACATTTTCAACAAGGTTTTAGAATAAGCTTATAAACATGTATGACAGGTGCGGAAGCCTGGTGGATGCACTTAAAGTGTTTGACCAAATTGAAGAATGAGACAACATCTCATGGAATATGACTATTTCTACATACCGAAGACATGGGTATCCTCATGAGATAGTCGCACTATTTCACCAAATGCAACGAACAGTTTTGAAACCAATTAGTTCACATATGCCAACATGATTATAGCTTGTGCTGAAATGAGATCTCTATGATAGGGCATAGCTATCCATCAAAGCATGAAGGATAGAGGATTTTCTCCAAATGTTGTGGTTGCAACTGCCCTGGTGGACATGTACACCAAATGTGGACACATAAGCAAGGCATGTGAATTGTTTCACAAAATGCTTCAAAGAAATGAGGTCTCATGGAATGCCATGATTGCAGGATATATTCAAACATGATTTGTTGAAAAGGCTTTTAAAACTTCTAAGAAAATGCAGTTGGCAGATGTAAAGCCAAATTCCATAACCTTTGTTAGCATACTTCCAGTGTGTGCCAAAATGGGAGCTTTGGAATAGGGTACGGACATCCATCAAAGGATAATGGAAGGGGGGGTTTTGTCAAATGTTGTAGTTGCAAGTGCCCTAGGAGATATGTATACAAAATGTGGAAGCATGGGAAAGGCACGTCAACTGTTCTACAAAATAACTCAAAGAAATGTGGTTTTGTTGACAGCAATGATTGGAGGATATGCAAAAAATGGATATGTTGAAAATTCTTTAGAAGCTTTCAGACAAATACAATTGGTAGGTGTAAAGCCAAATGCCATAACCCTTGCCAACATCCTTCTAGTCTATGTCAAAATGGGAGCTTTGGAATAGGGTATGGACATTCATCACAAGATAATGGAAGAGGGATATTTGTTAGATGTTATAGTTGTAAGCTCCCTAGTAGACATGTATGCAAAATGTCAAAGCATAGACAAGGCACGTTAACTATTTGACAAAATGCCTCAAAGAAATGTGGTCTCATGGACTACAATGATTGCAGGCTATGAACTAAATGGATTTGTCGAAAAGGCTCTAGAAACTTTTAAACAAATGCAACTGGTAGGTGTAAAGCCAAATTCCACAACCTTTGCAAGCATCCTTCCATCTTGTGACAAAATGGGAGCTTTGGTACAAGGCATTGATATCCATCAAAGCATAACAGAGGGGGAATTTTTATCAAATGTTTTAGTTGTCAGTGACTTAGTAGACATGTATGTTAAATGTGGAAACATAGACAAGGCACGTAAATTGTTTGACAGATTGCCTCAAAGAGATGTCATCTCATGGACTGCCATGATTGGAGGATATGCTCAAAATGGGTTTGTTTAAAAGGCATTAGAAAATTTTGAGAAAATGCATCTGATGGATGTAAAGCCAGACTCCTCAACCTTTGCTAGCATACTCCCTTTTTGTGGTGTACAACCAAAAGCATGAAGTGTAGTATTAATCAAATGATACTAATATAAAGACATTGAACAATTAGCATTAAAGTCATAACATTCAAATCACAAAGATAAAGATTCTTCAAGGTGTTCCTATAACAAAATGAGTCATACCCATGTTTTGAGGGGATACTAATACAATGATTTGAAATGGAAAATGGTGATTTGTAGTCTTTACTAAAGACTCAAATCAAGATGCAATGGTAACAACTATTATTCATAAATAGAATAGCATTTACATTACACCAACTTTGATAAGACAAAGATATTTTACATAAGATACAAAAGGCTATGTAATTATACTACATTTTTAAATGGTGAAGACCACATAATGTAGATCATGTTCATGAATAATAGAAAGTAACATCTACCTACATTAATAGTGTGGTATGTTATGGGGAATGACAACACAAGGATATATAGGTGAATGGTATTTCATATAAACAATCACAAGGCGATATCAGTAATGCTACAACTAAGTGATAAATAAGCTAGCTAACATGAAATAATTAAGAGACAAGCAAAAACACTTACATTAAGTGAGGATTTAGAAATAACATTCTTCCTAAGGTATGATATCAAAACATCTAAAATACCAAATCAAATACATGGATCAAAAATAGTATCATACTAATATGTAGTACATAGTACTAGTCAAAGCTCAAATTAAAGAAAGTATTCAAGAGCATAATTCATTTTTAGAGTTGGATGTTAGAGAATGTGCCAATATAAAAGAAAACATAATAATAACTAATTTGAAACAATAAAGGGGAAAGTAAAGCCTCAGAAATAAGGTATCTTAGTTTTATTTTCAATGTACAATCATCTACTGATCGTGTTTAAAAGGCTTGATCATGCAAAAAAACTAGAAAGAACCACAGATAGCAATAGAATCCCCAAAATGGGAACCTTCATTCAAGCCAAAAAAAATGCAAAGTTTTCAAGTAAAATTTGCACATTGTTTTAAAAGATTCATTTTCAGAAATGCCAAGTATTTTATGTGCCTTACAAATAATCCAAATGTTGATATGGGCTTCAATATAGTCTTGAGAGAAATTTAACAGAGCTAGGGTTCTAAAAAATATATATAAAAAGAGGGGCCTAAACAACATAAGGAAAGAAGGCTTCAAAGTTCAAGTGCATCTATGAAATATCAAGAAATCAGGTAAGAAAAACCTCAAATACAAGGTCTATGTACATAGAAATTCATAAAACTCATATGTTCTCTCATTTACACTGAGGGTTTTCAACAATATAAGGAATCCTATGCATAAACCTACAAATAGACATAGGATCTCAAACCCTTCATTATATTAAACACCCAAAAATAAGAACATTTAAGGAAGCCCTTGTTCAATACATAGCAAAGCAAAGAAGAATGTACTACAAAGACAATGTCAATGCATTTATGATTATTTTCTAAAAACATAAAGGAGTAGGGAGATTTATTTTGTTTAAAAGGGAAAATAGTATAATAGTTAAGGTACTTGTGCATCTATAGCAAAGGAGATTTTGCAAAAGTATCAGAAGAGAAACCTTCAGCTGATTAGGTAACTAGTAAATTAAACAGTTGGGTATCTTCTTCATAGACGCGTTGCCCTTCTAATTTGCTGACTGGGAATAATGAAATGAGAAATGAAATTCCCTTTTTAAAAAAAAAAGTTATGCTTGTGTTTTTAAAAAATTTGACCACCACGGAATTTGTCAATATTTCGACAAACACGGGCAATTTTTTTTTTTTTAAAAGGAGTTTTCCTTATATAATCCGACCAAGAAAAACCTTTTTATTTTTTGGTCAAAAATTTTGGTAGAAAAACTAGGTCAAATGTACTAGTGAAAAAGAACAAGAGAAGGAATTACAACAAGAAGAAAAGAAATAAAGAAAGCCAAAATTAGAAAAAGTTGTTGAGGTCAGATTGGATACATCCCTATTGTTGGCAAGTGTGGCCAAACCAGTCAGTTCTGATGTGGACAACATAGATGAAGATGAGCTGATGAGACTTTCATTTATGGATTTTGCTAAAGATAAGGAGAGATCAATTCAGAAAGGAGAGAAAAGAGCTAAGATAATGGTCAGGGCTACATAAACAGTGAACAAGCTACTCCCCTCACCAGTTATCCTCAAAGACAAGGATGAGGTTGAGAATCTTGGTACAGTATTAGATAGCTTTGATAGTCATTTTGACTCATTGCTAAAGATAGCAGAGGAAAAGGCTTAAAATAACTTCTTGGAGAAGAAGTTGAGTGAAGTTTGTAAGTCCATTTAATGGGACTTAGGCATTCTTAAAGCTACCACTATTAAAGCCAAAAGTTGTGTACCAAAAGGAAAGAAACTTTACAGCTATTGCATAAACCCTTGCATACATTTAAAGAATATTGAGGAGGTCATAGCCAAAGATAGGGCTAGCCTTGACAATAGAATGGACAATTGTGAATCATCTTGACAAACTATGGGAGAGGTAGATAAGGAGACATCCAAGCTATTGGAGAAGATAGGAGTACTGGAAATGGAGAAGGAGAGAGTTGTAGATAGATTTGGCTTATTAAGAAGCCTAATGACTCCTAAGCTCACAATGTTGGAGACTCATCCCTCAAAGATGATAAAAGTTGAAGGTTTAATGTTAGTATCTACTCTTATTGAGCTTAAGGCAGTGATGTAGTCAAGGCTAGTGGATCCAATTAAGGATTGACCGACCTTGTAGCCAAACCAATATGCAGTAGAAATACACAACAAAAATAACAAATCTATAATATAGTAGAGGTCTTTATTCATCAAATCATCGATTACATGCAATGTGTCAAGCTATGGAAAAATACAAAGCAAGTAACAGTTCTATAAGATCACATAGGATCCAACACACTTCTCCTTAGCTAGCCCAGGTTTGCAACATAATAGGACACTAGTAGGAACTCCAAGAAAGATCTGAACCTGTACTCAAACTTCCAAGCAATCTTTCTGCTACCTAAGCTCGCAAGCTACTAACTCTTCTTTCTTAGATCCTACACATTTTATACTCCATTTTTTTAAACAACTACCCAAACATATCCTTAAATACTAAACCCCCTCCACAAGTTGGCTTTACAAACAATTAAATCCCAAAAGCCAGTCGGCTCCCAAATATACAAATATTAAATGCCAAACATCAGTCACCTTACAAATAACTCCACAAATATTTAATTCACCAAGTCAGCCTCCAGATCCACCTAGGATAATGAACATGCTAGATCTAGGTCCCCACTCATCCAACAGTCAATCCATAACTCAAGCAATGTGACCTAGATTAAATGCACCAGTCCGCCAAGCCGAATCTCCAAGAACAACCATCGGTAATCCAAACTACTGAGTGCCAAGAAATATATCGAGAAAACATACCAACCAAGCTCCAAAAACATTACCAAGCACCATAGACATCACTGAGCACCAAAAGTGCCAAGTCTCCTTCAATGACCGAGCTCCCTTCAACGATCGAGTCCTCCAGAGATTGAGCCACTTCAAGAATCGAGCAACAGGCATAAACACTGAGACCTCATCAGTAATTGAGCACTGAGCAATAAACCACCAAGTCACCAAGTGACCAACATCAATTGGGATCCAACTGAACTTCCAACTAAGGATCACCACCAAGACCACCAAGCTCCATCGGTGAAGCCTAACAAACTTCAACCGAGAATCACCATCAAAGACTAAGAAACACTAGTCTTCTACTGAGATTACCATCCAAGTAATATAACTCCACCAGATAGTTACCGAGACTACCAAAATCTTTAGACACCAAACAATAAGCTAGGATGCCACTGCATCAGACTCTGGGGGTACAAAGAAAAGTGTGTCCCACACTTTCTTACCAAAGGGAATGTCTAAAAACCACCAACTCCACTTCATCTTCACCAAAGGTTTCCACTCCATCATAGGAAAGAGAACCAATCTACAACTCAACCAATCAACATGCCCAACATCCTGAACAAACTGAGGATTCAATCCATCATCGAGGATCAAAGAAGAATCCCATCTTAGAATTTCATCACTAGACTTATCACTGTCAACCAGCAACTCAAATCCTCAACCAGCAAACAAAATCTACACCACAACACCAAATAAAAGCAATTTGGTAACACCAACATCACTGAGGTGTTCAAAAGAAGGAAACTCTACACCAACAACAATCCAATCAAGCATAACCAGATGCTCTACAATTTCCATGTCAGGCACAACTGATTGAGCATGAGAACCAATCTTCTCACCAACCTCAACAAGATCAAAAACATAATCGATAATCATAGGTAACTTAGCAACAAGCACAAGTTGCTCTACAGGTTTGATGTCAGACTCCACTAAATAAACATCAAAACCAACTTCACATACCTCTTCAACCTCTAAAATGTCATAAAAATTCTTGCCAAGATATCTTCTCTCACAAACCAATCTACAAACCAACCAAACAACTTTCCTCTTGATCAACTTACTCCAACTTCGGTAAGCTCTTCAAAGCTCAACAACACTTTCTCTCATAAGGTTCTTAACTCGATTCTCCATGCTGTTCAGAAAATACACCTCTCATCAAGAAAATCTCTCATAAATTACATCACCAAGGTCTAATCCTATCGTAGACATCTCCAAAGATCTTTGAAAACCTTCTGCAACAAACCCTCACACTGAACACCTTGTGACAACCTCTAATTTTTCTGCAAGTCAAATTGCAACCTTCCACCTCACATGAAAAAATAGGGCACAATTTCACAAGTTTAGTACCATGGATCTGCAACTTAGATTGCACATAATCTCCTGGCCAATAAGATCAACTTTGTAAGATCAACCTTGCTAGGTCAACCTTCTACTCCAACAAGATCAACTCTACTCTAATACCACCTGATGAAGTCAAGGCTAGTGGATCCAATTAAGGACTGACTGATCTGTAATACAACAAAGGTCTTTATTCATCAAATCACCAATTACATGCAATGTGTCTAGTTGTAAGGCCTTCCCAGTTATGGCCAGATACAAAGAAAGTAACAGTTCTACAAGATCACCCAAGATCCAACACAATTCTCCTCAGCTAGCCTAGGTCTGCAACACAATAGGACATTGGTAGGCACTCTAAGAGAAATATGAACCTGTACTCAAACTTGCAAGCAATCTTTTTGCTACATAAGCTCACAAGCTACTAACTCTGCTTTCACAGATCCTAAACATCTGCGAATCCCTTTTTTTAAACAACTACCCAAACATCTCCTTAAATACTAAACCTTAGCCACAAGTTGGCTTTACAAAAAATTAAATCCCAAAAGCCAGTCGGCTCCCAAATATACAAATATTAAATGCCAATTATCAGTTGGCTTACAAATAACTTCACAAATATTTAATTCACCAAGTAAATCTCCAAATCCACCTAGGATAATGCAACACACCAGATCTAGGTCTTGACACATCCAATGGTCAATCCTTAACTGGAGGAATGCGACCTAGATTAAATGCACCAGTTGGCCAAGCCGAATCTTCAAGAAAAACCATTGGTAATCCAAACTATCGAGTGCCAGGAAATCTACTGAGAAAACATACCAACTGAGCTCCCCAAACATTACCAAGCACCAATGTTGACCGAGCAGCATAGACATCACCGAGCACTAGAAGTGCTAAGTCTCTTTCAATGACCAAGCTCCCTTTAGTGATTGAGTCCTCTAGTAACAGAGCCACTTCAACAACTAAGCAACAAGCATAAACACTGAGACCTCATCGGTAATCGAGCACCAAGAAAAAAACCACCAAGTCACCGAGTGACCAATATCGACTGAGATCCACCAGAACTTCCAATTGAGGATCACCACCAAGACCACTGAGATCCATTGGTTAAGCCTAAAAAAATTCAATTGAGAATCACCATCAAAGACTGAGAAATGCTAGTCTTCTACCGAGATTACTAGCCAAGTAACCAAACTCCACCATATAGTTACCGAGACCGCCAGAGTCTTCAGGCACTGAATAATAAGCTAGGATTCCACTACATCAGGAACAAAGATAGCGTCATATTCCCTTAATGGATTAATCCATGTTAGTGAACTACTCATAAGTTCATGGATTGAAGAAGTTAAGACCATGGAAATCTCCTTCCAAGATGTCTTAAATCTAGTGAGTAAGCTCTAAACCACTTATGCTTAAGTTCTACAATTTTGAGAATACCTTTTCCATTGATGTCAAAGGGAGAGGAAGAAAAAGGAAAAATGAGGAAGAGAAAGAAATATGTAGAGTTGTATGTAGAAAAAAAAAGAAAAAAAAAGAATAACAAAAAAATAGTTATTGAAAAGAAAAGGAAAGAAAAAGAAAGTTGTATTGTAACACTTAGTCATTTTTCTAAGTGTTGCCATCAATGCCAAAGGGAGAGATCTTTGGCATGTGATGTTTTGGAGTACTAGGAATCACTTAAGGGTTGTCATTTATGGAAACACATATGATAGAGTGATCGCATGTTGTGGAGATTGCCACCAGAGTCTGAGTTATGAAAATGACTAAGTGCAGAATCATGATGACAGGGTACAATGGCATAGTTTTGGTCAATGATGAAGATATATGAGGTATTATGGTCTATGAAGTTAACTAGAGGTATTTTGGGATATACACATGCTTCAGGTAAGATCACATAAGTTTTGGTTATCATATCTATGACATACAATGTTGGGAAGATATGTGAAGGCAGTAAAACAGTGTAGCAGGGTATATGAATAGTTGCAAAGATTAAGGAAGGAAAAGTGAATATGGTAATGTGCTAAGACAAGTGAATAAAGTATATTGCCAACTCTTTGGTATTGTAAGAGCACTGACACCATAAATAACATTTTCATGAATTATTGTTATGTTTTGTATGATAATTGTGAAGCCAACTAGAAGGCTGATTTTGTATAAGTATGGAGTATTTATGTAAAAGTGAAGTATGGTATGATTATGATTATGGAGAAGGTTTGTGAATATAAGAGTAGAGATTAGATGCAAGATTAGTAAATGGCTAAGCTATAACTGGAACTATCTAAGAAAGATAAGTGATTGTATTGTTCCCCTCTTGAGAACTCTTTTGAGACAAATATTGATTTTAAGAGCAGTGTGCTCACCACCTTTAACCAGGTATTTTGTATACCCCTAACAGGGTTTTGTATTCCTCTAAAAAAGAAATGTACTATGTAAAAATCATCTCCTAACAGGGCTAGATCTCCTAACAGGGATATTATATTTTAGTGCATATTTGTGGGTACCATCCCCACCAGGGTTTTCCCTTTGGCCAGGGTTTCCTCAAGAACAAATAATGGTGTAATGAATGTGTTATTCTTATATGCTCTTTTCATTTTTTCATTACTTTGGAATGTTTATAATTATTTAAAGTTGAAAAGATCAAAGTTCTATAATACCGATTCACCCCCCCTCAGTATTACCTAATACTAACATGTAATGCATCATATGTCTTCTTACAAGGAATGAAATGAGCCATCTTAGAAAATCTATCAACCACTATCAAAATAGAATCATTCCCTCTTTGAGTTCTAGGCAATCCAAGAACAAAGTCCATACTCACATCTCCCCAAGGTCTATCAAGTACAGGAAAAGGTGTATACAATCCCAAATTCTGACTAGTTCCTTTTGTTGTTTGGAAAATTATGCAACCTCTAATGATTCTCTGTACATCTCTATAAATCTATGGCCACAAGTATCTCTCTAAAATTAGTTTTAGTCTTATCAATCCCAAAATGTCCAGCAAGTCCACCACTATGTTTCCCCTTTATTATTTTCTCTATCATAGATCCTCTAGGTATGCACAATTGAACTCCTTTAAACAACATGTCTTCTTGAATGAAATAATCAATCCACTTATCACTCACTATTTGTTCCTTACAAGCTTTCCAAGGCTTTGCAAAATCAAGGTCAGTTTCATAAAAACACTTCAAATCATCAAAACCAAGTACCTCAATGCTTATTTCTGTCAGAAAATTTCTTCTTTGGCTCAAGGCATCAACAACTTTATCCAACTGTCCACTTTTATGCTTCAATGAAAATGAAAAATTCTGCAAGAACTCAACCCACTTCATATGTCTTTGATTCAATTATTTCTAACTTCCCTAATACTATAAAGCTTTATGGTTAGTTTACAACACAAAATATTTAGGCATCAAATAATGTCTCCATTTCTTCAAAGCTTGAACAATAGCATAGAATTCTTGGTCATAAACTAAATATTTTCTCTTAGCATCATTGAAATTTTCACTAAAAAAAGCTACAAGTCTTCCTTCTTGACTCAAAACAACTCCTATTGCACTTCCACTATCATCACATTCAACTTGAAAAACCTTACTGAAATCAGGCAAAGCAAGTGTAGGCAACTCTATAATTCTTTGTTTCAATGTTTCAAAACTCTTTTATGCTCCATGTGTCCATTTGAAATCCCTTTTATCTCCTCTCATCGTTTCACTCATAGCATTACAAATAGAACTGAAATTTCTAATAAACTTCCTATAAAAACTTTCCAATCCATGAAATGATCTTACCTCTCCAATATTCTCTAGTGTAGGTGAATCAAGTATAACTCTCACTTTCTTAGGGTCCATCTTCAATCCATCAGCTGAAATTAAAAAACTAAGGTACACAGTCTTTTCTTTCATAAATGAACATTTCTTCAAATTAATTAGTAACTTTTCTTCCTTCAATCTCTGCAATACTTGTCTGATATGCTTAAGAAGTTCTTCCTTACTCTTACTAAATATCAAAATGTCATCAAGATATACAATCACAAACTTACCCAAGAATCTTTTTAGAACTTCCTTCATCAGCCTCATGAAAGTACTAGGTGAATTTATTAGACCAAAAGGCATAACCAACCATTCATACAAACCTTCATTAGTCTTAAAAGTAGTTTTCCATTCATCCCCTTCTCTAATCCTAATCTGATGATAACCACTATTCAAATAAATCTTCATGAAATACTTTTCTCCACTCAAACTATCCATTATGTCATCCATCCTAGGCAAAGGAATATGTACTTTACTATTATCTTGTTTATAGCCCTAGAATCAATGCACATTCGCCATTCTCCATTCTTTTTTGGTGCTAATACAATAGGTACCGCACAAGGACTCAAAATTTCCCTAATCAAACCCCTCTCAAGAAATTCTTGCACTTGTCAGTTCAACTCATTATTTTCATCAGGTGTCAACCTATGTGGTGCTTTATTAGGAAAACTAGCTCCAAGTATCAAATCCATACAATGACTTATACTTCTCATAGGAGGCAAACCATCAATTACATTATCAGAAATGATGTCATGAAATATAGTGAACAAAGGTTTAACCTCAGGTGCATGTTCTAACTCATCTTGTTTCTGAGTTTTCCTTGGAATCAAAGCATATAAAACATTCTGTTCTTTCATTTCTCTTGCAAACTTTTTACCATTAACCATGCATACTCTAACCGTAGTATAGTGACCTTCATCAAAATTTTCTACTAAAGGCAATAATACTTGTTTCTTTCCATCCATTCAAAAGTATATTGATTCAATCTACCTTCATGAAAAAATTTCTTATCATATTTCCAAGGTCTACCCAAAAGAATATGACAACAATCCATAGACATAATATCGCACAAAAATTCATCATGATAATTCCCAATTTTGAATTTAACAAGGCATTGTTGACTTACAAGTAGTTTATGCTCCTTATGAATCCAAGCAATATGGTAAGGCTTAGGATGTCTCAATCTCTACAATTGCAACTTGTTAACCAACTCTTCGGATGCCAAATTATTAGAACTTCCACTATCAATGATTACCTTGCAACATTTATCAGTAATCTTACATCTGGTTTTGAAATTTTTTTTCCTTAGAATAGGTTCCTCATCAACTTCTTCATTCCACAAGATCCTTCTTAGCATCAAGTTCTCACCATGCTCAGGCTCATTAGATAATTCCTCAACTTCTTCACAAGACAAATTATTTCTACCATTACCTCGATCTTCTTTCCAGAGTTAGTACATTCAAAGGCTGTATGTCCTTCTTCACCACATTTGTAACAAGTACCTCATACATTCAAAGGCTCTATGTCCTTCTTCACCACATTTGTAATAAGTACCTCTAAACCAAGATTTCTCTTCTCTTTTCCCACTATTTTCATTCCTAGAGTAACTAGTATAGCTAACTCTAGAGTGGTTACCTCTTCTACCAGTAGGTTCATCTTTCCATTCTTTATCTTGTACTACTTTTTCAGATCTACTACTTTCTCCATAAGATCTACCTCTACTTCTCTAAAATCTACCACCTCTGCCTCTCTGTCCTTGATCATGTCTTTTTGTCAATCGTTCTTTTTCCTTCAAAGAAAATTGGTATGCTTCTTCCACACTATCTATTTTAACATAGATGATCTCATCTTGAATCGATGTCCTCAGACCATTTAGGTATCTAGCTACTTTCTCAACTTTATCATCCACATGTCTAGATCTGATATCCAACTTGTAAAATTCCTCAATATATTCTTTCACACTCATGTCCTTTTGTCTCATATTTTGCATTTTTCTCATCAAAATAACTTGGTAATCAGCTGGAAGAAAATTCTTCTTCATCTTTCCAAGCATCTTCATCCATGTTTTGATCTTTTATTTTTCTCTCTTTTGCCTCTTAGTTTGCAAATGATCCCACCAAAGAGATGGATGACCTTTCAACTTTGTGATTTCTATCTTAACCTTCTTATTATCAGGAGTTCCTTCATACTCAAAGTATTTTTCCATCTCAGAGATCCAATCCAAAAGTACATCAGTCTCAAGAATTCCATCATATCAAGCAACTTCAACTGTAGGTCTGGATTTAGCCTTAGACAAAACTCTCAACCTCTTCTTCATCACTAACATCTTCAAGATGTGTGCCTATTCTCTGGGTTGTCTCTACAGCTTCAAGCCTAGTTGCAATATGCCTCAACATATCCATGATAGAATTATCATTTCCTCTACCATGAACCATCTTGCCAATCAGGTTCCAACAAGATCATAACCTTTTACAAGTTATAGGTCAGATCTCAGATCTACCACTTGACAACCAATCCAATAAGGCTCTGATACCACCTAACATAGGGGAAGGGTAGATTCAAGAAAATTTGACTCAACTTGAATAAAAAAACAAGCCCTGCTTAAAGTTACAAATGGAAGAAATATATAATTCACATGGAACAATGAAAACACAATGTATATGAGGCAATACAACTTGAAACAAAACTATGTGATTAAAATAAATCAGGCAACATGCCCGACTATGAAGCCTTCTGGGTTTCAACCTTATACAAAGAGAATTATGAAACTAGAATCTCATCTTGCTCCCTATCTTTGTCTCCAATGATGTATCTTGATAATAATCCTTCCTACCCTTCTACATCAACCTAGACTACTCATATAGCCAGCTAAGCCACAAGTTGGCCAATCAGGCATTTAATTACATTATAGGTCCAACCTAGAAGACTAAACCAAAACTAAAGAATGAATAGAACTTTATGTGAGGTTATATTTAGGTCCACACATGATCCAAGAATATGTCCCTAACTTAGCAAGATCCCATTTCATCATATAGAACCACACATGATGAAAAACTCCACGTTTCACATAAAACTAGCTGAAAATTGATAGCTGAGGAAAATGATCATAACTCCCAACTCATGATGAATTAGGATTTGGGGGCTTAGGTGAAGAAATTTTTTAGGTCCTCTTGAAGTCCCTATGATTGCAAAGGCTAATTCATTAAGGATAAAAAGCTACATGATGCGTAATCAACACGTGGAAAGCAGGAAAATACGGCTCCAACACTAAGGTAAAAAAACTCTAACTTCGACATGATCTATCCAATCCTTAAGCACTCATAGGAGAAGGTTCTAGAAAAGGTCCTCAACATCTTTTTAACTTCACATAATATGAAACCAACAACCACAAAAACTATACTGCAAACAACATACAGCTATAGAAAATAAGAAATGTTTTTTTGGTTGATGCAAGATTCCTCAACGACCCAAGATGATCCTACATCATTAAGTAACCTACTAAGGATACCTAGGTAGCCACTTCTGGACTCCAGTCCCTCCAAAGAAAGTCACTTCACCTTTAACACCTAGATAACCTACCCTAAGTTTATAAATATCAAAGCATAACTCATAGGTCATCATGAATCATAACATGAAAATATGGTTCCAAAGTATAATAGGAACACACATAACCAATTTCCATAAGGATAAAATCACATCTATCATAATGTTGGGTTATAAAAAAAATCAATTGCCACATAAGTATGTAAGGAAAACAAACATAACATATTAACCCTAACCCTGCCTCTCATAACAATCTTAAAAGGATGACATAAAAAGATTCCCTCCTAACCCATAAATGCGAAAGGAAAAATATACATAAGAATTTTATTAATACTAAACTAATTAAAGTAAAGTACTATTATGCAAATTGATGTATTAAGTAATCACTAGCAAAACTATAATTACATTATTGAATTAAATTCAAATACTAAGCAAATCAATTTATAATGTTAATTAAAAATAAATTGATTCCCAATTTAATAATTAATAAAACAATATAATTCATTAAAAATTCTCAATCTAGGAAATAAAATAAGTTCTCTTAATTATTAATCAATACAATATATTAATTATTAATTAACTCAATTCTCTACATTATCCATTACAAGAAAATATGAAATATTATGGTGCAAAATTACAAAAAACATTAAATAAAAACCCACACACACACATATATACATATGTGTGTGTGTGTGTGTCTATATATATATATATATATATATATATATATATATATATATATTAATTAACTCAATTCTCTACATTATCCATTACAAGAAAATATGAAATATTATGGTGCAAAATTACAAAATACATTAAATAAAAACCTACAAACACACACACACATACACACATGCATATATTCATATTATTTATTATTATTATTATTATTATTATTTTATTTTCTTATTTATATTTTAATTTATTTTTTTGTTATTATATATATATATATATATATATATATATATATATATATATATATATATATATATATATATATATATATATATATATATATATATATATATATATATATATATATGAAAACTTATATTTTTTTAAACAAAAACAAACTTCATGCTCAAAACTACCACTGGTTGCATTGTTTCCATGGGAGCTAGGTTGTCACGACAGTGATGACTATCATTGGCAGTCCTGGCTATTGGGTGGGGGTAATACCCTACCTCCACACATTTATTTTTGTTTTTTTTTAGTTTTTTTTTATTTAATCAAAAATTTTTTTATTACAAGATAATACACACACACATATAAATTCCATTGTTTTCCCATAGAATTTTAACAAGGAAGAACTTACATAACGGTCTATAACCAGGAAGCACGAATATTTTAAAAATTCAATTGATACAAACCCTAGGGTTTTTTACCATAAATTTAATAAACCCTAGCTGAATTAAAATAAAACTTGATTATGGAAATTCCTAACATACCAAGTAGAAAATCTCATAAGCTTAATTCTAGAATTTCAAACATGATAGAAAAATCAACAAAATAGCAATATTACCTAGATCTATCATGCATGAAGAAAACAATCTTTTTGAAATCCAAGAATTAAACCTATGAGGGTTTTCAAACCGTATGATGAGCCACCAATTGAAGAAATATGACGAAGAACAGAAAAAATGCTGAAAAATCCCAAGTTTTTTAAAAAAATCTCTTAATTCAATCCTTCCTCCAAAACCTGCAAATTTGTGTCTACAATAATAGCCAAATTCCCCCTCATATTTAGAAAAAGGCTCTGAAATGCAAATTGAACTATGCAAATATGGAAGTCAACTTAATTCCACAACTTTGTTTTTATCAATCTCTTTTTTTGCTTGATTTATTCCATTTTCTAATTAATAACTCATGCACTTTTACAATTCTTGTTTATATCAGTTCACTTAACTAAATAACAATTACTTTATGTATTTAATTTATTTAAATTGAATGTGCAACAAATTGCATATCGATTTTAACTAAAAAAATATTATTTTAATTCACTTCGTTATTGTTTTATTCATTTTTATTTTAATTCACTTCATTCTTGTTTTATTTATTTTTCCTCAAATTTGAATTTAATAATTATTTAAATATTTAATGCCACCATTAGACTTTTAATTATGTCTTTTTAATTAATAATTGTATTAAATTAATTTTCCTTAATTAAAAGCCTTCACATTAATTTTCTATATTTAATAAGATTTAATTATTTAGACCACATAATTAATCTTAGTAAATTATTTAATTATCTCACAACAATCACACCAACTAGCCAAAGAACAACTGAACCTAATAAAACAATAATCATGCTCAAGGGAAAGGCTTATGGGCACACGTCGCTTGGACAAATTTGGAAGGGTAAAAAATCATAAACTTGTCCACTATTTCAGAACAATAAAATGGATTAAGTTGGGATTTAGACCTGAATATTATCTTCCCTCTCTTACAATTGAGACTTTAGAATAGGGCACACTCATCCTAACAATTCAAGGAATTTGATGCTCGGTACCTACAAACCTACATAAAAGACAAGCATGTACATCCATATAAATATATAAAAAGAAATGGCAGGGATCAAGACATTGTGTGGATCACACAAGCAGGTAACAATGACTCTGTCGCTCAACCATATCAAGCACATCAAATAGAAAGGTAAAACATACATGATAGCCATACACATGCAAGTATGGGGTGAGTAAATCATAAATATAAGAAACATTTCAAACATATAAATAATAATCATTAAATTAACTAACATCATCTAAGTGTAACATATGATATCTCATAACTATCCAATATCAAATCACCATGTAATGTCATACATCCAAAACTACATAATAAAGATAAAATAATTAGGCACACATAAAAGTGGCCTAAAAGAGTTTGGCAACATAAAACTATAAAATAAAACTATGGGTTGGCACTAGTTGAAGACATACCTGTATTAAAAACTGGATTGGAAGATGCAATTGAATTTTCTTCTATTGTATATTCTTTGTTGACCTCTGCATCCATCATGGTGTCCTCATCGTTCTCCTCTTCTGAAATGATTGTTGAAATCAATGCTCCAACATTACTCAATTATTGAATTCTTTCTATTCTTTCTTATTGTCATTTTGCCTTCTTCCCCCTATTTTGTGCAACCTCCTCCATTTCCAGAACCTTCCTTTTCCTCTTTCAATGTTTCTTTGATCGTATGTTTGCACCAAATTTTGAATTCAAATTCCTTTTCTCATCTCAAATCCATAAGAAGACAACAATTATAAGGAATTTTTTTATCATAACATTCCTTCTACTATTGTGAATAGTCAAATAATTATTGAATAATCATTCAATCATTGTAATTTTTCTTTTGGGCCTATTTTTTGCAATCAATGGATCTTTCAAAAATGGGCACCCATTATTTAAATGAAACAGATGCTCATTTCCCACTAAATGACCAAAAATGAAATAGGCACCCATTTTTTGAATTTTAAATCATGGGTGCTGATTTCATAAAACTTAAAGTGAGAAATGTACCTCCACTTTGGTTTTTGGTTCAGAATAGGCTTGGTGGGACCAAGCCTATGCTTGGGCCTTCAAAATAATGGCTAAAGCAATGTCCAATCCTAGATTTCTACCTTGCCATAATTTTTTGAAGGCCTTCCCAAATGAGTTTTTTGATGAAATGAAAATCCATTAGAGTTCTTACTATGTAGATTTCAAAAATGTAAATTTCATAGTGATGTTTAATTTTACTATTTTTTCATTATTTATTAATCAAACGTGATACCTAAACTTAAAATAGTGAGGTTCACTAAAATTTAAATAAATTTTTTATTTTATATTTTTTGGAAAATAAATTATATGACATTAATATACATAGAATTTCATTGAAGAGAAAAAATGAAAAAATGTGAAATTTTTCTCAATTTATGGTGGGTTTACACCAAAAGTTTAAAAAATATACTTTATAGTCAATTAGAAATTAATTAAAAATATACATTCAATAAAAAAATGGAAAAAAATGTTCATCAATAGTTCATGTCTTAGGTATCTTTCCCCAGAAGGATCCATAAAAATTATTTTATTTAGGTCAAAATGTGGTGGTCGTACACATGTATGGTATGATCTTGAAACAAACATTTTAAAAAATAGATTTTCAAATATGCCTTCTAAAAAGCTATTTCTACCATGTGGTAATTGAAATAAATTACATATTTGAAACATAGATTCTGAACACTACATTTTCTATTACTAAAGTTTTCTGAGATTCGATCTTAAAGTGCCTCAATTTTTGCAATCAATTGACAAAAATTTTGAAAACCATGATAAACACTTCCACTTTTTGCCCAAAAGTGGGACTCAAATTCTTGAAGCCACCCTTGAAATATTTAAATGTTGTGAATGCTAAGAATATTCAAATCACCTGCATTTGAGAAAAAAGGGCATACGTTTCATCAAAATCAATACCTTTAGTCTAAGTATAACCCTTGCAAATCAATCTTTCATTTTTCCTCATTACCTTTCCATTTTCATCCAAATTGTTTTGGAAAATCCATTTTATACCAATCACATTCTTGTTAGCCAGTTTAGGTACAAGTTCCCAAGTTTGATTATTCTCTATTTGATCAAGTTTTTCTTTCATTTCTCTTACCTAGTTCTAATCATCACATGCTTCTTCCACAAATTTAGCATAAATTTTTAAAAGTAAACACAATAGAAATTTCTCTTGTACTAAGTTCTAGTTCTTTTAATAATGTCTCTATTCTTATCACCAATAATATGATTCTCAAAATTCTTTCTCTGTATATACCTTGGGGTCTTAGTTGTAGATGTTAGAGCCTTCCTTGTCTCTTCTTCTTCTTTCTTATTTTCTTTTAATTTTTCCTCTATATTAGATTCATATTCAATATGTTTCTCATGAGTTTTCTAAAAATATTCATCAACCTTCACATTCACATTTTCAAAAATCTTATGTAGTCTTTTTTTGTAACACCAGTACACTTTACTATTTGTAGATTATCCCAAAATATACCTTCATCAACTCTATTGTCAAACTTACCAAGAATGTCTTCATCTCTCCAAATATGGCATCTTCTTCCAAAATCTTAAAATATTTTACTATAGGTTATCTTCCATACCATAGTTTGTATGATGTCTTCCCATATTTCTTTTGGTAAAGAAATCTATTAAGTGTGTGCATAATTGTATGAACTAATTCTCTGTAGTAAACCTTCGGTAATTTTTCTCCTTTAATCATTTTCCTTCATGTTTCTTGTATTTGTCAATTCATCCTTTCCACTACACCATTTTGTTGTGGCTTTCATGTTCTTGAAAGATTTGTTTTAATAAAATGTTTCTCACAAAAATTCTCAAATTCATTAGAATTAAACTCTCCTCCTTTGTTAGATCTCAAATATTTAATATTTAGGTACCACATTCATTCTCAACTCTTTCATTTATAATCTTGAATTTCTCAAATGTTTGTGATTTTCTCTCTTAGGAATGAAACCCAAGATAATCTGGAATAATCATCAATGAAAAGTATGAAATATATCTCAACTTGTAAGCTTCTTTTCCTAGTAGAACCACATAGCTAAATGTGCACTAGATCTATTAGGAATGAATGCCGAATGCTTGACAGTCATTCTATAGTACTTGTTGTTGCATTCATGACTATGATTGTCATTTATGTCAACACAGTGATCTTCTAGAGACTTACAAAGAAGCAGATAGTGTTTTGATTAGCGCACGTGGGATATTGCAATTGGAGATATGTGATGTTGAGGTTATAATCTTGGATATGTTATATGTCTATGGTTAAGAGCATAGATAGTAATGATTTTACTCATGAAAGTTATGAGCATTTTGGTGGAAGCAGTATTTAGGCAGTGTTCCTGAGTAGCGGTTTTTGGAAATCGGATGATATCTCCTAATCAGGATGGAATCTAGTTTTGCATAGTTAAAGGGAAGTTTGAGAAACATTTTTAGTGATGTGGTTCATGGTGCAAACTTTGAAGTCACACGAGTGAAGATTTATTGTATTTGGAAGCTGACAGTTTTATGTAATTTTGGTGTAGCGTGTGGAATATTTTATTTTGTAATTGTGTGCTGACTCATTTGTAATTATTTGAGTGTGGTATAAAGGAAGGAATGTTTTTCCTTGTTGTAAGTAAGTATAAATGTTGAGATGTGATGTGGTAAGCATGAAGTGAAGAAAAGAGCTAAGTATGAGAGCAAAATTGTGAAGGAAGACATGTGAAGTACAAAGATCTAAGATTGAGATCTGGTGTAGTAGTGAATGTGGTTTGGCATAGTTAGAGAAGAGGTAAAATATTATTCTATTGAATAATGCAAAGATTATTTGGACAATGAGTTGAGTGGTCTTACCCTAAAGCTGTTTGGGAAGTGGGTCCTTCTGTCTTTCATAACTCTTAAAAGGGTTAGAATCTTTTAATAGGGATTCAAAATCTCCTAACATGGATTTATATGTACTGAATATATTTCATATGACTCCTAACAGAGTCCATCCTTTCACAATGAATATTAATATTAGTGCATCTTTTGTGGGCATCATTCCCACCGCGGTTTACTCTTTGATCAAGAGGTTCCCTAGTCAACATATCTTGTGTTATTGTGTCATTGTGTATGAATATCTTTATATGGTTGGTAATTATATTGCTTACATGGTTAAATGCTATTGAAGTTGATAAAAATTATAATTATCTGATAAATGATTCACCCCCCCCCCCTCTTAGTTATCTTGGTGGACTTTAATTTCTAACAATTGGTATCAGAGCAGCAGGTCCTTGAAAGGAAAGTTTAACAGCTTAAGGAGATCCATGGTGAATTTCAGGAAAGAAAGCCATAAGTTTGATGGAGTAAATTTTGACAGTTGGAAAGAAAAGATGAAGACACATCTACTATTTTTAGGACCAAGTTATTGGTTGATTACAAAGAATGATAGGACTATCATTGAAGAAGATAATGTTGAATCAAGTTCAAAAGATGAGGTAGATCTATTCATGTGTAACATACTTGCAAGAGAAGCACTTTTGACAACACTTCTTGAGAATGAATACAGTTAGGTGAAATGTTTTAAAAAATCTCATGAAATTTGGAAAGCTTTATAATCTACTTTTGAAGGTGATGAACATGCAAAGAGAGCTAGATTACATAATCAGATCTGTGCATTTGAGGATAATAGAATGATGGAAGATGAATCTGTTAGAAGCTATATTGGTAGAATGTAAAAAATTGTTGCAGGGATAAAATCTTGTGGAGGATCAAAGACAAAGAATGAAGTGAGATGGAAAATTATGAGGACATTAACTCCTGTATTTAAGCAGAAAACATAGATGATTGAACAAGTTATACCTTGTACTATGAACTTTACAAGAGAGACTCTTCTTGGAAGATTGGAAGCAGCAGAAATGAACCTGAGGGTATTAGGAGACTTACTTAGAATGGAGATAGCATTCAGTGCTCTTAGTGTTCATCCTACTTTGTCAAGAAGTACCAGCATGAGTGGAGATTATACTAGTAGTAGATCTAGAAATGAACAAGACAAGAAGATTGAAGAAAATATTGCCTTGCTTGTGAAGAGAGAACCAGATGGCAAGAAAATTTTTAAATGTTGGGCTTGTCAAGAATATGGTCATTTTGCATCTAAATGTCCTAACAGAGTTAAAAAATACAAAAATATTTTCAAGCCTACAAGATCTAAGGAATGTTATTATGCTAATGATGAAGATCTTGAAGCTAGTATTGAAAGAACTTTGAGTGAAAGTGATACTGAGAATAATGATGAAATAGGATTTATAGCGATTAAAGAAGAGAATCTTAAATCTGATGTTAAGGAAGAAAAAGCCTTAGTTTCCCAAGTTGAAAAGAAAGCTGATTGGATTATAGATAGTGGTTGTTCACATCATATGACTGGAGATATGAAAAAGTTCATAAAGTTTAACAATTATGATGGAGGAGTTGTTAGAGTTGGTAACAATGCACCTTGTTTGATTAAAGGTATATGATCTATTACTCTTGATGGAAAGACTAATACTGATGATGTTTACTTTGTTGAAGGATTGAAACATAATCTTTTGAGTGTTGGACAGTTAGTTGATAAGGGATATCAAGTTTGGTTTACTGAGAAAACTTGTGTGATAAAAGATAGAGATGGAAATCTGATTGAAACTCGATCTCGAACCAGAGGTAATATATATCAGTTGAATCCTACTGAGATGAATGGTTTGATTACTAAGATTGATGATAGTTGGTTATGGCATAGAAGGTTTTTTCATATAAACTTTGATAACATTGTGAAAGTAAGTACTACACTTGCAGTAAGGGATTTGCCTGAAATTATGAAGCCTACTAACATGATTTGCAAAGAATGTGTGATGGCTAAGCAAAAGAGAAGTTCATTTCCTAGTAAGAAGTTCACATCGATAGAGAAGTTGGAGATTGTTCATACAGACTTAAGCGGTCCTACCAGGACTAGAGGATTCTATGGAGAAAGATATTTTATGATTCTTGTTGATGATTTTACAAGACTGATTTGGATTGCATTTCTAAAAGAAAAATCTGGAGCATTTGATAAGTTTAAGATCATTAAGAATAAAGTTGAGAATGAATCTGGAATGAAGATTAAATGTTTGAGATTTGATAGAGGTGGTGAATTTACTTCTAGAGAGTTTAACACTTTTTGTGAATTGAATAGTATTAAGAGATAGTTTTCAGCCTCTAGAACACCTGAACAAAATGGTATTGCTAAAAGAAGAAATAGATCAGTGACTGAAGCAACAAGAGCTATGTTATTTGAGAATGATTTGGTGAAGACATTTTGGAGAGAAGCAATGAATACAATAGTATATACAATGAACAAAGTACAAATTAGAGCAGACACAGACAAGACACCTTATGAATTATGGTTTGGACATGCACCCTCAGTTAAGTATTTTAGTATTTTTGGAAGAAAATGTTATATAAAGAGAGATGATGATATTGGAAAGTTTGATCCTAGAAGTGATGAAGGAATTTTCCTTGGATATTCTTTGAAAATAATAGCATATAGATGTTACAATAAGAGAAATAAAACTATTTTTGAGAGTGCAAATGTTAAAGTTGATGAGAAGTTCAAAATTTAGGAAAGAATGCTTGATTATGAATTTGATGAAGAAGCTCATCCTCAACCTAACACTGAATCTACTAAATTATTCTATGAGACTGACAGTGAATTATTGAATGAGAGTCCTCTAGAAGAAACCAAAGAGGAATCTATAGAAGAATATACAATTGAAACAAGATCTGTGACTATGACACCGAATAGGTATATATCAAGACATCATCCTGTTGAACAAGTTATTGGAAGTTTGGACAGAGGAGTTTTGACTTAGAATAAGGTACATTTATGTTTGAAGTATCAAATTGAACCTAAATCTACTAGTGAAGCTTGTGAAGATGAATATTGGATTAATGCTATGAAAGAAGAACTAGATCAGATTGAAAAGAACAAGACATGGGAATTGGTCCCTAGACCTAAAGACAAGAATGCGATTGGAACTAAATGGGTATTTAGAAACAATATGAATGAGCAAGGAGAAGTGGTAAGAAACAAGGCAAGATTGGTATGTAAGGGATACTCACAGCACGAAGGGATTGACTATGAAGAAACTTTTGCACTAGTAGCAAGACTTGAAGTAGTAAGAATGTTTTTGGCTTATGCATCTTTTAAGAAATTTAAAGTGTATCAGATGGATGTGAAGTCTGCATTTTTGAATGGTGAATTGGAAGAAGAAGTCTACATTGAGTAGCCTGAAGGTTTTCCGTTGACTCAAGAAGGAGATATGGTATGTAAATTGAAGAAAGCATTATATGGACTAAAGCAAGCACCTAGAACTTGGTATGCTAGACTGGATAAGTATTTGTTGAAATTGGGATTTACTAAAGGAAAATCTGGGAGAAATCTATACACAAAAGAAATTGAAAATGGTTTGTTGGTTATAGTTATTTTTGTTGATGACATTATCTTTGGAGGAGAAGATGAAGCTAGTGACAAATTTGTTGATGAAATGAAGATTGAATTTGAAATGAGTATGATTGGTGAGATGAAATACTTTTTGGGATTATAGATAACATAGAATAATGATGGTATCTTTGTATGTCAGACAAAGTACTTGAATGATTTACTAAAAAGATTTGGAATGGAGAACTACAAACCAATTGGAACACCTATGGTTACAGGAGATAAACTATCTAGCAAAGATGAAACACTGACAGTTGAGTAGAAGAAATACAAATCCATGATTAGAGGATTGAAGTACTTAACACACACTAGACTAGATATACAACATTCAGTTGGAATGGTAGAAATATTTCAAGATGAACCTAGAGAGTCACATTATGCAACAGTAAAGAGGATAATGAGATATTTAAGAGGCACAATGGACTATGGACTGTGGTATGAAAAATCTGATGATTTTACCCTATGTGCATTTATAGATGCTGATTGGGGAGGTAGTGTTGATGAAAAGAAAAGCACCAATGGCAGAGCCTTTTTTCTTGGAGGAAGATTAGTTTCTTGGCTAAGCAAGAAGAAAAATTGTATTTCACAGAGCACAATAGAAGCAAAGTATTTAGCAGCAGCAAATAATTGTAACCAGATAATTTGGATGAAGAAAATGCTGAATGATATTGGAATTAAGTTTGTTGAGCCTGTTGTCATACATTGTGACAACATGATGAAGGGTGCTCCCCTTAATACCACAAACACATAACAAAAATAGAGAAACAACAACAATATGCAAGAACAGAAAATTGGCTTCTTATTATCTCCACAAATGTGGAATTACAAACTTTTTGAATTATAATATGAAAAGCCACATGGGCATTCCCTTACAATATTCTATAGGACAAAGCCTCAAATTATTACCCAAATCTACCACCTAGAACTGTCCCAAACTGCCTAAGACAACACTATAGCCTTCCTTATATAGGCAATTTCCACCGCCCAAGAAGGTTCTAGAAATTTAGCCATAAGGGCCAACCAAACTTAGAATTATTTTATTTTTCATTTTATTACATCATAGTCAGCTCAAGATAGTTTTGAAACCCAAACATAAATTTTGAAGAAAAATTATTTTTCGCCAATTCAGGTGGCCCAACTTCCGGAGACCATAAGTCATCACCCGTTGACCTGATTGACTATTATAACCCCATTTCAAAAAGGGCACGAGGAGCTCTAAAATGCTTGAATCAAGAAAGCTTCATTCAACTAAAAATTTGACCTCGTTCGGGCCCTCTAAAGCCTTCAAAATTGAGTTCAAAGTTTCTGTACCCTATTTCCAAAACCAAAATGTTTCAATATCTTCAAAACCAGACTTGATCTAGCAATGAAACTTTACAGGCAGGCTGATATGACTAAGATGAACCTCCAAATGTGAAGTTAGAACATTCCAAGATCATATGACCAACTTACTAAAAATAGCAAGTTTCCATAAATAGTAGCTTTGCACAAGATAGCCTTATTGAATACAAAAACATAAATATTTTTGGGTGATGCAAGATTGCTCTTACACCTAGGATGCTCTTGCATCACAACACCAACATAGTTAGTATGTCTAGGAATCCTATATTACATTCTAAGACAAAGCATATAGAGATCAAATATCATGTTGTAAGAGAGAAAGTTGCTGAGAAAGAAGTCAAACTAGAGTACATAAGCACAAAGGAACAGATAGCATACATATTTACTAAGCCTTTGCCTAAGGATACATTTGAGTATTTGAGAGGTATGCTTGGGGTTATGCCCCAACGTACTTTTGAGTAATGATGCAGTTGGTTGCATCCATCCAGTGGTATATGAGCCCTATCTTTCTTCTGGACTTGACGTTGGTACTTCCTCTATGGGGGAGTATGTGTATCTGAGCTGAGTCATGAGGACTCTAGTAAATGAATTTTTTGAATAGTATCTTTTGACATTGAGTTGTTGTTGACATAGAGATGAAATTTCTATCATTGATGTCAATGGGGGAGAAGTATGCTTGAAAAACTATATATGAGAGAACTGAATAGGATAACGAAGCAATATTTGATTGATAAAGAGGATTTGAAGAGGCAGTGTTGCAGTATTGGATTTTTGGAACACTGGATGTTTTTCATCTATGTTGCCGTCAATGCCAATGGGGGAGATTGTTAGGAATGAATGCTAAATGCTTGGTAGTCATTTTGTAGCATTTTTTGTGCATTCATGACTATGATTGTCATTGATGTCAACACTGTGATCTTCTGGAGACTTACAGAGAAGTAGATAGTGTTTTGATTAGTGCATGTGGGATATTATAGTTGGAGATATGCAATGTTGAGGTTATACTCTTTGATATGTTATATGTCTATGGTTAAGAGCGTAGATAGTAATTATTTTATTCATGAAATTTATGAGCATTTTGGTGGAAGTAGTATTCAGGTAGTGTTCCTAAGTAGCGGTTTTTGGAAATCAGATGATATCTCCTAATCGGGATGGAATCTGGTTTTGTGTAGTTAAAGGGAAGTTTGAGACACATTTTTAGTGATGTGGTTCATAGTGCAAACTTTGAAGTCACACAAGTGAAGATTTATTGTATTTGGAAGCTGACAATTTTATGTAATTTTGGTGTAGCGTGTGGAATATTTTATTTTGTAATTGTGTGCTGACTCATTTGTAATTATTTGAGTGTGGTATAAAGGAAGGAATGTTTTTCCTTGTTGTAAGTAAGTATAAATTTTGAGATTTGATGCGGTAAGCATGAAGTGAAGAAAAGAGCTAAGTATGAGAGTGAAATTGTGAAGGAAGACATGCGAAGTACAGAGATCTGAGATTGAGATCTGGTGTAGCAATGAGTGTGGTTTGGCATAGTCAGAGAAGAGGTAACATATTATTTTATCAAATAATGCAAAGATTATTTAGATAGTGAGTTCAGTGATTTTACCCTAAAGCTATTTGGGCAATGGGTCCTTCTGTCTTCCATAACTCTTAACAGGGTTAGAATCTTTTAACAGGGATTCAAAATCTCATAACAGAGATTTATATGTATTGAATATATTTCATAAGACTCCTAACAGATTCCATCCTTTCACAAGGAATATTAATATTAGTGCATCTTTTGTGGGCATCATTCCCACCGGGGTTTACTCTTTGATCAAGAGGTTCCCTAATCAACATATCTTGTGTTATTGTGTCATTGTGTATGAATATCTTTATATGGTTGGTAATTATATTGCTTACATGGTTAAATGTTGTTGAATTTGATAAAAGTTATAATTATCTGATAACTGATTCACACCCCCCCCCCCTCTCAGTTATCTTGGTGGACTTTACTTTCTAACAAGATCTAGCGAATTGGTAGATGACTAAACTTTTTCTTTGAACAACTCTCTTCTTTTCTTTACCGCCTAACATATTTTATAGATAATATTGTCTAGTTTACATAGTCTAGGTAAATATCTTACTATACATGATGAACTTATTCTTACCAAATTGTCAAAATTTATATGAAACATCCTCTAGTATGAAAGTCAATTGTCTTCAATCTGAGATAGAAATTATCCTTCTTTAGCTCCTTCAAGTTGATACATGTTCCTTTTTTTTATTTTTCCAATTGTAATAATTATTCCAATCCCATTCTAAATCTCATAACCTTCATTCTTAAACACAATATCATATCCATTATCACACATCTGTGCAACACTCAAAATAACAAACCCTTTGTATAATAAACCTTGTCAGTGTTATACTTTCCATCAAAAGTAATAAAACCTCTACCAATAATATATGTTGTTTGGTAAATTTATATGGATCATAAACTTCCTCAATGGGCAAGAGCCTTTCACTGTAGCTCTCTAGTAAGGACATTAAGATCTTCTCCATGACATCTTCATCAATAATAATACCTCCTTGATTCTTGACTCCATTCACTACATTATCAACCCTCTAAACGTAACTTCTAATATCTTCACCTTCTTCCATTTTCATATTCTCATAATGATTCTTAGTTGTTAGCTTCTTAGATAATTTAACTCTATCATTGCCTTCATAAATCTCTTTCAATTTTTCCCAAACCTTATAGTAACTATTTAATGAAATAACCTTACCTAACTTAGATTTTGATAAAAACACTAACAATTACATGTCTTTATTTTTCATTCTCCTCATAGGCTATGTTGGTACTCTCAAAATTATGAGAGTACCATATTTGAGATTTGCTAAGGCATGAGAAAACAATTTTGTGCACTATTTGGAGAAGCCCTACTTTGAAAATGAATATTTAACTACCCTGTGATTTTCATATTGTGTCTCATACCTAGAGGCACTGGAGCTAAGAAAAAAATTCACCTTGCAAAATCTTTGGTTTTGAATAGTTGTTTATACCTTTTTAGGGTTTCTATAATTTTGTTTTGTGGCCTTTAGGGTGGAGGGTGGAGGGTTATGTGTTACAATTTTGTCTAAATGTTGAATTAAACCTAAGTAATTATAATATTTTGTTACCTTTTCTAACTTAGGGATGGGTGTTTTAATCATTGTAAAATGGGTCATCTATTTTAATTCATAACATTTTAAAGTTGTTAAGTGTCGACCCTTTTTTATATTTCTATTTCCTATGTTTTATTTCCATAGGTCTGTGCCTGTGGTCCCTACTTTATTTTTCACTAGGTTATGTTATTAAACTTATTGTTAGGTGGGACCATCATGTATTTCAATGGGTGGTAACATGTTGTTCTACGATTCTCTCCTCTATCCCGTGATAATGTCATAGTCTAGCTCATTTTGTTTGCATGATGATGGGAGTGTGCCATATGTCCTTTGTTGATTGATCGATGGTGTTTTTTTAATGCTTTGGTTATGTTTGGCATCCAACTTGGTTAAATATTAGTTTAATAATGTGTTCATCATTCAACACATAGTTTATCTCCATAGTGATATTTTAATCTATCCAAAAAGGTTCTCGGATGTTATCTTATGTTATCATTTCTTAGAGGATAAATTTCTATAAAGATCTACGGTTTTCATGATCTTGTGATCAAAAGTTCTCGAACTTTATCTAGGACATGATCGTGAGATTATGCCATGTGTCCTAAGCCAAAAAATAGCTAAGAGGTGGGACCGTGATCAATGAGAGTTGGTGACATTTTGTAGTAATTGGTTGGTTGAATTCAAAGACAATGATTTCCATGTTGTAGCTATTGATTTGTATTGAATTTAAATTTCTTACAAATTAAATGCTCATCTTTTAGCACATGTTAACATTAAGGGGAGATATTTTAATCCAATGAAAAAGGTGATGGATGTTTATTTCATGGATGTAGCTCTATTATTTTAGTGATTGTTAAAGAAATACCAAAATCAATGGTTGTCGTGATCCCATGATCAAACCTGTGAAATGTTTAACCATAGTGAGATCATGAGATCTTGCCATGTGTCCTTGATCATCCAATGTTGGTGAAAGATAGGGCTAGACAATGAGGTTTTGACTTAGGTAATTCTATTTATAGTTTGATGGGCCCATGTTCTAGGTCAAAATTCAAGGTTAGGTTGACTAGTGAGTATTGTTTGATATGCTAGCATGGAAGGAATCAATGGTCTAATTTTAAACCTATCACACAATTATGTATCATGTGTTATCTTATATAGTCAAAAGAAATTAGACTAAATAAAGTATGAAAGTTAAACGATGACAACTAAGAACTAAAGGTGTAGGTCTAAAAGCTATTACAACATCACAAGATTCAAAACTTAGTACAAAATAGAGTTGTTAGGATAAGAAAAAAGATGTGAAGGTCATCCATTTGAAATTCATTTGATATGAGATGCAAAAAAATCCAAGGGTCACTTACAGCTAGAAAATTAAGAAGATCTTTAGACTTACAGAGGACTGATAGTGAGTTTTGAAAGTGCAAGGGAAAATCTATAGAGTATTGTTACACTCCAATAACCTACCTATTGTTCAATGTAAATAGTTGTGTGTAATCCCAGGAAGAGTGTATAGAAATTGGAAGTTATAAGTACCACTTCCCAATAGAATTCATTACCAAGTGTTAGCAAAAGTGGATGTTCAAGAGAATGTAGATGATTTTCAGAACATGGCCAAATTTCTTAGGATATAGTTACAAGAAGAATATTGGGATAAAGGGGAGGAGTCGAGTTCCTTATATCCGAAGGGATATTTAAATGGAAGACTATAGGAAAAGGGATATTTAAATTTGAATAGAGTAGAAGACTCAAAATCCAAAAGGCTAACTAAAAATAAAACATTCAATTCATCGCTATAGATTTAAATAAAATAGAGATATTGATATTCATTTGATGTCATCGCATCTTCTTACATTGCTATGTAGTGGCTTTTTTAAAGCCTTATTTTCCACAATATAACTAACCTACGAGAGTATCTTCACAACTAAAATTTATAAACTAATATTTATTTATTAACCTAAACTACAAACTATCATATTTTAATGTAATATGCCAACACCCCCCTATTACATTAATTCGAACAAGAGTGGAAGTTGCAAGAGTTTTGAACCCAACCCTTTTAGATATTTTGATAAAGTTCCTACACCAATCATCCTCCCTCTCTCAAGAAACACCGAACTAACTGCAATAGTGGATCTATTGACCAGGCTTGCTCAAGAAACACCTAACTATTTGCACCAGTGGATCTCATGACCACAAAGCTTCAAGATATTTGTAGAACATGATTGTTCCCAGCTCCCCTACACAATGAGACACATTTCCTCTAAAATTCCACATCTCCTATGAGTGTGTCTAATGCCTCCTCCAGTTCTACACATGAGACACCTTTCCTCTAAAAGTCCACATCTCCTTTGACTGTGTCTAATGCCTCCTCAAGTGTTGTGGAAACAACCATCATGAATATGTTTTCATGTGAAATGCTTTTGTTCCAAAAGGCCACATCTCCTCTAAGTATGTCTAAAGCCTCCTAAATTTCTCAACATATCACCAACCAAATCTTTCCCCCATCACTCCTTGAAGTGAAAATCATGTTTCCAAGCCCCTTCTTCTCTTTAGGGACACAAATATGTCAAGCCCCCACTTTTCTTTAGGGATGAATCAACCAAGCCTGTTATTTTTTATGGACACAAATAGATTGATTCTCATGTAATGAATCATCCCTAAGTGAGAATCTATCTTGGGATGATGGAAAACCTCTTGTCTTTATTTCCTCTAGCCTCTTGTAATTTAGATTTAAATTCTAATGAACATTTTCTTCCTTTTCTTGATGTTGACATTGTTAAGAGATTTACAAAGTAAAAATATGCAAACAACTCTAAATAACTTTCACTGCTAATGTTTTAATAGTGCCCATACATGAATCTCCAAATTTCTCTTTAGAAACCTCAATAGAGAAACTTACACATTAAATGCATGTCTAATGTATAATGGGCATTGGAGTATTGGTATTGAAAGTACCATGGGTGAAACTCTCACATTTTCTTTTGGTTCTTCCAAAGACAAGAAATTGAATTGATGAGATGACTTGTCCAAGATAGATATATGACAATTAAGCACACAAACTCTTTACATAATATGTCTTACATATTATTTTACTAAAATTCCCAACATCCTCTTCCAAAGGTATGAGTATGTTATGTTGGAAATTGCAATTGAAGCAATTGTTGTATTGTCATTGATGTCAAACCTTAATTGGTAAGACTATTGCTATCTAAGAAAGTACTATATCTATTTGATTGTTGAGAAGGATTAGGGAAAGGATGATAACAATAGAACCTAGAGAAAGGTTGAGTTATCTTGATACTTCAATGGGTACTTGATTATGTGATGTAGTCAAGGATGGTGGATCCAATTAAGGTCAATCCAAACCTTGCAGCTTTAGAACAACATAGAGGAAAACTCAACAACAATAACACCAGATCTGATATAAACCTAGAATCTTTATTCATAAATTCACTGATTACATGCAATGTGTGGGGCTATAAGGCCTTCCCAATTATGGCCAATTACAAATAAACTAATAGTCTACAAGATCTCGTAGGATCCAATTCTTTCCACAAATTCACTACTCAGCTAGTCTAGGTCTGTAACATGACAAGACACTGGTAGGGTCCCAAGAAAGATCTAAACTTGTACTCACAACTTCCAAGTAATCTTCCTATTCATAATCTCACAAGCTACTAAATTCCTTCCTTTAATCTTCTCCCCCTTTAAACAACTACCCAACCATCCTATAAATACTCATCCTCAGCCACAAGTCAGCTAGATGAAACAATTAACTCCTATGAATAATTATTAAATGCCCAAACATTAGTCGGTTGATAAAATAGTCTTACAATAAATTAAATTCTCCAAGATGGCCCTAAATGATCATTAGATCCACATAGAAGAATGCAACATGCCATATATAGGTCCCCACACATCCAACGGTCAATCCATAACTCAAGGAATGTGACCCAAATTAAATTCACCAGTCGGCCAAGCCAATTTATCCAAATAACCAAGTCGGTCTGCAAGAACACCGAGCACCACTGAGAAAAAGAGAAATAACCAAGCACTAGTGAACCAACCATGCCAAGCATGAATGAGCAACGTAGTTGTCATCGAGTGCCTAAAATAACTGACACCTTCAGTTACTGAGCATTCTTCAGAGACTGAGCACCCTGGTAACAAAAGAAAATGAGCAACCAAATTCCAAAACTGAGAAAATACTTCACCAACTAAGATCAAAACTACTAATCTACCTTTCAAAAAAAACATATTTTTGGTTGATACAGGATTTCCAAGAATCCTAGGATGCTCCTACATTAGACACCTCAGGTAAGAAGATTTTTCTCATAAGGAAATCAGAAACGCCTTAAGGGAGTCAGAATAGGTATGCCATATCTATTCTTAACCCATATCTCCTCTTTCCATTCATTCCAAGTTTCCTTTACTTCATCCCCTATCCTCTGCAACAAGCTTTCTTGCTTCCCACTTCTCTTATCTTTTATGTCTGTAACTGATAACAACCCACTCTGACCATTCCTTCCACTACTGACCACCTTAGTACCTCAGTAAATACCATCCTCTCTAGTCTCCTCAGTCAACTCGACATCATTTGCATCTCTTTGTGTCACAAATGTCATCATCTATTATACTATCTCTATCAAAAAGACCATTTGCCTCCTAATTCTAACAAACTCTTCAGATATATCATTCTCCTTCTCTCCCAAACTAGGCTTTGTAGAAATAGGTTCATCAATCTTCTATTCTTGATGTTTGTCATGAGGACAACACCTGATAACTCCACATCCCTTAGCCCCTATCTCCTATAAAGGTAATAGCTTATGTCCAGATCCTTCATGCCTAACCACATAGGTGTTAGCATGACCATCAAACAAAACATTCCTATCAAATTTCCAAGGCCTTCTGAGAAATAGATGAAAATCATCCATAGGCAATATATCACACAATATCTCATCATGATAAGATCCAATATGAAAATTAACCAAGCATTGTTCTTCAATCCTAACCTTAGACACATCTTGTATCCAACTAATTTGATAAGGAGTAGGATGTTTCTTTCTTTCCAAATTCAACTTACTAACCATCTCTTCTGAAACAAAGTTCTTAGAATTGCCACCATCAACTATGACATTACATACCTTATCCTTGCACTTACATCTAGTTCTGAACAAATTTCTCCTTTGTACTGATTCCTAGACTCATGTAGCCAATCTCCTAGTGATAAGGAATTCACCCTTCTCCGCAACATTCATAATGTCTTCCTCGGTAGTTAGTGCAACCCTTTTCTTAGGACATTGAAAACTTTTGTGACCCACTTCACCACACTGATAACAAGTACTAGTGAACTCATTCTTCCACCTTCCTCTCTATCCATTATTTAAATTCTTAGTAAAATGACCACTACTAGATCCCACATCAGTATTCTTAGGATTCTCTACCACATTACTTTTAGCAACTGTTTCATTAGTCTTACCACCTCGGTTCCTATTGGTCTATCTTCCTTCAAACTTCTTCTTCATCTTTTCTTCAATCTTTAATGCCATCTGATAAGCATCTCCTATTTTTTTCATTCAAATAGTAAGTAACTCTTCTTGAATACTAGGTCTCAAACCTAGACATACCTAGCAACCTTCTCTTTATCAACTTCAAAATGACTAGTCCTAATCAGGATTCTGTAAAACTTCTCGGTAATCAGAATGACTAGTCCTAATGACTTTAGGATCTTCTATTTCTTCATACTCAAAGTATTCATCCATTTCATTAATCCAATCAATAAAATCTTCTAGCCTAAGGCTTCTAGCAAATGCATAAACTTCAATCTTAGGTCTTTTCCCAATTTTAGACATAGCCTTCAGGATTCTATTCTCTTTAGGATCTCTCCTTCAATAGCTTCTTTAAAATGATCTTCTTCCTCAAATTAATCATTAGTACCTTGTTTTGGTGTAGTCTTCTTCTTTCTCAATTCCTCTTGTAGATCTTGCACTTGTTTTTGCAAAGCCATAAAATCATCAAGACTAAATTCTCCAGTAGCTTCCTCCTATGAGATCTCACGAGCTCTCTTCAGAGGCATCTTCAATCCAAGATCCTAGTGAAAATTGCCAAGATCTATCCACAAAAACAAGATCATCTTGCTCTGATACCACCTAACATAGTCAAGGATGGTGGATCCAATTAAGGACAGTCCAAATCTTACAGCTTCATAATAGCATAGCGGAATACTCAACAATAACAACACCGGATATGATATAAACCTGGAATCTTTATTCATAAATTCACTGATTATATGCAATGTGCCGAGCTGTAAGGCCTTTTCAGTTATGGCCAATTACAAAGCAAGTAATGGTCTAAAAGATCTTGTAGGATCCAATTCTTTCCACATACTCACCACTCAGCTAGTCCAGGTCTGCAACATGGCAAGACACTGGTAGGGTCCTAGGAAAGATCTAAACTTGTACTCACAACTTCCAAGTAATATTCCTATGCTGAAGCTCACAAGCTACTAACTTGCTTCCTTTAATCTTCTCCCCCTTCAAACAACTACCCAACCATCCTATAAATACTCATCCTTAGCCACAAGTTATCTAGAAAAAAAAATTAACTCCTACATAAAATTATTAAATGCATAACTTCAATCCATAACTTGAGAAATGTGACCCAAAATAAATGCACCAGTCGACCAAGCCAATTCATCCAAATAACCAAGTCGGTTTGCAAGAACACCGAGCACCATCGAGCAATAGAGAAATAACCAAGTGCCAGTGAACTGACCATGCCAAACATGGTTGAGCAATGTAGTTATTGTTGAGTGCTAGGAATAACTAACGCCTTTAGTTACGGAGCATTCTTCAGAGATTGAGCACCCTGGTAACCACAGAAACCGAGCAACCAAATTCCAAAACTGAGCAAATACTTCACCAACTAAGATCAAAACTACTAATCTTCCTTTCAAAACAAACATATTTTTGGTTGATACAGGATTTCTAAGAATCCTAGGATGCTCCTGCATCATTATGTGGCACAATGATAAGATAATGTATTGTTTATCTAGGTGAGAAGCTAGACTAAATAAGTAGCCTTAATCTAGCAGAAGTGAAGAAATCTAGTTTCAGTCGATGGATGTTCGTGTCGACCGAGCCAGTATATGCTGAGTAAATTTAGTGTTGACCAAAAATCAGTTTATTGCCAAGGGAGACAACATTAGCCGAGGGAAACAATTTTGAGTGATGACCGAGCTATGTAGTGATGACCAAGGAGTTGAACATAGTATTGACCGAGCCTCAGTAATTTACATTTGAGGAAGAATTCAGATTCCTAGCTGACATAGTTGAATTCTTGGATTATGTAAATCATTTTGACTTTATTTATTGAATGTATGGAGCATTTAATGCACAGTAAACCATTTTATTGTGATTCCATCAAGAGATTAGAGATGTTTCTAGAAAGATAGATGAAGAATATAATGTTGGAAGGATTCGATGAATCTGACCTAACCCTAAGGTCTATGGAGGAGATTAAGAAACAAAAGATGGATCTACCTATTGAAGAGGTATTAAGGAAACCTAAGTGTGAGGTTGAAGCAGTGTGCTGGAGTTATTATTATTGATTGAATAAGTAGAAAAGGATGAAGGAGAAGGAGTTGTGATTTCTTGAAGGTATTTATGAGTAGATCAGTGATGGAGATGGAAATGGATCTCAATCAATAAGCCAACATATATATGTAAGAATTGGATTTTTTATTTGCAAAGTGAGTTGTTTGTTTTCAGATCAAACATCACTGTTACTTTCTAACCATTGTATTAGTTTAAATCCTTTAATCAAGGTTGACCTAACAATCATTGTATAAATCCTTTAATCAAGGTTGCATTCTAATGGAATGTACTTAAGTCCTCTAACAAGGTGCACTCCTAACAGGGTGGTTGAAATCCTTTAACAGGGTCACACCTAGCAATGTGTTTGTAAATATTTGATAGGGTTGGCTTTTCACATAGCTCACTTCAGAAGAGTGAAAATATTAGTAGCATGTTACAAACTAGTTTTTTCAAAATTGGGTTTCCACTATAAATCCCGGTGTTAATACTTGTGTGAATTTTTTGGTTTGAACATTTCTGTGTTTTACAAGTTAAATACTATTGGATAGTGGACAACACTATTATATGTTTCTGATATGAGTTGTTGAAGTGTTTAAAATTTTAATTTATACATCTGGACCTAAGAAAAACTAATTCACCCCCCTTCTCTATTGTTCTACATCATATTAACAATTGGTATCAGAGCTGTTGGTGCCTATACATAACAAGTTTAAAGGTACTTGAAGTAAATGCTTAGGATGTATAAGAATGAGGTACCGAAGCTAAATAAGGAGAACTTCCCTACATGGAAGAGTCTGATGAAATTGCATCTAGCTGGTATTGGTGACTCAGTGAAGTATTATGTTGAGCAAGACTATGTTACACCTGCTACACCCTTGACTGTCGAGGAGATGAGAGCTAAACAAGAGCACAATCAAGCAATGTTGGAGATTGCTTCTACCTTGAGCTATCCTAAATTTGAAGACATTAAAGATTGCACAAATGCAAAGAAAATGTGGGACACTATTGAAAAAAATCCATGGTGATGACATAAACGTACTAAGTGCAAAAGATGAAAGCCTAAGAGGTAAATTTGATGAAATGAAAATGCAAGAAGGTAAGAATATTGCTCAATATTATGGTAGGATAAAAGAGGTTGTAAATGCTATTAGAGGAGATAATGGAAATATTGATGATGAGACTATTATTGGAAAATTATTGAGAACTTTGCATCCTATTTATGCCATCAAAATTTCAGCAATTCAAGAATCTAGATGTAACCTTGGTAATGCTCTAACTTTGGAAAGTCTTGTTGGTAAGCTTCTTGCTTTTGAGCTTTCTGATTATGACAACTTCAGTGTTGCTAATGTTGAATCTACATGTAAGTCAAAAATAGTTTTGAATAAGTCTAAGAAAGAAAAATAAAGATGCATTAGTGAGAGTGAAAGTGATAGTGACACTTCTGATGAAGAACTAGAGGATCTTGAAGCTCTTATGCCTAGAAGATTGAAAAAAGAAAATGAAAGTATAAAGGTAAACTCCCTATCATATGTTTTTCATGTAACAAAGTTGGTAATATAGCTACAAGATGTCCTAACAAGGATGAAAAGTATAAGGAAAGAGATAGCAAGTACAAAGATAAGAGAGAAAATAGAGGTTACCGAAGGTACAAGGACTATAAAGATAAAGGTAAGAAATCCTGTTATATTCATGAAGAAGAAACTAACACTAATAATGATGATTTTTAAATTGAAGTAGTGTATGTTGCTATGAAAGAGGAGTCTAATGAAGATGAGAAAACTGCACTTGTATCCTATGTGAACAAAGGTGAAAAATGGATTATTGATAGTGGTTGCTCACACAACATGACTAGTGACAATAGTAAGTTTGATACCCTAGATCATTACAAAGGTAGAAGAGTTAAGTTTGGTAATGATGCACCATGTCCTGTAAAGGGTAAAGGATTAATTAAGCTGCCTGATAAGATCACTTGTGAAAATACTTATTGGGTTGAAAGTCTTAACTATAATTTGCTAAGTGTTGTACAACTTAATAACATTGGTTACTGAGTGGAATTTAATCACAGGAAGGCTGAAATATTTGATGTCATTGGTGAACTGATTGGAAGTGGAGAATACACAAGAGGTAATTTTTTCTATCTAGACCTATATGAGGAGATAGAACAAATAGAAAAGAATGATACCTTTACTCTGGTGCCGAGACCATAAAACAAAAATCTCATTGGAAGAAAATGGGTATTCAGAAACAAGCTTAATGAACATGGAAAAATCACAAGGAACAAAGAAAGGATGGTATGCAAAAGCTATGCACAAGAAGAAGGAATAGACTATGGGGAGACATTTTCCCCTGTAGAAAGATTAGAAAGAGTTAGAAATTTACTTGCATATGTTGCCTATAGAGATTTCAAGGTATACTAAATGGATGTCAAGTCTTCATTTTTTAATGGTATATTAGAAAAAGAAGTGTACATTGAACAACTTGAAGGATTTGTTGAGCCAAACAAGAGACACATGGTTTTCAAACTGAATAAGGCATTGTATGGATTGAAGCAAGCCCCCAGAGCATGGTATGAGAGGCTGGACAATTACTTGATACAGATTGGATTCTCAAGGAAAAATGACACTAGCAATCTATACATGAAAGATGAAGAAGGTAAAGGAATCTTGTTAGCTAAGATTTTTGTAGATGATATCATATTTGGTGGACAAGATGTCTTGTGTAAGAAATTTTCAAATGATATCCAAACTAAATTTGAAATGTCAGTGTTTGGGGAGATAAAATTCTTTGTTGGTTTACAAGTATATCAAATGGAGAGAGGTATTTTAATCACACAATATAAATATATTAAAGAGATACTAAAATTCTTTGGTATGGAGGATTCAAGGCTAGTAAGTACTCCCATGGCCACTGGATAAAAAATGTCTAAAAATGATGATGCTACTAAAGTAAACTAAACTTTGTATAGGTCCATCATTGGAAAGCTACAATATGATGTTCATAGTAGACTAGATATTGCTCTAGCAGTTGGGATTGTGGCAAGATTCTTTGCCAATCCTAAGGAAACTCATATGATGGCTATGAAGAGGATAATGAAATATTTGAAAGGGACTGTAGATTATGGACTGTACTATAAGAAGCATGAAAGATTTGAACTGAGAGTCTATATTGATGCAGATTGGGAAAGAAATGTGGATGATAAAAAGAGTACTAGTGGTAGAGCTTTCTTTCTTGGATATGGATTAGTTTCCTTGACAACCAAGAAACAAAATTATATTTCTAAATCTATAGCTGAAGCTGAGTATGTAGCTGTCATAGTGAACTATTCAAACTTGGTATGGATAAAGCAACTCTTGAAAGGCATGAAAGAGGAGATCACTAACCCAGTTGTCATGTACTATGACAACACAAGCGTTATCAACATATCTAAGAATCCAATGATGCACATAAAGACTAAACATATTGCTATCAAGTATCATTACTTGAGGGAACTGGTACAAGATAAAGAGGTCAGAATGAAATATGTGAATACAAAGGAAAAAATCATAGACATATTCACCAAAGACTTACCTAAGGAAGCTCATGAATATCTGAGAGGCAAATTAGGTGTTCTTCCCCTCACTAAGGCTGCCTAGTCAAGCTAGGAGTACTGCATCAAATATGCTACCAAGAGTATCTGAAAAATTGATGTAGAAAAGGTCACACTTTAGGAGTAGCCTAGAGCTATGACAAATATAGTAAAGCTGATAATTAGTCATAAGAAAAGATGACAGAGGGAGAAATATTGTTACTGAACTGACAAGATGACATCTACATCGGAGAGATGCATGTTCTAGTTCCTGCTTTGGCATTATTGTCAAAGAGGGAGATGAGTAAGATGAAAACACATGGTGAGATTTCATGGAAGATCAAGTAAGAGGGAGAGATTCAGAGGAAAGGAACATAAAATATTTCTATTGAAGTTACTGTGTGGATGGTCAAGCAAGTTAGGCTAAGTGATTTAGAATCAGAATGAAGCTAAGGATATTACAAATGTTTCTGATGTGCACATATAAGTTTTGGATTGGTGGTGAATCATGTGTTATTCATATGGTGTTTCCATCAATGCCAAAGAGGGAGATTGTTAGAAACTACAATTGAAGCAATCTTTTTATTATCATTGATGTCAAACCTTAACTGGTAAGACTGTTTCTATCTAAGAAAGTACTATATCTATTTGATTGTTGAGAAGGATTAGGGAAAGGATGATAACAATAGAACCTAGAGAAAGGTTGAGTTATCTTGATACTTTAATGGGTACTTGATTATGTAGCACAATGATAAGATAATGTATTATTTATCTAAGTGAGAAGCTAGACTAAACAAGTAGGCTTTACTGAGCAGGTTTGAATAAATCTGGTTTAAGCCAAGTCTTGTTAGTGTTGAACGAGTCAGTATATGCTGAGTAAATTTGGTGTTGACTGAACATCAATTTATTGTCGAGGGAGACAACATTAGCCAAGGGAAACAATTTTGAGTGATGACTGAGCTACACAGTGATGATCAAGGAAATGAACACAATATTGATCGAGCATTAGTAATTTACATTTGAGGAAGAATTCAGATTCCTAGCCGACATAGTTGAATTCTTGGATTATGTAAATTGTGTTGACTTTATTTATTGAATGTATGGAGCATTTAATGCACAATAAACCATTTTATTTTGATTCCATAAAGAGATTAGAGATATTTCTAGAAGGATGGATGAAGAACAAAATATTGGAAGGATTCGATGAATCTGACCTAACCCTAAGGTCTATGGAGGAGATTAAGCATAAAAAGATGGATCTACCTATTGAAGAGGCATTAAGGAAATCTAAGTGTGAGGTTGAAGTAGTATGCTGGAGTTATTGTTGTTATTGATTGAATAAGAAGAAAATGCTAAAGGAAAAGGAGTTGTGATTTCTTGAAGGGATTTTTGAGAAGATCAATGATGGAGATGGAAATGGATCTTAGTAAGTAAGCCAGCATATATATGTAATAATTGGATCTATTATTTGCAAAGTGAGTTGTATGTTTTCAGATCAAACATTGTTGTTACTTTCTAACCAGTGTATCAGTTGACCTAACAATCATTGTATAAATCCTTTAATCAAGGTTTCATTCTAATGGAATGTACTTAAGTCCTCTAACAAGGTGCACTCCTAACAAGGTGGTTGAAATCCTTTAACAGGGTCACACCTAGCAGTGTGTTTGTAAACCTTTGACAGGGTTGTCTTTTCACAAAGCTCACTTCAGAAGAGGTAAAATATTAGTAGCATGTTACAATGTGGTTTTTCCCAAAATAGGTTTCCACTATAAATCTTGGTGTTAATACTTGTGTGAATGTTTTGGTTTGAACATTTCTATGTTTTGCTAGTTAAATACTGTTGGATAGTGGACAACACTGTTATATGTTTATGATATACATTCTATGATGAATGAGTAGCTATTGGTTATTAGATTTGAGTTGTTGAAGTGTTTAAAATTTTAATTTATACATCTGGACCTGATAAAAACTATTTCACCCCCCCTCTCTATTGTTCTAAATCATATTAACATGTTAACTATTGAGTGAATCCATGAATGAGAAACATGGTATATTGTTTTTGATGGTTTTCTATAGTTTCTTGCACATTTATATTTGAACTATAATTTCCTTGATAGTCATATTTTTCACAAGTCAAAAGAGAAAGTTTGGCAAGCCAATAAAGACCTATACTTTGTCTATTTACCAAAGGAACTCCCTTTCCCATGGTGCCTTAGTAATAATGTTACCATTATAAAAACATAATTTTTCATTTTTCAATTTAGACATTATTGAATTAATAAACCATAGAATGACTCTATAGTTGCTTGAAATTATACTTATCTTACTTCTACAATAGAAAACCATTAGATGTTTCTTCTACAATAGCGAACCGTCAAATCTTCCTTCTACAAGAGTGAGTTACTTTTCTTTGTTGTCATACTCTACAATGAAATTTTCTTCTAGAAGGGTTGTTAGCCATACAAACATTCATCCAAAAGGGTTGTCAACACACACATACTAGCTATCCTTCCATCAGGGTTTGCAAGAGATATTGTTGCCTCTAACTAGTTCCACACACATGCATGGGCATCGAAGAGAAAAGGGACAACATGGCTATAAATTTTTATCAACACCACACTTGAATGGCTTATGATCTAGAAAATAATCTCAAATCATTGGTAGTATTATATTTTTTCTTAACAAGAGACTTCTCCTCTCTATGGTCCTTCATCCATCTCAAAGTTTGAAATATGTCTCATATATTTCACATAGTATTCAAAAAAAGACTTCTAAATACGGCCACAATGTTGAACACAAAGTAGTTAGGGTCTTGTGTATTGGAAAGTTGAATACATTGTTGTATATGACTAGATTTAGTGTTGTCATTATGGAAAAAAATTCATATAGTGTTTTGGAGTCAGTGCACATTATCAAAAGATCAAAATTTGGTTAAGTATAGAAGATTGGACAGTTAACAGAACTCCAGTAGATCAGAGCATCAATGAACATGCATATGAAAAAGTTATGGTATGGACCCTAGAAGGTAAGTTGGTAAGAGTTAAGTCATACTAATTCTAGGAGCACATGATCAGAAGATATAGTTTGGCGAAGATACAAACAGTTGAAGTAGCACAGACAGTGAATGCCAGAACATAACAGAGTATGCAGTTGACTGTTGGTAATTTGATTAGCGATGATATTATTGTTTTGTAAAAGCTATGCACCTATTGTAATTAAGTTGTAGACATGTAATTATGTTTTTTTGTAAACATTCTTCAGCCAATTAACTTAGAAGCGTTGTATGTAATCGGTTATAGGCTGACCAAGTTAATTATTTTGGTAGCACATATAAATATTTGATGTGCCTTTGTAATAAAGTATGGAAGTGGATATAAAGATAAGATAATAAGAGAAGAAGTGTACAAAGAGTAGTAATAATGTTTTAGAGCTTTGCAAGAGGTCAAAGCATCAATGTATCAAAGGAACTAATCAGACAAGCAGTGTCATAGCACTAGTTCATCTAGCAGATATAGTGTGTATCTAAGATCAGAAGGTTGTAGCCTTCACTGTTTGAGTAGTGAGCTCTAGGACAGTGTGTCCCCAATCCTAATAGGGTTATTATAAAATAATCCTAACAGGGTCAGACCTTTGACCAAGTCACTATACTAAAAGAATTGTAAAGAACAACTCCTAATAGGATTGCAAATCTTCTAACAAGGATCACAAGACACTAGTGTAGTTCTTAGTGGGTGTCAATTCCCACTGGGTTTTTTATCTATTTAGGTTTCACCGTAACAATATTGGTGTTATGTGTTGTGTTTATGTATCTTGTTTATGTTGATGTTCATTTTAGTACTTAAGCATTCATGTTAAGTTTTAAGAGTTAATTAAAAAGATCAAATATACTAAACACTGATTCACCCCCCCCCTCTTAGTGTTCCCATTCCTAACAATTGGTATCAAAGCTTTGGTCCTTGGAAGAGAAGTTTAACCACTTGAGGAGATCAATGGGTTCAGAAGAAGCAAAAAATTTGAAGAAGAATCTTATGGTAGCTCTTGAAGACCTTGATAGATCTAAGAAAGAAGTTGAAGAACTAAAATTGAAAGTCAGTAGTGCACAAGTATTCATCAAAAAACTCAGACAAGATTTGAAGGATTGTACAAAAAATGATTTGGGAAAAATGGTTAAGAAGTTGAATGAGGAGAATACATCTTTACAAGTTCAGATTTGAGAGTTGGATGAAAAGCTAACTAACAATCAAGAAGTTTATGATGAACATATCAAAGAGAAGCTTCAACTAAATGAATAATTGAGGCAAGAAAACATGGAAATCTTGGAGCTAAGAAACAACAAAGAAAAGATAGAATCTAAATTGATTGAAGCAAAGAATCACATTGGTAAATTACACACAAGCAAGGATCTGATTGAATCTTAGTTATATGCTCAGAAGATTAAAGGAGATACCAGCGGCATTGGATTAAATGAAGCACAAAATTAGATTGACAACATGCGAGCAAGAATGAAAGCACCAAAAGACACCACAGATGCCAAGAAGACTGAAAATCAGACTAAATAAAATACTAAACCATCTAAAGATGAGCACAAGCGAGTAGACCGAACTTGTTATGCATGTAACAAGCATGGACATATAGCAAGGAATTGTGAAGAGGTAAGACCTTTCAATGGTTACTATTATTCATGCAATAAATTTGGTCTTAGAGCAATGAATGTAGAACAAGTCAGAAGAACAAGACTCAACATATTCAGAGAAATCAAAATGCAACAAATGCAAGAAGTTCTCAGAGTATTACATGTCAGATATGTAATTATAATGGTCTCTCAACTAAACAGTGTAAAATGGTAACCCATATCAATGCACCGAAGAATTTAAGGCCTCTAACTATTTGTCACTCTTGTAACAAGGCTGGACACATCTCAAATTTTTGTGGATGAAGAATAAAAAGTTAGGAAATCTATAAAAAGGAAGAAGAATCAATATTATATACCAAAGGAGAAGTGAAGTTTGTGAAAACTGCAAAAGATGCGAGCTTCATTTGGTCAGAGGGAAAGAAGGATAAGGTTGATGAGTATGTATTGGATGCATCCATAGTGGATGAACCCTCTACATTTGGATGAATGATCCTCAGGGTCAGAGGGGGAGCTAATTTAGCTCTAGACCCTTACGCGGCTAGTATACTCATCTTGAGAGTATGCACCTTTGGATTTAACCTTTTGGAGATTATTTGAGGCTATGTGCAAGAGCGCACTACTTGATCAATTATAGAATGGAAGTTGGAAATTCTTACTCAAATTATGGTTTACATGGCAAGCATTAATGATAGAATGAAAATAGAGGAGAAAGACATCAAATTGATTTCTATGATATTAGGTTATAGGTTTTAGCACACCAATAGGGTGAATAGTGTGTTTGTGGCCACTATTCTTGTAGCAATTAGACTTACGAGAGAAAATGGAGAGTCCAATCTATGTGATATCTTGTACACATAGCTGATTGATAACATTAGAGCCATCAAGCATCATAAGACCAAATAATTCAGGTTTGGGTCTTTGATTATCTACATGTACTTCCACATACATGGAAAGGTCTTAGATTTGTATTTAGATAGAAGTATGCCCATAATGCCTCAAATATCTTTTAATTAATCTAATGATAGCTCATTGAAGGACTACATGGAGTTGGAATTAAAGACATTTAGAATCAAAATGCAGATAAGGTACAAGATACTAGAAAGAATTATAGAGAAATAGAAAGACAACATTTGCTTTATGGTAGAAACTGATATAACATGTATGGAAGCAGTTGAACCTAGAACAAAGTGGATCCATCCACTTGGATATGAAGTTGAGGAACCAATCTTGGAAGCATATGCAATAGTACTACTTTCAGCACCTAAGGATCCTAATGAACCTAGGTGGGATACTTATGAAGAAAAGAAAAGGGAAGTTGATGCAATTTTGAACAACATATCAACTAAGAGGAAAGCGTCTAAGATTACATTTGAGATACTCAAAATTCATGGTGTACAAGAAGGTAGAGCTTGATAAATCAAGGGAAGAAAAAATAGCATTGGAGATTGAGACCACATCCACAGTGGAAACCAAAAATAATGGTCCTAAACTAAAGAAAGTCAAGATTGAGAAGATTGATGATCCGAAGGATAAACAAGATTAAATTGATGATATCAATCTTGTACCCACTATTATAGTTGATATTGAGTCAATAGATGCATCTCCTAAGATGCCTAAGAGGAGAAAACAAACTTCCACAAGCCACCCTTCAGTTAGAGCCACAAGAAGTAGACTGAAAAATGTGCAACCACCTCTGGAGGTAGGATTCCTACCTAGTCTTCTAGTGTTAAGGGCCAGAGTAGTAGAAGAAGGAAAGCTAGATCAGATAACCAAGTTCAATGATAGATATCATGAAATTGATAAGTATGATATTCATGAGATGCTGATCATGCACATGATAAAATTCAAAAAGATAGTTCTTGAAATTGAGACAGTCATTCTAGATAAAGTATAGGAGATCTTGAATACCTTAAACAGACAAGCCACTGAAGAAAACTTTAGAATCATGGAACAAACACTGGATGAAAATGTTCTAGTATGTTCTATTGAGGAAAAGACACTCCTGTTGAATTTGGTGAAGCCACACCTAAGAACAAAGATGAGAACACTGCACATTATGAAAAAATACTATAAGTTGATAAAAAAGGAGACAAAAAAGGCCTTTGAGAAGGTATTCTTAGAGAGGCACATGAAACCTCCATCTACACCCATTACTTAGGCATCTAGTGAGCAAGAAAAAGCAAAAAAGACCACCAATGTACAAGTAACAGGTCCTTAAAATTCAGCGCCTACAATGGAAACACCTAAAGAAGCAGTAAAGTCTAAGCCCATGAATGAGACACAAAAGGATGATACAATCTTCATTGATAATGTAGAGATAGCCATGGCGGCCATAGATAAAGATTTGGATAAGTTTGAGGAAGCCTTTGTGAGCACACAAGAGGCAAAAACTTTATGTGGTGACAATTCACCCAAGCTACATGAAGAAGTACTAATAGAACATCTAACATGAGAAGAAGAAGAGGAGATAGAAAAAGAGGAAGAAAAGGTAGAAGAGCAGAAAGGAGAAGAAGAGGTAAAAGGAAGTGAACCAAAACATGAACCATCTATTGAAAAGCCAATTATAGTAAAGCAAGAAGTGATAGATAACACTCCTATGACTCCCTTACCCTGAGCATCATTTTTGTTAAGTTTGACACCAGACACCACTAGCTTGGACTCTTGGGGAGATGAAGTCCTGATTAAGATCAGTGTCCTAGCTATGGAGAAAGAAAAAGAGAAGTAGGTAATGAGGAACCCTTTGTTTGTTGAATTAGTCAACATTCTAAACAACCTATTACCTTAAGACAAGAAAGTGTCTAAGGTTCATACAGTCGATGATGTTAGCACCATTCTTACAACCTTCAAGACAACTTTTCTAGGTTGGAAGAATCTACATCCCAAGTTGTAGAAGGAAAATATATGAAGAAAAAATTGAGTGAACTAATTGGAAACTTTAAACTTGACCTCAAATCATTAAAGATTGGTCAAGCATCCTTGAAGGAGTTCACAGCCAAGGGAAGGAAGATCATTGCTAATTGTATGAACCTAGATAAGCTGACTGGTGATCATTACAAGAAAATCTAGGAGGTAGAGGCCATGATAGATCAAGTTAGAAAATCAATAGAAGATCCCACTTTAGACATTAACATGTGTAATAATGTATATTAGGGACAAGTGGACAAGATAGACAAGGCTGAGAAAGAGATGTCTAAGATAAGGGAAAGGAAAATATAGCTGAGGAATGCTCTTGCACCCTCTCTAGATATACTAAATTAGAACATCAAGGAGATCAATGCCACTATGATGAAATATGATCAAGGTTTGAGTATAGACTCAGAGAAGATGGAGAAGCTAAAATATTCCTTATGCACCTATCTATAGATTGTTAATGCACTGATTGCATTTTGGAAACAAGAGATCGAGAACCTGTAGATTGCTTATCTAGATGTACTTTCTTTGTAAGTACTTGTAGATACATTTTTGGAGTACCTTTGTCATTAATGTCAAAGGAGTATTTTATAGAATATGGAGTCTCATATATATGTAAAGAAGATGAATAGTAAAGATTATAAGGGAGATATAAGTTAGAGTATGTTAAAGAGTTTTTGTATAAGGGTACAATTAGTAACTTTTTCATATTCCTTTGTTGCCATTAATGAAAAAGGGGGAGATTGTTGTAAAGTTGACTAAATTGTTGTATATGACTAGATTTAGTGTTGTCATTATGGAAACAAAGTCATATAGTGTTTTGGAGTCAATGCACATTATCAGAAGATCATAATTTGGTTAAGTATAGAAGACTAGATAGTTAATAGAGCTCTAGTAGATCAGAGAATTAGCATAGTATGTACAACAAAGTTATGGTATGTGCCCTAGAAGATAAGTTGTTAAGAGTGTAGTCATGCTGAGTCTAAGAGCACATGATTAGAAGATACAGTATGGCGAAGATACAGACAGTTGAAGTAGCATAGACAGTGAATGCCAGAACAAAAATAAGTATCCATTAGACTATTGATAATTTGATTAGCGATGATATTATTGTTTTGTAAAAGCTATGAAACTATTGTAATTAATTTGTAGACATGTAATTATGTTTTTTTGTAAACACACTTAATCCAATTCACTTGGAAGCATTATATGTAATCGGTTATAGGCCAACCTAGTTAATTGTTTTGGTAGCGCATATAAATATTAGATGCGCCTTTCTAATAATGTATGGAAGTGGAAATAGAGATAAGATAATAAGAGAAGAAGTGTGTGAAGATAATTAATAATGTTTTAAAGCTTTTTAAGAGGTCAAAGCATCAGGGCATCAAAGGAACTGATCATAAAAGAAGTGTCACAACACTAGTTCATCCAATAGATATAGTGTGTATCTGAGATTAGAAGGTTGTAGCCTTCACCATTTGAGTAGTGAGCTTTAGGACAGTGTGTCCCCACCCCTAACAGGGTTATTCTAAAAGACTCCTAACAAGGTCCAACCTTTGACTAGGTCACTATGCTAAAAGCATTGTAAAGAACAACTCGTAACAGGGTTGCAGATCTTCTAACAAGGATCACAAGACACTAGTGCAGTTCTTAGTGGGTGTCTATTCCCATCAAGGTTTTTACCTATTTGGGTTTCCCCGTAACCATATTGGTGTTATGTGTTGTATTTATGTATCTTGTTTATGTTGATGCTCATTTTAGTACTTAATCATTCAAGTTAAGTTTCAAGAGAAAAGTAAATAGATCAAATATATATAGTGAACACTGATTCACCTCCCCTCCCAGTGTTCCTGTTCCTAACACTATCTACATTGCATAATCACAAAGACTATTGTGGCTCTAATAGAATATGAAAATGAAACAAACAAATTATTTCTATCTATTTAAATAAAGTAGAGATATCAATATTCATCTGATGAGATCTCATCTTCTTACATTTCTATGTAATGGCTTTTTAAAAAAGCCTTATTTCCTAGAATTTAACTTACCTATGGGAATACATTCTGAGATAACATTTATAAATAACATTTATTTATTAACCTAAAATACAAAATAAAATATTTTAATGTAATACACCAATAGTAACATGCTCATGCCTCCTGATGGTGGCATTTAAAAGAGAGGTGGGATGAAGAATAGGTTTATGAGACCTCAATGTTATACATGTCTCACTAGGAATAGGTCTCAAAACCCTTCAGAGTCTGTAGAAGGGGTTTTTGAGAATCTTGCATGCTGGCACTCTTCATATCGATATTAGTAGAAATGGGTATCAAGGCCCTTTTTGGTTTATAGATCATTTGAAAATCCTAGACATGAGTCTAGTCTCCAAATACAATAACAATCTCAGGATGATATTGGCACGACTCATTAATGTGGTGTTTCCATACAAGGCATTTCAATTTCTACTAGTTAAGAGTTTTTCCACCTAAAATGGTTAGGAGGTAGTAAAAAATGTTAGGGTATAATAAATTTTGTTAGGATATGATTCTATGTATCAAATCTTATTAGGATAAACAAATTTGGAGAGTCAAATATTTTTAGTTTGATGAGGGAGAAGATATTTCTCAGAAGATCATATTTGAAGGAGGACAAGTGTCAAGAGTAGATGTAGTCTCAAGTTCTCTTCTCTTCTATTTATCCTTTCTTATTTTCATTTGTAAGGGTTCCAACCTATATGGTTCCATTAAAAATGTCTAGGTGGGTATGAGAAAATTTGTAAGACCTTTTTATGGAGCATTATTGATGAATTAATGTTCAATTTATTGCAGATTTTGAGTGATTAAGTTCTGGTTTTGTTGTATGTCGGAGGTAGAAAAGAATTTTTATAGAAATAAATTTTTGATCCAACTCTCTCCAGTGTACAATTTTGTTAAATTTTAAATGAAATGAAACAAGTGTTTGTCTCATTTAGTGTTTTTGTGTGAGATGTGCAATTTGTTGGCAAACTGATGTTTTGGAGACTAGGGATCACTTGAGGGTTATCATTTATGGAAACACTTATGATTGGAGTGATCGCATCTTGAGAAGATTTCCGCTAGAGTCATAGTCATGAAAATGACTAAGTCTAGAATTAGGATAATAGGGTACAATGGTACAATTTTGGTTAGCAATGAAGATATATAAGGTATTTGGGCTTGCAAAGTTAACTGAAGGTATTTTTGGATGTATACATACTTCAGTTAAGAGTGCATGAGTTTTTTATTCTAGATCTATGAGATACAATGTTTAGAAGGTATGGGAAGATAGTAAAATAGTATAACAGGGTATATGAACAGTTGCAAAGATCAACGAGAGTATAGTGGATATGATAATGTGCTAGGAAAGGTGAATAGAGTATATTGCTGACTCTTTGGTAATATAAGATCATCGAATCCATAATTATCATTTACATAAGTTATTATTATGTTTTGTATGGTATTTGTGAAGCTGACTTGAAGGTTGATTTTGTATAAGTATAGAGTGCTTTTGTGAAAGAAAAGTATGGATGTGTTTATGATGATGAAGAAAGATTGTAAATCTAAGAGCAGAGATTATATGTGAGATTAGTAAGAGGTTGAGCTATAACTAGAACTATCTAAGAAAGATAAGTTCTTGTATTTTTCACACTTTGGAGAATTCTTTTGAGATAGTTTTTGATTGTAAGAGAAGTGTGCTCACCACCTTTAACCAGGTGTTTTGTATTCCTCTAACAAGGAAATGTACTATGTAACAATAAGCTCCTAAAAAGTCTAGATCTTCTAACATGGATATTATATTTTAGTGCATATTTGTGGGTACCATCCCCACCACGATTTTACCTTGGCCAGGGTTTCCTGGAGAACAAATCATGGTGTCATGAGTAATGTGTTATTCTTATATCATTTTTGCATTACTTTGGATTGTTTATAATTTTTTAAAGTTGAAATCAAATTTCTGTAATACTGATTCAGCCTCCATCTCAGTATTACCTAATGCTAACAATTGGTATTGGAGCTATTTTCCCTTGGAGAGAAATCCTAAAAGCTTAAGGGAGATCATAATGGATTTAGAAGATTTGAAAGAGAACTTTGAAGCTGTACTTGAAGATTTGGATAAAGTGAATCTTGAGAATGGAGAATTAAAATTCAAATTAAGAACATAAGATTTCATCAGGAAACTTAGAGAACAGCTTGAGATTGCAAAAATTCAGAGACAAGACCTTATGAAGAAGATCACAAAATATTCAAATAGTGATACATCAGACAAAGTGAAGAAGCTAGAGCAAGAAAAAGAACAAATCAATCTTTTGATGATTAAATACATTTAGCATGAAAAGGATGAAAGAAACAAAGTTGAAGAGTTACTAAAAGAAGCTAATATTGAGATAAGTCTAATGAAGACTAAACTTGACCAATACAAAGATAAATATCAGGAATTGGAAAAATATAACTAGATCATTAAAGGTGAACTTAGTCAAGACAAATTACACATTGAGAAGTTGCACATGAGCAGAGACAAGATTGATGAACAAAGAGAAAAACTAAAGCCTAAAGGAGATATGACTAGAGTTGGATTCAATGAATAAGAATGTTCAAATACCCAAGAAGAATCAAATGAAGAAAAGACTGAAGAAAAACCTACTCCTGAAGAGAGACCTACTCATGAATAAGCTAGAGAATAGTTCAGACCCTTCAGAGGTAGATATTTCAGATGTAACAAAGTTGGATGGATGAAAAGAGATTTTAGATGCAAAGGTAACTCTAGTGTTAGGATTAATAAGCAAGGAATAACAATTACATGCAAATATAACCAATATCAGAAAACAATAAAGCACACAGAAAAGAACACAAGACACAAATATTTAATGTGGTTCACCCAATCCCTGGGCTACATCCACCAATAGTGAGTCCAATATTATTATTATCCAGTGATTACAACCTGATTACAATCTATAATCCCCTTACAACTGAATTCTACTACAAGTACTAAAATCATACATAATGAAATCCCTAACACTAAGCCATATTATACAATGTTTTTATGCTTCAGGGTTAGAATGAGTTATAATCATGTCGGCCCAAAAAATAGCCAAAAATATGTTAGCCTCAAAAAAGTGTACAATACTTTCCTGACCAGTCACCACAAGCTAACATCTAAGCCCTTTACCGATTAATATTTTAATTTATATGAATATGGACACAAGAAAGAAGATTGTAGAAAACTTGATCAGTCTAGGTATAAGCAAGACTATGTCAGAGAAGAATTAGCAATCAAGATTACATGTCAAAAATGAAATAACTTTGGGCATACAACAAGGTATTGTAAGCTGTAGACTAATCAAGATAGAGGGAGACCACATACTTGTTAAAAATGTAACAGTCTAGGTCACATTGCGAAGTTTTGTAGATATAATGGAGAAGACAACAAAATAGGACCAATAAGATCAAGTGAACCAAAAGGACCACCTCCTATGGTTATAAGGAAGAATATTGGTGACAGTGGTAAAAGTCTAAATGACTACATGGATGAATTTGAGAGTCATTTCAATAAATTAGAGGATGTGAAGATATGGAAGGTAAAAGTTCTAAACAAAGAATTGGTTCAGGGAAAAATAATTGATGATACTGTGTCTTCACATGATGAGTTCTTTGAGGCATTGACCTAGAAGGTCGCATGGCCTTATGGGGAGCATTGGATGTAGTGAATAGAAAATATCTAGCCCCTTTATATGTGGAGTATGGTCATGTGAGCTTTGGTATGATATGTATAGACATTGAGAAGTTTGTGGATGAGAGAACAACACTTGGAGATTCATCTTTTGTGTTTGCGAGTTTTGTATCAATTGGACGACATGCAAAGTTGAGCTATCTGTGTTTAATACACATACTCGACTTGCGATGGATAAAAGGAATTAAAATACATCAAATATTCTCCATTTTTTGATCAGTGCTCAAGGAGAACAAATTTGAGAAGATTATGAGTCATATGGAAGAGTGATTACATGATCACATGAAGAAAATCACTGAATTCAGGCATATTTAAGGTATTTAGACCTAATATCTTAGATAAGTCATGGATGCACCAATAGTTTATGATGTTGTAGATAGACCTAGGTATAAGTTCAAGAGGCATCCATTCAAATAATTTGAGGATGATCTAGAAGGAGTGTTTTAACAAACCCCCATATGCATATTGCACACAGAAGACATTAGGGCATACATACACTACAAGTATGAAATCATTGGTGAGGTTAACATATATCATGAATTAGATAGTATGATAGAAGCTAATGGATCCATGGTAGAATAATTTAAGCACCTACAAGATCAATCAATCCTTAAGTTAACCCTACTCATAGAATTCATGGAAGTTGAATGGTTTAAGATCATTCTTAGTAGAGTTCATGATTAGTTTTTGTGGATTGGTGAACAACCTGTGAAAATATGTGCATAGTTAATTCATGAGATCACAGGCCTTGACAATGAAGGAGCCCTACCTGTACTAGAAAAGAACCTATGGAATTAGGTAGAACCCTAACACATTCAAAGTGGGATAATAGGGAAATGATAGTTAATGACATTTATTTATAGGATGTCAGATTGGTAGCAATGTTGCTAGGCTACAAGTTTTTTTATAGTAGCATACCTAATTATGTATCTGTTGGGGTCATCATGATGGCATACAAAATGGTGAAATAAAAAAAAAGTATAATCTTTGTGAAATCCTAGCACAATAGTTTATTGATAATTTGAAGGCTATAAAGAAGGAAAAATCTAAGGCATTTAGGTTTGGATCATTGCTAATGCATATGTATATCCATATCATTCACAAGTTTCTTGGCATGCACCCTAGGGAATGGAAGGACAATGTACCGATAGGAATTCAGATTTGAGAGTACTACAAAAGACAGGATAAGAATTGGGTTGAGGGTGAACTATTTGCCATGAATATGATATTATAGAGATGGATTAAAAAGAGGTACAAGATACGAGAGAATTTAGTGGAAAAATATGAGGAAACTATCTATTTCATGGTTGAAACTAATTGTGTATTCTTTGAGCTAGTTGATCCAAGAACAAAGTGGTTCTATCCTATGGGATATGAGGTAAGTGTTGAAATCCTAACTATGAAAGTGGAGCATGTACTGGTAGCAAAAAAAGATCCTACCCAAGAAAGATGGGGAACATATAGGGAGAAGTATGAAAAATTTAGAGAAGAGGAAGAGAGGGTAGTAAGGAAAAGGCAAGTCAGTAAGATTGTTGAAGATATCATTGTGAAGGTGGGAATCACAAAAAGGTAGTTGATAGATATGAAAAATAGGATGTAGGGATCTTCTAGCATTGCCACTAATACACCCATTCCTTTGGAGAAAGAAAAGATAGTATCTCCTACTATTGATATTATTGATTTGTTATCCTCTCAAGAGAAAGAAACACAAGATGTTGTGCCTATAGTTATTCCCAAAAGATCCACAAGGACAAGTAAGTAGGACAGTCCTAAGGAAAAAGAGAAAGAAGTAAAGAGGAAGAAGAAGGAAGTTGAGAAAGGGGGAGAGAAAAAAGATCAAAAGAATACACAAACCTTGTGGAAACCAGACCTTAAATCACTACAGAAGAGAGTAATTAAGGATGGAAATATAATAACAGTGAATAAAACTATGAGAGATATGACTCTGAAAACCAAGCAGTCATTGGAGATGCTATCATTGAGTATCTGCTAACTTTTAAGAAGAATTTGTTAGAGATTGAAGGAAGCACTCCCAAAGACCTATACAATAAACTAGAAATCAAGAAATAGTTATCATGGTTAGAGGATGATAACATAAGGAACAAGACAATTGAATATATGTTACCGGTTGTATCTCTACAGGAAAGAGAGAGAATCATAAATGCACTAAAACCCCTACTGAGGACAAAGGCTAGACTAGTAAAAATTATGGCTATAAAATATGATGAAGTGATTGAGGACACCCAAAATGGATTAGACCAAGTTATAATGTATGATATACTAAAGAAGGCCTCACCTCAAAATGCTTCTAAGCCTATATCTTTTGGTTTAGGAGAAAGTTCCAAGGTAGTGGATGAAAGTGCTCAAGATAGCATGCAACCTAATTTATTTGTCATTGGTGTGCCTATGACCCTTGACACTTTGCATGATGTTAATGATCCATTTTCTGATAATGTGGATAGTGTGATGGAGGTTGGAGATCAAGACAATGTAGAGGAAGATAAATTAGAAGAGAAACAAGAAGAAAAAGTACAGGAGAAAGAAATCCAGTTGAAGGAGAAGAAGGTAGCACATATCAAATCAGAAAATGTTGCTGAGGTTAGTTTGGACACCTCCTTATTATTGGAATGTATGGACAAACCAATAAGTTTTGATATGGAAAACATGGATGAGGATGATTTGATGAGGCTATCATTGATGGATTTTGCTAAAGATAAGGAAAGATCAGTTCAGAAAGGTGATAAAAGAGTTAGGGTAATGGTCAAGGCTATAGAAAAAATGAATAAGCTAATCCCCTCACCAATTATCTTCAAAGAAAAGGATGAAGCTGAGAACCTTGGTACAATATTGGATAGCTTTGATAATGATTTTGATTCATTGCTAAAAAGTACAAAAGAAAAGGCTGAGAAGAACTTTTTGGAAAAGAAGTTTAGAGAAGTTTGCAAGTCCATTTCATGGGACTTAAACATTCCCAAGGCTACTACTCTTAAGGCCAAGAGTTGTGTAACACAAGGCATAAAAATATATAGCTACTGCATAAGTCCTTACAAGCACATAAAGAACATTGAGAAGATCATAGCCAAGGATAGAGCTACCCTTGACTATCTCATGGACAGTTGTGAATCATCTTCACAAATTGTGGGAGAAATGAATAAAGAGACATCTAGGCTATTAGATAAGATAGGGGTATTGGAAATAGAGAAAAGGGGAGTTATAGATAGTTTTGGCTTATTGAAAAGCCTACTGACCCCTAAGCTTACAATGCTTGAGTCACTACTTTTGGAGATGGAAACGGTTGAAGGATCAATGAGTGTGTCTACACTTACAAAGATTAAGGTAGTGGAGACAACATCATATGCATTTAATGGATTAATCCATCGCATTGAGCTTCTATTAAATTCATGGGTTGAGGAAGTGAAGACATTGGAAAACTCTTTCCAAGATGTCTTAAATCTACTAAGTAAGCACTAAATCCTTTGTGCTTAAGTTTTTCAATTTTGAATGAACCTTTGCCATTGATGTCAAAGGGAGAGGAAGAGAGAAAAATGAGGAAGAGAAAGAAATATGAGAGAGTAAAATGAAGAGAATAAAATAGCAAAGAAAAGAAAGAAAAACAAAAATAAAATGTTTAAAACAAATAAAAAAGTAGAAAAGAGAAAAAGAAAAGAAGAGAGTTGTATTGTGAAAATTAGTCATTTTTCTAAGTGTTTCCATCAATGCCAAATGAAGATATTGTTGGCAAGGGATGTTTGGACACTAGGGATGACTTGAGGGTTGTCATTTATGGAAAAACTTATGATTAGAGTGATTGTATCTTGAGAATATTGCCACTGGAGTCACAGTCATTAAAATGACTAAGTCCAGAATTAGGATAACAGGGTACAATGCTATAGTTTTGGCTGGTGATGAAGACATATAAGATATTAGGGCTTGTGAAGTTAACTAAAGGTATTTTGGGAAGTATACATGCTTCAGTTAAGAGTTCATGAATTTTGGCTACTAGATCTGTGAGATATAGTGTTCGGAAGGTATGCGAAGATAGTAAAACAATATAACAGGGTATATGAATAGTTGCAAATATCAAGGAAAGTATAGTGTATATGATAACGTGCTAAGATAGGTGAATAGAGTATATTGTTGACTCTTTGGTAATATAAGATTGCCGAATCCATAATTATCATTTACATAAGTTATTATTATGTTTTGTATGGTATTTGTAAAGCTGACTTGAACAATGGTTTTGTATAAGTATAGAGTGCTTTTGTGAAAGTGAAGTATGGATGTGTTTATGAAGATGAAGAAAGATTATGAATCTAGGAGCAGAGATCAGATGCAAAATTAGTAAGAGACTGAGATATAACTGGAACTATCTAAGAAAGATAAGTTCTTGTATTATTCACATTTTGGAGAATTATTTTGAGATAGTTTTGATTGTAAGAGAAGCGTGCTCACCACCTTTAACCAGGTGTTTTGTATACCCCTAATAGGGTTTTGTATTCCTCTAACAAGGAAATGTACTATGTAACAATCAGCTCCTAGCAGGGCTAGATCTCCTAACAAGGATATTATATTTTAGTGCATATTTGTGGGTACCATCTCCACCAAGGTTTTCCCTTGGCTAGGGTTTCCTCGAGAAAAAATCATGGTGTCATGAGTAATGTGTTATGCTTATATGTTCTTTTCATTTCTGCATTACTTTAGACTATTTATAATTGTTTAAAGTTGAAATCAAAGTTCTGTAATACTGATTCACCCCCCCCCTCTCAGTAATACCTAATCCTATCATAATTTTTTGTTCATACTTTTATCTAAGGGGTCAATTAAATGCTTGGAAAGATTTAAAGATTTTTTGAACTTATGTAGGGATTCTGATAAGTAGGTTTGGTTTGGGTTATTGTTGAGAAATATTATAGGGAAATATTTCTTAGATCTTATGCTATTAGTCAAAGTCTAATATATGTGAATGTATTACTTATGAATTCAATTTCCCAATGGGATAAGGCATTAATCTCAGCTATTGTTTATTTTACAATTGGTTTTGTGTTTAGATCTATTTGTTCTTGCTAAGAAAATGATTAAATCAAGCATAATATTTTATTTTAATGTATTCTATTGCATTGTTCTTATCTCATGCTCCATGTAAGTTGCAAATAAATGAATGATTAGCCATTGTTTAGTATCTCCTTATTATTTTGAGCCTTCATATGTGATTTATCTTCTTTATGTCAATGATAGTTATAAGTATAATGTTGTGATTTAAGGGCATGAAGGGATCACCCTCCAAGGTTTTACAGAGCCCAAAGTGTAGAAGGGTTTGTTTGATCCTTGTTAGTTGGTCCAAGTCTCACAAATTTATGATTATTGGAGTTGGATTATCCATAGGAAATTTCAAGATCAAAAAGGTTTCTATTTGGTAGTGTAAACCCCATTCTAGGAATCAACATGTTGTAGTTTTATCATGAGTATAGAGGCCATTTTGAGGTACAACATACTTTGTCTCCATACTATTCTAAGTAGTATGACTAATTGAAATCATGTATGATCTCATCTACTCTATCTATGAGTTATAGTTGAATTCATCAAATATACTAATGTTTAGTTTGTACACCATCAAATCTACCTCAAGTGGTTAAGATTTTATCCAAGGAACCAAATCTATGATACCAATTGTTAAATAGGATGAATAAACAAGAGGGGGGTGGGAGATGAACTCATTATATATTAATAAAAAATCTTAACTTTTGTTAATCTAGTAAACCCTTAAAATAATCATGAATGTGATAGGCTACAACTGATTCAATATCTTAAAGGAGAGATTGATAGACTACAACTGATTGATTACTTGAAAAGATAGTGATTGATGATCACTGAGCTAATAAGGTATATGTGACACATTAAATCATTTATTATATTGTCATTGATGTCAACTAGTTTTTAATGTAATTATCATGATAGTTACAAACATATGAAGAAGGAAATAATGATGAAGGAAAGAGATATCTACATGGAGATAAGATGTAAGAGAAAGATATGGATATGGTATTCATTGGGTAAAATATTGATGAGTCCATGACATTATGTTAGTGATTTGACTGTATTACATAATTTTTGTTATGAATTGAAGATCAAGATTGTACAAGTTTATGTGGTTGGTAAATGAAGAGCTTAGTATGCACCAAGCAAGTGTAGTGTATACCTAGTATAGTGTTAACCAAGTAATAAGTCACCGACACATCATTGTATTGACCAAGTGAAAGAAATAAATGAAACATATGTCTATCGACTGAAGATGATGAGCTAGACAATTATGGATGATTATTAGGTTAAAGATAACATTTTTTATGATGATCAAAAAACTAAAAAAATTCAAGGATGATCGGATGATGGAGATTGAAACATATTAAAGACACAAGTTATGAGGAAGGTTAAAGTGGAAAAATCAATAGTGAAGATTAATAGGAAAAATATATGGCTATCTAAAGAAAATAGTTTATTATGTCTATAAACAAAGACAAGAGATTCAAAAATATGTCTAGAATGCACATAAGGATATTACATTCATGTGTAGCTGGTGAAACATGTTGAAGACATAACCGAGCAATTTTGCAGACAACACTGAGCATCAAAGAAAAAGGAATTAACCAAGTAGAACAGAGTTGGAGGATACAAAGAGATTGAATTTATTAGATTGGCTAGAGGTATTTTGAGCTTAGCATAGATTTGAAAATCTACAAAAGAAGGTTGTATTTAAGTCATAACATTACGGTTACATTTTGGTATGGATAGATATCTTAACCGAGTGAGACTTAATAGTATTTTTATTTCAATATGACATTCGATGAATGTTGATTATTTTCTTGTTGACCCCATAGTGAATGTTTGGTCATGAAGAAATGTTAGTGATAAATCCTCTAACTAGGTCACACCTCATAGTGTGTTATTATAACCTTTAACAAGGTTGGATCTTAACTGAGCTCACTTCAAAAGAGGGAAATTATGTTGGGTTACTAGTCCTAGGTGTTTCTTCCCCTAACAGGGTTTCCATGTTAAAAATCAAAGTGTTATATGTGTATGGATGTGGTGAATTGTTATTTTAAATTACACATTAAATTTACTGGTTTGATTGGTATATACACTAGTTAATTTAATATTATTTGGTAATTGAACAAAAAGGCACAATTAAAGTTTTATCAAGGTGATTAAATTGTTTGAAAGATTTTTTTTATACATCAGGGAGTATTTGGGACTGTAGGATAACTGGACTTAGTTGGTTCATCCCCCCTCATAGTTATCTAACAATTGGTATTAGAGCATAGAGTCCTTAAAGGAAAATTTTGAAGTACTTAAGTAAAAGATCTCAATATGTATAAGAGAGAGGTGCCAAAGCTAAACAAAGACATATTTTCAACATGGAAAAGTGGGATGAATTTATACCTATCAGGGATTGGAGATTCTACATTGTATTACTTGCAAAATGATTTTATCTTAACTACTTTCCTTTGACTGTCAATCAGATGAAAGAAATACATGAATACAATGCTAGGATGAATGAGATTGCTTCTTCTTTATCAGATGCTAAATTTGAAGATGTTAAGACATGTACAACTAAAAAATAGATGTGGGACAAGCTTGCACTAGTTCATGGAGGAGATGTGAATGTGCTAAGGGCTAAAGCTAAAAGTCTAAGAGGAAATTTTGATGACATGAAGATGAAAGAAGGTAAGAACATCACTCAATAGAGAAAATGAGTCAAGGAAGTTGTGAATTCTATCCAAGAAGCAAGTGGAATTATTGATGAAGACATTGTGGTAAGTAAAATTCTCATAACCTTGTTACATGCCTATGCTATTAGTGTTTCTATAGTTTATGAAATGAGAATATCTCTTGGTAATAATATTTCACTTGATATTCTAATTGGTAGATTGACTCAATTTGAGCTTAACAACTATGATAATAGTATTGTACCTATTGTCGAATCTACATTTATGTCATCTTTGAAAATTGGTAAATCAAGTAGAAGACACAGGATAATAAATGAAAGTGATAGTGAAAGTGAAGAGGATGAACTTGATGAACTTGAAGCATTAATGCCTAGAATATTAAAAATAGGTAAAGGGAGATATAGAGGTAAACTACCTTTGGTATGTTCTAAATGAAAAGAGATTGGTCATATTGCCGATAAATGTCATGATAGGAAAGAAGATGAGAAAAAAAATGAGGGATCCAATGAGAGGAAGTATGATGGAAGAGATCACCGAGATCATAGAGGCAATCAACAATATGGCAAGGGAGATAACCAAGACTACAAAGATAAAGGAAAGAATGAATCTTACCTAGTTGAAGATGATGATGATGATGACATTGACACTGAGACTGATGAAGACATAGAAGTGGTATTTGTATCTATAAAAGAAGATTCTAAAGAAGAATATGTTAGGGATAGTCCCAAGAGATAACTGAGAGGGGGGGGGGGGGGGCGGCGGGGGGCTGAATCAGTTATCTACCAATTTCAATTATTTTTCCAATTAAGTATACTTAAACATTAAGCATAAAAAAAATGAAAGAACACTTGAACACAATACCAATATTTTGGTTATGGGGAAACCAAAATAGGTAAAAACCTCGGTGGGAATTGACACCCACTAATGAACTGCACTAGTGTATAATGATCCTTATTAGAAGATCTTACAACCCTGTTAGGAGTTGATTTTTACAATGCAATAAGTAAAGTGACTTGGTCAAATGTCAAACCATGTTAGGAGTCTTTTATGATTGACCTTGTTAGGGGTGAGGATGCACTGTCTGAGAGCTCACTGCTCAAAGGGGTGAAGGCTGCAACCTTCTGAAATAATAGATACACACTAGATCTAGATCTTGGTGAAATGTACTTTGACGTGTTGTCTAGATCATTTCCAATGTATAGTATATATTATTTACTTGGTCACATAGACCTTTTGTTGATGGCTCAACACTTCCCACTCTCTGCTATGCTCTTCACATTCAACTCTGAACCATGTCTTTAGCAATCACAAATGACTGCCTATAAATATCTTTCCTCTAAATGATATAATCAAGTTAGCTTGTTAGAACCATCTTGAAATCATATTAGAGAAACAATAACACTCTGTAATCATATCTCATTTGACTCTACTAAGCACGCAACACAAACTAGGACCTGTCCAAATCAATAAGTGTAGACACATGCTACACATTGTCAGCTCTACCAAATTAACTGAAACTTTTTCCTCAAGCTGAATTACATCATGCGATCTTAGAAAAACATTATTAAATCTTCTCTGATCACTAATGCAAGCGTACATACTGAAATGATAGGCATAACTCTACCAATATAATCTTTGTTGACTCTTCTGAATGAGCACTGGAAACTGCAATTGGTGAATAATGACTTCATAACTTCACTTCTTCTTCACATCAGACTCTGTGTCCATGAATGTAACATTACTAACATGTCTCCATCACATATCCAAATGAAAAAGGCTCCATGATGACTGTATGGACAATCACTCATATAACACTACCTGAAACTCTATCAGGAACACTACTGGCACAAGCTGCTATATAACTGTCTGTAATAATAATTAACCTCTACGTCCATGATATCATGTTGATAGCATGTCCATGCTACATATACTAAAATCTTACTGCAAAAGACTTCCACATATGCTATTTACCATATGTTTTCATCAATGATAAACATACAGTCAACACTCTCTTGTTGGCAAATCTCCAACAATCTCCCCCTTTGGCATTGGTGGCAACATATGGAATGAAACACACCACCAATCTAAATGAGAAATTTCTTTTATAACATTGTCCATTTCCTCATAAAAAATTCCCCAAGGATGAATCCTCCATCAGTTACATTAATCTTCACTATTCTTCATTTCCTCAACTGAACTACTTCCATGACTAAATACTACTCCCCCTTTCTATTGTATTATACTCCTTTGTTCTATATGTAATCCCCTTTTACTACTATTTTGCATGACTATATACTACTCTCCCTTTAACATCAATGGAAAAGGGAAACAACCATTTCAGCTTTGGTACATATCCTAAAGTAGAGTAGTTAACCATCCATCAATCATTGAGGGCTGATGCTCTTTTCCACTTTCTCTAAGAAAAATTAGGGAAGGGAATTACTCCCAGCTTCTCCTTGAGATACTCAAAAGTATCCTTAGGTAAGGTCTTTGAGAATATATCTACTAGTTGTTCCTTTGCACTCACATAATCCAATTTGACTTCTTTTTCTACAACTTTCTCTCTAAGGAAGTGATACTTAATCTCTATGTGTTTTGTCTTTGCATGCATCACAGGGTTATTTGACATGTTGATAGTGCTAGTGTTATCACAATGATTAACAATAGGATAATCAATCTAAATTCCAAAGTCCTTTATCATTTTCTTGATCCAAACAATTGTAGAACAATTCAATACTGATGCAACATACTCTGCTTCTACCGTTGACTGAGAAATACAATTCTACTTCTTGCTTGTCTAAGTGACAAGTTTGTTACCAAGAAACATTTCTCCTCTTGATGTGCTCTTTCTATCATCAATGCATCCTACCCAATCTGCATCCGTATATACATAAAGCTCAACATTTTCTAAGTTAGGATACCATAGACCATAATCTATAGTGCCATGCAGATATCTGAATATTCTCTTTACTGTCATGAGGTGACTTTTCTTAGGCTCTACTAAAAATCATCCAACTATGCCAACTGCATTAGAAATATTAGGTCTAGTTTGAGTAAGATATATGAGTTTACCAATCATAGACTTGTACAATGTTGTATCTACTACTGGAGAATCATATTCTTTTTTAAGCTTGCATCCTATTATCATAGGTGTACACACTGGCTTGGAATCATCCATCTTGGACTTCTTTAATATCTCTTTCACATACTTAGACTAATTTATGAAAATGCCTTTCTCTATTTGCTGCACATTTAATCCCAAAAAGTATTTGATAGGTCCAATCATGCTCATCTCAAACTCGCTCTGCATCTCCTTAGTAAATTTTGCACTAATTTTGTCATTACCACCAAAGATAATGTCTTCAACAAATATAGCTACAAGTAGTAAACCTTCAGATGTCTCTTTGTGATGCAGGGGCATTCTAGGGTACTCAGTAGATTTGCATGGAGGTGTGTTGTTTGGCCAGTGTTACTCAATTGCATCCTTGATTGATGACCTTGGTCATTGAAGGAAGCTCTGTCACTAAAGAAACTTGGTAATCTTTGGCACTCGGTGAAAGTGTTACTTGGCAATGCTTGCGGTGCTCGGTCGACACTGGTGCTCGATGATGTCTGGCATGCTCATTTATTTTACTATTGCTCGGTAGTTCTAGTTTACTGACTAGAGTTTTGTGTGATTTGTTGGGCCAACTTGGCACATTTATTATTGGTAGCTTTTGTTACAAGCTGACATGTTGAATTAAATGTTTGTAAGGCTATTTTAAATCTAAATTTTATTGCATTTAATAATTGTTCAAGGGAGTTAATGGTTTCATCCAACTGACTTGTGGCTGATGATTAGTATTTATAGGATGTTTGGGTATGTGTTTAGGGATAAAAAAAGGATCATCAATAAGAGAGGGAGTTCATGACTTGGAAGACTTAGTGAATCAAATTTGAGGTTCTAAAAGCTAGAGATGGAAAAGTTGTGGAAAAGATCTTGCATGATCTTGCAGATCAGAATGTTATCTGATAGTTTGTAGTTGCAGAGCTAGTGGTTTGCACACTTGGAGACAAGGAGATTGCTTGGAGGCTTGCAAGCTCAATTTTAGATCTACCTTACGGTTTCCATTAGTTGCTGATTGTTTTCAGAGTTGAACTAGCTGAGATTGTATTAGATCTATGTGGATTTTGTAGAATTGTTTCTGATTGTAATTGGCCCTTACTCAGAAGGCCTTATAGCTAGGCATGTTGATGAAAATAAAAGTTAAACAATTATTTTGTTGTTGTGTTTTTGATTATTCCACTATGTTGAGTATTGGCTGCAAGGTTTGGACTCTCCTTAATTGGATCCTCCATCCTTGACTATGTGAGGTGGTACCAGAGAAAAAATTTGTTTTGTGGAGTGAAGGTTGAGCTAGCAAGGTTGATCTTATTGGTGAAGAGATCGTATGATCTAGATTTCAAATCCATGGCATTCAACTTGTGGATTTTTTCATAGTTGTTTGTTCAAGGTGGCAGGTTGAGATCTGACTAGCATACAACTTAGATTTCCATAAGGTGATTGGTGTAGGGTTTTTTGCAGAGGGTTTCTCTTATCTTTAAGGATGCCTTCGAGAAGATTGGACCTTAGAGTACTTGTAGATCTCTGTGATTCTATTGAATCTAGGATTACAGAGAAGGTGAAATCAGATTTCAGATTTGAGATAGAGTTGATGAAGAATGACATGGTCACCGAGATCATGAGAGTTGTTACTAGTGTACCTCAAAATGTTAGTACTAAAGATGGCTATGAGGAAGCTACTAAAGACTTTGAACCTACTGGATCTAGTGGTGATGACTAGAGGGATAGATCTGGTGAGGACAAAACTACTCAGTTGTCTAGATCTAGAGCTTGATTAAGTAGTAGTTACCAAATGGAAGTTTCTACTTTCTCTGGTACTTTGAAGCTCGAGAAGTTGATTGATTGGATTGGTGAACTTGAAGATTTATTTGAGCTGGAAGAAATTGAAGATCCTCTTTGGGTGAGATTAGCACAAACAAATTTGAAAAGACATGTTTCTCTTTAGTGGAAAGAACTACAAAGAGACAATGAAAATGAATGTGAAATGAAGATCAATCGGTGGAGGTTGATGGTGAAAAAATTGAAAGCTAAGTTCATACCTTCTGACTATGAGCTTGACTTGTTTAAGAAGTTGCAGAATCTGAAATAGAAGGATATTTCTATTCAAGATTATACCGAGGAGTTCTACAAACTTACTATTCAGTCTGGAAACTGAGAGCTTGGTAATGAAAATGTAGCTCAGTATGTGAATGGTCTAAAATTCACTATTTAGGATGAGCTTGGTATGCTAAAGATTGATTCTATTGAAGATGCTTATCAGTATGCTATGAAGGCAAAAGATAAGTTGAAGAGGAAACAATATAGTAATCCCTGAGGGAAGGAAAAGATTGATCACTCTGTGAAGGATAAACCGATTGATGCAGAAGATGAACTAAAACCTATGGAAATGAAGAAGAAGATAGGTATAGTTATCTTTAAGGGTACTTTCTATAACTGTTGAGAGGAAGGACATAGTTCTTTTGAGTGTACACAGAAGAAGCTTGGTGACCGATGGACTGTTGTAGTGAATGAGAATGAACCTGAATCTAAGAACTTGTTGCTTTGGCAAACATTGCTCGATACAAAGGAGGAACCTTGTCAGAGGAGTAACTTGTTTAGGACCTAATGCAAGTCTGGAGGTAAACTCTATGCTGTTATTATTGATAGTGGTAGTATTGATAACCTTGTTTCTAAGGACATGGTGTAGAAACTTGGGTTAAATAGAATGAAGCATCCTTGTCCTTATAGAATTGGCTAGTTACAAGATGTTCATGCTCTAGAAGTAAGAGAACAATGCTTTGTTGATATTTAGATTGGCTAGTATAAGGATCTTGTGTTATGTGACATTGTGAAGATGAATAGTTGTGATATATTGCTTGGTAGACCTTTGTAATATGATTGTAGAGCTATGTATGACTGTGTTAGAAATGTGTTTACTATTGAGAAGGATGACATGAATTTTTCCTTGATGCCTTTGCTGGATGCAATGCTCAGTAGGAGAAGTCTAAGTATTGGTAGCTGAGTTGAGTTGGTAGATCTAGAGAAAATGAATCATCAGTATGGAGGACAGACCTATGTGTTGTCAAGAAAAGACTTGAAAAGATAGAGAAAGTTGAAGTGGAAGACTATGCAAGCTAAAAAGGTGGAGGACTTGTATGTGAAGAACCAGTTTGGGGTTTATGTGTTGAATCTCGGAAGATGTTCTTCTCACATATGAACATCTTTTCAAACTTGGGGTGTCTAATATAGGGGCATTCTTGGGTACTCAGTAGTCTACATAGAGGTGTGTTGTTTGGCCAATATTACTTGGTTGCATCCTTGATAGACAACCTCAGTCATTGAAGGAACTCAGTAATCTTTGACACTTGATGAAAGTGTTTCTCGGTGATTCTTGTGGTGCTTAGTCAACACTGGTGCAAGGTGATGCTTGGCATGCTTAGTTATTTAACTATTTCTTAGTAGTTTTGGTTTACCAACTAGATTTCTATGTGATTTGTTGGGCCAACTTGGTGCATGCTGGGCCAAACAATAGTATCAAAAACCTAGAGCAATGGACTACCTATTTAAGGATTGGACACCCCAAATGATTCCTAAATGCATTATTTGGTCTCATTTAATTATCAACTAGGGACATAAACTTGGAATGGTGTCTACAAAGTATATGCTTCAAACCTTCTCTTCTAAGTGTATATAAGGAATTCAAATGTTTATTCTTCAGGAAAACTATACTAAAACTAGTAAGCAAATGTATTCTAATCAAAGCAAGAAATTACAGTTAGGAACTACTCTAATTGACTGTGCTGTAGGAATAGGCTACTGATTCTAGTATCAGTAGCTATAGGAACAACAAAGCTCTAAAATAGATAAATGAATAGGAAAATGAACTCTATACTAACAAAGAAATTCACTCATCAAGTGGGCCCCCTTGAATAAGTGAATGAGAAGTACAATCAAGATGAAAGTTGCAAACTTGAACTAAACATTCTATTCATCCATAAAATGATTACACTTGACTGAAATAGTATGCAAAAGCTCTATAAAAAACTAGTTTTGTTCGACTAACTCCAAAAGAGTCACAGGAGTTGATTATTTAAAAGAAAGCAACAACTAACTCCTAAATCTATGATCACTTCATAATTGAGGATTGGTTACAACTCATAAATTTTCCTAACAGAAACATTATTGACTATAAACATTCCCAAAATATAGCGCACACTAAATCTATGCATTGCATGCAATAGAAAGTATTGACTTTCTTGCAAAGATTCTGCAATCTACGATTGGCTTTGATGACTCCCGCACTAGTATGCTAGTCTTTGAATATCCATAGTCAACTCCTGCAAAACAATCAATGTGCAAATATCCAAGCATATACATATATATCCACATCATCAATATTAGGGAAAGGTCTAAGTCTTAATTATCACTCTTGCAAATCCTATGGCTATAGGAGGTAACTACCCAAAACATAGCTTAGGAGAGAAAACATCCATTAACATGTATAACTATTATATTCACCATTCCTGTCCATGAATTTAAGTAGATATTATGTCTTTAGAGGTATCCATATTTCCAACATATGTTCACACACACATATATAACATGTACAAAGAAACCATAAGTTCATATGCTTAAAACCATAAATTCATGTCTATGTGCAATCAACCTGTTCTAGAAAGAGCATAAAAAGTAGTGAAAAAGATTGCTATTTAGGAGCCCATCATTCCCCCCAATTGAGCTATTGTTGGTCTCTAGCAATCATAAAGTTCTGAATCTTGGCACAGACCCTCAAATCACTAGCTGTTCTATGTCCAAACTCATCATGAACATAATCAAAGTATCCATGAGTCTCTTTGAATTTTTCCCAGTGCGGAACTCCAGAGGCCATGTCATAATCTACTGCACTATCATTCATTGACAACAATGGCTAAAGGAAGAGTGGAGGCTGAAACCTTAATGGAAACCAATGGTTAAGGAGTGTCCTTCCTAACATAATGTACCATGGAGCCCTTCCTGTGGCAAGGGTTAGATTTTATGGTGAATGAGGTTCCATTTTCTTTAGATCCTATGACATCCTTATCCACCTCTACCCAGAGGCATTAATTGTTGTAGCAACATGTCATGAAGAATGCTAGTCCTAGTTTGCAAAGGCTTGTTCTCTCACTGGATATATATTATTGGTTCCACTAGTGTTTGCTATGATATGTCCACCTGGAGTGTTGAACTTCAGGCCTCATCATCAAAGGAGCTGACATTTTTTTTCTCTATATGGAATAGCCTGGTGTTCTCTACTTATCTCATTCTACAACCATGACATGACTACTTGCAAATGTACATCCCCTACATAGAGGAGTTAATTCCACTCTATGTCATCAGGTACTACCAGGTTATGCAAGTACAATTCAAACAATAGGTTTTTTAGAGTCATTGGGGTAGACTAAAAGGCATAGTAAAATTCATGGAGAGTTGATATGGATGGATTGAGGCCTTCTACAATTCTTTTTAATTTAAAATTAACAAGTTTCTCTTGAAGGAATATTGCATACACCAGTGAGGGTGATCTGCATTCCATCAGCTATGGAATTAACCCTGTAATCTGATCAATCCTCCATTTCAATAGCTCAATCTCATCTTATTTCTACTCTAACTGAGAATTCTCCTCACTTATGACTCATTTCAATTTTTCCTTTTCTAAATTCCATTATGTCTTTTCCCATAACAACTACTGGTATAAATTTATCCCTATGGCAAGGGGGTGTAGATAAATTTGGTGGGGGTAAAGGTTCTTGATTGAGTATGTCTACCCATCCAGATGAAAATTGAGGAGTTTTTAATTGTTTTATTTTGTGTAGAGGACTTCCCCTTCCATAAAATAATTTCCCTTATTACATTGGTTTCCTCACTAACACCAGCTACCACTTTAGCCAATGTTTCTAACTTATCCTGACTGCCCTGCTAGGGTACTTCTTTAATAATTTCAATTTAGAAGTCAAGAATTTGTTATTCATACTAGTGTCCTACTCGATAGTATTATCCTCAAATTCCTCTATGCCCTTAGAGTCCTTGTCACTATCAATCAGAATGTAGTTAACTCCAACTCCAAGATTAACTTCTATTTCTAGACTCTTCTCTCTTAATATAGTGTCACTGGCTATAGGTTGATGAAATAATTCCTTAGAAGAGGAATTTTCTAAAGACTCATTTTCTACTAATTCAGAAGACTCAACATTAATGATAGGAACAAAAGCTTTAACATCTTTCTCAGAAAGCCTTCTACTGCTTCTCTTAGGGGGTATGGATGAGCTTGAAGAACTCTTCCATTTCTTTTTCTTAGCGACTACCTCCTCTACCACAGCTTCAAGAGGGTTTTAAAAATTTTTTGTAGGAGGGTTCTGAGAATTCTCTTCAAGAGGGAATTTAGAATTTTCTTCCCTAGGGTTCTCAGAATTCTATTCAAGAGGAAATTCAAGATTCTCTTCCCTAGGGGAATGTAGGGTTTCTTCCATATTATCAGTATTATCACCAGGTTGAGGTTCTAATACTTCCTCTTTTGGTTCCGTTATTTTTCCCTTACCCTTCCTAGATGCAGACCTTGTCCTTATGGATAGTGAAGATCCAGGAATATTAGAAGCTTCTGCCTTTTTGTTTTTCTTCCTCTGAGAAGTAGAGGCTCCAACATTGAAAATTCTTTTTCTAGGTGACCTAGAAATGGAAGGAGAGGCTTTAGGATCATTCTCAATTCTGTGAACAATTTTATGAACCCTAGAAGATGTTTTCTCTCTACGGCCAACACCATGACCTCTAGGGTCGACTATACTAGGTTCAACTTCATTCATCTGTAAAAATTCATCCCATGTCCCAACCTTTTGTCTATTCAACTCCCTTTCTAGAATTAATTTTATTAAGCAATGATGTGAAATAGACTGGTTTCTTCCTGACTAGACTAATAATGCTTGTTTTTTCACAATGTTAAATAAGAAGATGGGAAGATTTACCACTCTATTATCATGCCAGAGATGACTAAGAATTTTGAAGTGCAAAGCATGTAGGTATTTGTAGCATCCCTCGCAAGTGAAGTACTGAATAACAAATGCAGCTGGCTGGATGAACTCCAGAGGAAAAGATAGTCACCATGTCCCTTGCTTCCTGTCGACATCTAACTGTGGATCTCTATGCAAAGTGAATTGTGCTCTTGCTGAACACAAGTCAGAATCTTTCACCCATGGTTCACCTTCCTAAGGTAAACCAGTTACTTTAGCTACTACATCTTCTGTGAACTTAATTTTCAAACCTTTAACTTCTGCAAACCCATCCTTCAAGGTGGACATAAATTATAGAGCAACTTCCTCATTAAACCCTTTTAGGCTTAGATAATAATCAAGCCATCCTCTCCTTATAAAAATTTCATAGGTGGCCGCATCATTTAATAAAACCCTATGGTACACTGGTTCATGCCTTTGAAGGTCACTCCCCATCACTACTCTGAAACAAATTTTTGAATATGAAGAACTACAATTCTCGTAGAGTTCAACAATGGCAAGTCACAGAACTCAATGCATTATGGAACAAAATGTTGTAGAAGGAAAGACAACATACAAACTGCAACTTGATTCATAAAATTAAAGATTTGTTTGCACGAAATCTAATGATATGAATTTTACATAACATCTCATAAAAGCTCGCACATGCCAAGGCTGCCACATTGAACACGTTGCAACATATCATTAGAAATCAAGATCGATTTTTAATATCTTTAATTCACTTTAAATGTGATGATGCAATCACAAAAGGACAGGTCATCAAGTCATGTCACAGACATAATTCAAAGAGATGATCTTTAATTTTACATGGTAATTTGACATTTTGAAATGAAAATAGAATAATTCCCCCCAACTAAGTAATGGCATGGGTCCCACCAAGCTAGGTTAAGCAAGAGTGAAAAATTAAAATGACACAAAATCCTAAAAATTAATGAATAAAAATAATATATGTACGAGTATATGTGGCACAAACCTAGAAGTGTTGCACGAAGAGTTGTTCGAAAAACTACACCTGCATGTGAAGTGATGGGATGGGGTGGATGGGTGGAAAAAGAGAGAAGGTGAGATGAATTTTTTTTTATGGAGAAAGCATTCCACAAGATGTGAAATTTTTATTATGGTGCTCTTGAATGGAATCAAGAATTGACAAAATCCTGGGTGGAAGACCCAGATTCTTCAACTATAGGATCGCTTACTTTAGTTGTGCTCTGGAACTGCTTCAAGAACTCATCATGGCTAATAGGTTTGTGGTAAGGTTTCAGACAGTGGCCATTGACAAGTAATTTAAATTGAATAGGATCAATTGTTGAAAGTTGCATTGCTCCATTGTCAAATACTAATATGATCTCATGAGGCCCAAGCCATCTAGTGTGAAATTTCCTAGGTGTGTCCTGGTATCTAGAATCATATAATAGTGCCCAATCTCTGATAGAAAATTTCTTATCACTAATGAACTTATCATGCCATTTTTTCCTTTGTTGCTGTATCAACTATGTATTGTGGAGAGCAGACTTCAAATATTCATCCAATCTGTTTAATTGCAGTAATCTATCTTGTTGTGCTTTGGTGATATCTATATCCAGTTCCAAAGTAGTGCGAAGTGTTTTATGCTAGAATTCAATTGGCATAAATGGAGATTTTCCATATACCAACTCAAAAGGAGTAAACCCTGTGGTGGTTTTCCATGTGGTGTAGTAAGCCCATATGGCTTTAGGAAGATGGGTAGCCCAATCCTTTTTATGCATAGCTACTATTTTTGTGAGAATGCATTCGATCTCCCAGTTTTGTGATTTCTGCCTAGCCATTAGCCTGAGGATGGTAGGGTGAAGATTTTCCATGATGCACCATGTACTCCTACATTATCTCTATGATAAGGTTAGAGGTGAATAGTGCTCCTTGATCTATGAAAATTTCCCTTAGTACTCCAAATCTGGTGAATATGCATTCATAAAGAAACTCAGCAACTTTGTGATCTCTGGCATGTCTCATAGCTTTGGCTTCAACCCATTTTGTTGCATAATCAGTACATACTAAGATGTAAGACTTTCCATGAGAAGAGGGCTCAATAGGTCCAATGAAGTCAATACCCCACTTGTCAAAGGGTGTGACAACTACCTGTTAGCACTTGTAAAAAAATTTATGACTTTGTAGATTTTCTCTAGTCTTTGCAAGTGTTTTCTAGGTCTCTACTCTTAAACCCTGAGTTCAAATTTTCAAATTTCTAGCCATTCGTGAAAAGAAGCCCTAATTTGCCTAGACCAAATTCTATTTAAGCGTTACCTTTTTCTGGTCACTAAAGTCCTAAAATATCCATGTACTAAAATTGTGATAACCACTTTGCATGTTGTGTCGTTAGGTTTTATTATCAGGGCCCCCTTTAATTTTTTCTATCTAAGCTTAAGTTTTCTCGATAATTTTTCCTAAGTGTCGACATTTAAAATTTGTGGTTGTCATTACATCGTAATGCTTCCTATTTTTAGAGTTTTTGACATGCGGTATAGCGACAAGTAGACATCTGTCCTAGCGGGCCCAACATTTTAGTCCCCTTTCAATCTAATGACGGGTGCATGATCTCATGGAATATTCCTACCCGATGAGATCATGCGACATGCATTGAGTTTGAATCTGATTGGGGATGGTGTCAGTGGGTCCAGTGCTAGGTGTTGTGAAGATGGAGGCTTTTCATTGGTCGACAGGTTTGTGACTTTGTAGTTATCAGTGGGGTCAGATTTTTCAAAGGGTTAAACATCTGTTTGATCCTACAGTTGTCATTATACCGTTGATGAAAGTTGATGCTTTTTAAGTGCAGTGGTATAGTGACCTTCGTCTGATCTTCCGCGAGGTAATGGCTACTAGTAGGTGGGTCTGTGATGCTACGTGGTGCTGACATGCTCATTTCTGATTGCCTGATAGTTTGGTGACATGGTGAAAGACTTTTCAAAATGGCCTTTTGATTGTTATGGAGATTAATGTGAACCACCTGATTTGCCAGGAAATAACTAGATCAAGGGCCACATTTTAAAATCTATCTCGTTAACCGTTGTAGTTCAAATTTGAATGTTTTTAAGGGTTTTTAGTGACAGAAAGGACTAGTTTTTAATGCTTTCATGACTAGATTTGGTAAAATTGGTTTTGTCAACTGTTGCAGAGTGGTCCAAGGGCTTGGTGATTGATTTGCAGGGGTTTTATACCATGAAGTATTGCTCGAGGTGTGTTGCAAGTGGACAATCAAATTGATGAGTTTAATAAATTCATGATTCTTGGTACAAATTAGGAAATTTTTCATTTATGAAGATCATTCTAGGATCTATTTTCTCCAGGCTGCTTGGTTTTCCCCCAATTGTAATAAATTCCTAATTGATCTTAGTTGGTTTGGTGGGTAAAACCCTAACCCTAATCATCCATAGCTTGTTGCATCCTATTTTGGGATCCCAAGATGATTAGTGGTATATATGGTTGAATTTTTTATTTTGTGTGGGTGGTTGATGTTATATTGAAAATCAATGTAAAAGACTGAACAAGGAGAGCTTGGATTTTGGGTCTATTTCTTAGCATTTTGTTGTTCTAGTAATGTATTAATTCTGTAAATTTTAATGAGAATACACTTGGATTCCAATCTCAAATTCATGTTTGTCTTCTTATTCTGATCTTGGGCTGATATATGTTAATGTCACAATGTGAGTTAGCATATGGTAAACAAAGAGTATTCTGAAATTATCTTTGAGTTCCTAACAAAGTTAGGATTAAAGTCTTTAAGGTGGTTTCAGTGAGTACATGGTTGGATAGGAATTTGATGATCAAGTTTGAGGGTGAGGGGGATAATAGGAAAAGCACCTATCCTAAATTTAGGAGTATATGATTTAGAATTTTTCAGTTGATATTTGTTATTAGGTGACTCTATGCCCTAGGTTAAGGCATTGATCCATTCTCTGGAAGTAGTTCATCATCATCCACCATACATATAAATGATAAAATCTTTAAACTAGTTAGTAAAAGGTATAAATGCATAATATTTTGTGATTCCTTTCAAGGAGTGAGTCAAAGGTACACCCACCTAAGCATCTAAGCTCAAAGTGTAGGAGGATCTCTTTGATCCTTGTTAATTGGCCCTTTTCCTTGTAGACTTTGGAGTGGTGATAGAGTCAGTGACATAAGTTTTTCAATCATAGTGTAAACCTGCAAGTAGAAAGAAAATATCACCAACACTACATGTGGTTGCAGGGGCATTTCATCAGTCTCTGTAGGTCATCCCATATGTTGGCACCTATCATAGTGCTGAGTATGTTTTATTGAATCCTTATGCAATGTAGGCCAGTAATACCCAATTGTCAAAATCTTGTAAGCTATCCTCTTTATGGCAAAGTGTCCTCCGTAAGGCTCATCATGGCATGCTTGAAGGATGTCATAAGTTTCATCCTCTTGAATGCATCACCTTGTGACTTGGTCTAGTCCTATATAAAACATGAAGCCTGAAATCCAAGAAAAGTTAAAGCTCTTTTCAACTAATAGACGATGCTGTTTAGGAGAAAAGTGAGGTGGCATTCTCCCTATAGCAAGGTAGTTGGCTAAGTCTGCATACCATGGATTAAAAGAATCAATAGAAAACAAGTGCTCATCAGGGAAACTATCATCAATTACTGCAGGATCATCTGGCACTTGTAGTCATGACAAGAAATCAGCAACTACATTAGCCTTTCTTGGTTTGTCTATGATCTTTACATCAAACTCCTGCATGAGGAGGAACCAATGTGCTAGTCTACCACTAATGGTAGGTTTATCCATTAAGTACTTGATAGCTAAATGATCAGTATAAACAAATACTTCATAGCTTGTGATGTAGTGCCTAAATTTATTTAATGCATAAACAACTACTAGCAACTCTTTTTCAGTAACAGTATAATTCAATTCCGCTCCTTGCAAATTTTAACTAATGTAGTAAATTGCATGTTCAATAACACCTTCTTTTTGTCCCATAATTGCTCCAATAGCATAGTTAGATGCATCTGTGTGGATATGGAATGGAAGCTTCCAATTAGGTCCTTTGAGAATAGGTGTTGTTAGCACATCTTTCAACTTCTGGAATGATGCTTCACATTCCTCTGTCCATGCAAATTCAGCTTCTTTGTTCAACAAATTATATAGTGGTGCTGCAAGTTGGCTAAAGTCTTTTATGAATCTTCTATAGTAACTGGCACGACCAAGGAAACTTCAAACATCCTTCTTCTTAACTTGTGTGGGGAGTGTGTTGATAACTACAATTTTTGCAGGGTCAACCTGAATTCCAAAAGATGAAAGGTAGTGTCCTAGGACTATGCCTTCCTCCATCATCATGTAGCACTTCTCACTATTAAGAGAGAGATTGTAATATTGACATCTCTTAAGAACCTTTTTTTGAGTTTTCTTGGGCTTCTTCAAATGTTTTTCCATGAGTTGTAAAGTCATCCATATAGATTTAAATAGAATCAGTAGCTATGTCAGAGAAAATACCAAGCACTGCTCTCTAGAAAGTAGTAGGAGCATTACATAGTCCAAATGGTAAGACTGAATAATCAAAAGTTCCCCAAGGGCAGGTAAATGTTGTTTTTTCTTGGTTTGCTAGTGCTATTTGTATCTGATTATACCCACTAAAGCCTGCAAGATTGTCAAGCACTTGGTGAATGAAAGGTAGTGGAAAGTGATCGTTCTTGGTGGCTTTATTAAGTTCTCTATAGTCAACACAAAATCTCCACTTTACTCCTTTCTTTGGAATAATTACAAGAGGAGAAATCCATTGACTCTCAGAAATAGGATAAATGAATCCTGCACTAAGAAGCTCTTGCAACTCAATCTTAACTATATCTATTAAAGTAGGGTTAATTCTTCTTTGAGCTTGTCTCACTGGCTTGTATTATGGGTTTATGTATATTCTGTGAGTATAGAGTTTTGGACCCAACCCTTTCATGTCAATGTAATCCCATGCAAAGGCTTGTTGATTATCTTGTAAAAGCTTGATAAGACTAGACATCTGGTATTCTGTGAGGTTTTATTAACATTTAGCTCCTTTCTTGAAGCAATCTCAACTTTCTTAACTGTTTCTAACATCTAAATTTCTGCTATGAATGGAGAATTTATCTCATGGGGTAGCAAAGTATGAAGATAATTAGGTGCTACAGGAAGTAGAGATGTGGATTGCTTGGGTAGTATTGTTTGAAGGGAGCAATTTGGATCATCACAAGATGACTCCTCTAAACCATATTGGTTGGTAAGGATTGCTGCTAGTATATCATATTCTTCTTGTGATACCATGAATGGATTTTTTTCGGTGACCATTAGTTTTTACACAGAGCTTACTTCAAGGGCAGCATCTCCTAAGTCTAGCCAGACAATTTGATCAAGTTCACTTTGGGGTTTTGCAGGAGAATACAGAGTTAACTTTTTGGTATTTATTCCATCTGATATGGTCATCTTCCCTGAATTGCATGCAATGCAAGCATCAACTGTGGCTAACCAAGGCCATCCTAGGATTAGTGGATATCCTCCTAGCTTACTTCAAGGGTAGCATCTCCTAAGTCTAGCCAGACAATTTGATCAAGTTCACTTTGGGGTTTTGCAGGAGAATATAGAGTTAACTTTTTAGTATTTATTCCATCTGATATGGTCATTTTCCCTGAATGGCATGCAATGCAAGCATCAACTGTGGCTAACCAAGGCCATTCTAGGATTAGTGGATATCCTCCTAGGGTAGCTTTGGGTGATAGGACTATAATATTAGAAGGGTAGTATAAGGAATTCAAAGTAACAATAATATCCTCAACCATACCATCGGGCTTAGCTGTGGAATTATTAGCTAACTGCAATATTGTTGGTGTGTCTCGCAAACCAATGATACTAAGTTTCAGTAGAACTTCTCTAGTCATAACATTAATTGATGCTCCCAAGTTAATAAGAACATTATGAATTTGTGTACCATTAATGAAGATGGTTACCACTTGACTTCCTAGATCTGAATATTTGGGCATGACAACTTTTCTTAGCATGAGATCAGAGAGCTGGCCTAAGAGATGGATAGTATCAGGGTCTTTCTTTTTCCTTCTAGGTTTTGTGATATAGGCTTCTTTAATTGCTTTGGTATAAGCTAGAATTTCTTTAAGTGCATCCCATAAGGGAATCTGCACTATCATTTGCTTGAGCTGATCAATCAAATCAATGGCTACAAGATTCTCTTTTGGAGGAATGACCTAAGATAGTCTTTGTGGATGAGGAGGATTCTTAGGCACTAGTGTAGTTTGAGCAACATGTGGAACATCAATAGGCTTGTTCATGGGCATGTCTTCAGCATCAACAACTTCAGTGATTATTGGCTCCTTGGGTGTAGGTAGTGTAGTTCCTGATCTAAGATGGATATTATTTACGTGCAAAGAATAAGCTTGTTTCTTATTATTAGGATTTGGAGTGGGCTGAGCTGGAAGTTGAGTTGGCTTTTGAGGATTTCTATTTGCTATAGGAGGTGGCGGCATAATAGCTTGTTGTTGAGGTGGAGGCATTAGTGCTTGTTGCTGATTTGGTTGATTGGGTCCCCATTGAGGTTGTGGTTGTCAGCTACCCTGAGGTGGCCATTGGCTATTCTACTGCAGTTGCTAATAAGAGTTATACTGCTGTTGGTATGGGTTAAATGGTGGTTGTTGTAGATGGGCTTGGTTATAGTATGGTTGTTGATTCGACCAATTATGATTCCAATTCTGACCCTGAGCAGAATTTTGGGGGTTTTGGTTTGGCCAATAGCTATTATTATTATAACTAAAATTATTTAGTGGGTCTGGAGGCATACCTTGTCTCTGACCCCATGGATGCCTTTGAGCTATGTAGAAAACTTCTCCATTCTCCTCATCTATAGCTTTGAACTCATTGGGCATTGGGTTAATGTCCACAGATGCAACCATCTTACATTTGTAGTTTCTCTTCTTCTCTCTGCAATGAGAATAGAACTCAGCAAGCATAGCATTTACCTCTTCCTTCTTCCTCCTTGCTTGCATAGTATCTAGCTAGGTGGTAAAATCATTAATGATGTCTTTCTTGAAGTCAGATTGCAAATTAGACAACTCCACTTTGGATACTCCTGAACCACCATTGGACTTATACGGTAGGTCTCTAAGTCCCCTACCCTTCTTCATAGTGGCCCTTGAATAATTTTGACATATATTCTTTATGTCATCCCAACCTTTTTGTGTGATATCTCCTCCTACCATTAAGTCTAGAGCCTCAATACTTCCATCAGTCACACCTTTTAGGAAGAGGTTTTTCTGAGATGCCTCATTTAACTGGTGTTATGTATTACATTTCAGGTTGAACATAAATTTGGATACATAATCCTCTAGTGTTTCATCCTCCTTCTGAGACATTTTAAAAATGTCATCACCTTTCAAATCTTGACCTCTACAGTACTCTTTGTACTTCATAAGAAACATGGTGTGCATGGCATTCCAATTTGCTACAGCATTGGCACCTAACCCCATGAACCATCTCAAAGAAACTTCTTTTAGAGTTGATGGGAACAACTTTAGCTTGTGGGCATCAGTAGTATAGTCATAACTTCGACAAAGAATATCAAATTCAAAGAGGAAGGTCTTAGGGTCCTCTATAAGGAGGCCATAAAATTTGGGAAGTGCAGCGGTAGGTATATTTTTCAAATTTTGGTTGCCTTGCTGTTGAGGTATAGGAAAAGGAAAGGGAACCTAAGCAGCCATTCTAGGAGGAGGACCTTGTGGTGGTGGCTGATATACAACAAGAGCAAGTGGATTATCTTGATATTCAGGTTTAGCAAATAGGTCATTTAAATGCAGTGATTCCTCAGATGATGAAGAAGATATGTGTTCCTGAGCATCAATGAATGGATTTTCAAAGGGTTCTTCTTCTTCATTCTCACTTTGTGGTTCTTCAACTTGAGGATTAAATAAATCAAATGGCTCTCCTTGGTAGTTATGGGGAAGAAATCTCCCAAGGTGTTGTCTCCTTCTATGCATAAAAATGCTTACTTAAGTACTAAATTAAAACTGAGACTGCAACTACAAGGATTAGTTTGAACTAACACCATCCCTGAAAATGGTGCCAAAAATGCTTGGCCAAACAATAGTATTAGAAACCTAGAGCAATGGACTACCTATTTCAGGATTGGACACCCCAAATGATTCCTAAATGCATTATTTGGTCTCATTTAATTATCAACCAGGGACGTAAACTCAGAATGGTGTCTGCAAAGTATATGCTTCAAACCTCCTCTTCTAAGTCTAAGGAATTCAAATGCTTATGCTTCAAGAAAACTATACTAAAACTGGTAAGCAAATGTATTCTAATCAAAGCAAGAAATTACAGTTAGGAACTACTCTAACTGACTGTGCTGCAGGAATAGGCTACTAATTCTGGTATTAGTAGCTGTAGGAACAATAGAGTTCTAAAACATATAAATGAATAGGAAAATGAACTCTATACTAACAAAGCAATTCACTCATCAAGTGGGACCCCTTGAATGAGTGAATGAGAAGTACAATCAAGATGAAAGTTGCAAACTTGAACTAAACATTCTATTCATCCATAAAATGATTACACTTGACTGAAATAGTATGCAAAAGCTCTATTAAAAACCAGTTTTGTTCGACTAACTCCAAAAGAGTCACAACAGTCGATTATTTAAAAGAAATCAACAACTAACTCCTAAATCTATGATCACTTCATAATTGAGGATCGGTTACAACTCATAAAGTTTCATAACAAAAACATTATGGACTATAAACATTCCCAGAATATAGCACACACTAAATCTACGCATTGCATGCAACATAAATTATTGACTTTCTTGCAAAGATTTTGCAATCTATGATTGGCTTTGATGACTCCCACACCATTATACTAGTCTTTGAATATCCACGGTCAACTCTTGCAAAAAAATTAATGCACACATATCCAAGCATATACATATATATACACATCATCAATATTAGGAAAAGGTGTAAGTCTTAATTATCACTCTTGCAAATCCTATGGTTACAGGAGGTAACTACCCAAAACATAGCTTAGGAGAGAAAACATCCATTAACATGTATAACTATTATATTCACCATTCCTATCCATGAATTTAAGCAGATATTATGTCTTTAGAGGTATCCATATTTCGAATGTATGTTCACACACACATATATAACATGTACATAGAAACCATAAGTTCATATGCTTGAAACCATAAATTTATGTCTATGTGCAATCAACCTGTTCTAGAAAGAGCATAGAAAGTAGTGAAAAAGATGGCTATTTAGGATCCCATCAGTGCATTTATTGTTGGTAATTGTTGTTGCAAGCTGACATGTTGGATGTTTTGAAGCCAACTTGTATTGCATTTAATATTTGTTGGGGGGAGTTAATGGTTTCATGCAGTCAACTTGTGGCTGATGATTAGTGTTTATAGGATGTTTGGGTAGGTGTTTAGGGATAAAAAAGGATCATCAATAGGAGAGGGAGTTCATGAATTGGAAGACTTAGCAAATCAGATCTGAGGTTCTAAGAGCTAGAGTTGGAAAAGTTGTGGAAAAGATCTTGCATGATCTTGCAGATCAAATTGTTATCTGATAGTTTGTAGTTGTAGATCTAGTGGTTTGCACACTTTGAGACAAGGAGATTTCTTGGAGGCTTGCAAGATCAAGTTTAGATCTCCCTTACAGTTTCCATCAGTTGCTGATTGTTTTCAGAGCTGAACTAGCTAAGATTGTATTGGATCTGTGTGGATCTTGTAGAATTATTTTTGATTGTAATTAGCCCTAACTCAGAAGGCCTTACAGTTAGGCATGTTGATGAGAATAAGAGTTAAAAAATTATTTTTTTGTTGTGTTGTTGAGTATTTCATTGTGTTGATTATTGGCTGCAAGGTTTGGACTATCCTTAACTAGATCCTCCATCCTTGACTATGTCATTTTGATAAATAGATTACAATCTGTTACTCCTGTCTTGAATCCAATATTTGTTAGATATCCATCAAGTCTCTCATACCAAGCTCTAGGGGCTTGCTTAAGTCCATAGAGGACTTTCTTCAATCTGCATACCATATTAGGTCTGTCTGATAAAGTGAATCCTTCTAGCTATTCAATGTATACTTCTTCCTTTAGCTCTCCATTCAAGAATGCTGACTTAACATCCATTTGATAAACTTTGAATTTTTTGAATTTTTCATAAGCTAAAAATAACTTAATAGCTTCTAATATGATCATAGGTGCAAATGTGTCTGAATAATCAATACCTTCTCTTTGCACATATCCCTTACATACTAACCTTGCTTTATTCCTTACTACTATACCATCTTCATTAATCTTGTTTCTGAATATCCACTTTGTTCCAATCACATTCTTATCACTAGGTCTTGGGACTAGTTCCCAAGTATCATTCTTGATAATCTGATCTAGTTCTTCTTTCATAGTATCATGCCAATCTGAATCATTACATGCATCTTCAACACTTAAAGGTTCAATTTGAGATAACAAACATACTACCTCATTGCTTGCTAAAGTCTTTGATTTTGATCTTGTTGTGACTTTGCTACTCTGATCACTAATGATGTCATCCTAACAGTGATATCTAGATGTAAATTTTGGAACTTTAGGTGATATTGTCTCATCTACCTTCTAATTTTCTTCTTCACTTATTTCAGGGTCATTGAATAATACATCAATACTATCAAACATTTGTTCAACAACTATCTCACTAGTAGAAGGACTAGGTTCTTCTTCAATCATAGGTGAATAATCATGATATCTTTCTTGAACCATAAAATTTTCATGAATCTTAACATGAGCACTTTCAATGATCTTCTTCAATCTCAAATTGAAACATATATAAGCTTTTATTTTAGTAGAGTAACCAAGGAAAATACCTTCATCGCTTCTTGCATCAAACTTGCCTATTGCTTCATCCCTCTTGATGTAGCGCTTGCTTCAAAATATTCTAAAGTATTTCACTATGGGAACATTACCAAACCTTTGCTCATAAATTGTCTTATCTGCACTAGGCCTCAATTGTATTCTATTGATGGTATAGACTTTTGTGTTGACCTCACCTCTCCAATAGTTGTGTGCAAATTTTCCTTCAATCATTATGGTGCGCACTCTATCAAGGATGATCCTATTCCTTCTTTCTATAATCCTATTCTATTGAGGGTTTCTAGATTCACCTAATTGTCTCTTTATGCCATCTTCTTTGTAGTACTCATAGAATCTGTCAGAGGTGAATTCTCCTCCTCTATCCGATCTTAAACACTTTATCTTTAGTCTAGATTCATTCTCAACCTTAGCTTTGAATAATTTGAACTTCTCAAATTCTTGTGACTTATCTTTCAAGAATGCAACCCACATCATTCTAGAATAATCATCAATAGAAAAAATGAAATACCTTTCTTCATAGTATGATCTTGTTTGAGTTGGTCCACATAGGTCTGTATGAATCAGATCCAACTTGTTCTCTGCTGAATTGTACTTTCTTCTAAATGAATTCCTCACATTCTTTCCCATCACACATTCCTTGCAAATAGTATCAACTAGCTTTGCTATGCTAGGTAGATCTCTTACTACCTTCACATTTCTTATCTTTACTATGTGATCAAAATTGATATGACATAGTCTTTTATGTCATAGTCAATTGTCATCAACTTTGACAACAAAACAACTTGCTTCTAAATTAAGTTGAAAAACATTACCTTTAGTATTTGAACCTGATGCAATCATAACACCATCTTTTTTGTTAATGATGTACTTGTTGTCTTTGAACTCTAGTTGATAACCTTTTTCAAGCAACTGCCCAACATTAAGATGGTTATGCTGCAAACCATCTACATAAAGAACATCACCAGTGTTGTTCTTTCCATCCAATGTGATAGCTCCTCTACCAATGATAGGTTTAGGAGTGTTATATCCAAATCTAACCATTTTCCCTTTGTATCTATCCAAATGAAAAAATCTATCTTTGTCTTTTGTCATGTGATGTGAGAAACCACTGTCAATGAGCCAATCTGTCCTGATGTCTGGATGTGAAATCTATGCTAATTCTTGTGTGTTTTTGTCATCTTCAAGAGAAATGAATCCAATTTCATCTTCTGGTGATTCTTCATCTGATACTCCATCTCCAACATAGTAGCATTCCTTTGTATACTTAGGTTTGTAGTTATTTTTGAACTTCTTAACTCTTGTAGGACACTTGGATGAAAAGTGACCAATCTTATTACATGAAAAGCATTTGAATGGAAATTGACCTTCATATTTTTATTTTCATTTATTTTTTCTTTTAGCTATCATAGCAATGAAATCATCTAGTGCCTTTTCTTCTTCGTCATCATCAAAATTTCCAGAGGTGTGCAAGGATTCTTACCATGGACTGAGGCTTTGAAGGCAGTTTCACTTTTAGGCTCTGTCTGCAAACTTGATATTTCAAATGCAGCAATCTTGCTGGTTAAGGTCTCTATTTTGAAGTTTTCTAAGAATTGCATAGTCTCATAAAAAATGTTTATGTTACTTTCATATTCTAGTTTCAAGGTAGTCAACAGCTTATCCATGATGTCTTCTTCTAAAATTTCTCCACCATTTTTTTTGATTCTAGAAACTGCTTCATTAATCCTTTGATTGTAGGCTCTTATGTTCTCTTTAGGTAGCATCTCCAAAGTATTGTATTTTTTCTTCCATGTCTTTCTACATGCATTCTTTTCTTATGTGTCATCTTCAAACATGTCTTCTATGTGCTTCCATATCTTTTAAGTTGTGTCTACTTTCTTTATCTCTGAAAACTCACTATCAGATAAGGCGCTGATAAGGGCTTCTTTGGATATTGCATTCTAATGGAAAAAATCCTTATGATTGTCAGTAGCATGTTCCTTTGCAAGATCTACAAGAGATGGAACTTTAAGTTCTTTGACAGCTACTTCAAAAATTTCAAAAGAAATGCATTGTAAATGTGTCATCATCTCATTTTTCCAGTCAAGATAATTCTCTCCATCAAACTTAGGACTTTATTTTCTAAAGTATTCCATTTGATCAACCTCAAGTTGTTAAAATTTCTCTCTAAGGCACTTGGCTCTGATACCAATTGTTAGGAAAAGTCCCAAGAGATAACTGAGAGGGGGGGGTGAATTAGTTATCTATTAGTTTCAATTCTTTATTCGATTAAGTATACTTAAACATTAAGCATACACATAATGAAAGAACACTTGAACACAACACTAATATTTTGGTTATGGGGAAACCCAAATAGGTAAAAACCCTGGTGGTAATTGACACCCACTAATGAACTGCACTAGTGTATAATGTTCATTGTTAGAATATCTTACAACCCTATTAGGAGTTCATTTTTACAATGCAATAAGTAAAGTGACCTAGTCAAAGGTCAAACCCTGTTATGAGTCTTTTATGATTGACCCTGTTAGGGGTGAGGACACACTATTTGAGAGGTCACTACTCAAAGGGGTGAAGGCTGCAACCTTCTGAAATAATAGATATACACTATATCTGGATCTTGGTGAACTATGCTTTGACCTGCTATCTAGATCAGTTCCAATGTATAGTATATATTCTTTAGTTTCTCACATAGACCTTATGTTGATGGCTCAACACTTCCCACTCTCTACTCTGCTCTTCACATTCAACTCTGAACCATGTCTTTAGCAATCACAAATGACTACCTATAAATATATTTCCTCTAAATGATATAATCAAGTTGGCCTATTAGAACCATATTGAAATCATAATAGAGAAACAATAAAACTCTCCAATCATATCTCAGTCAGCTCTACTAAGAACACAACACAAACTGGGAGTTGTCTAAATCAATAAGTGTAGATGCATGCTACACACTATCAGTTCTCCCAAATTAACGAAAAATTTCTCCTCAAGCTGAATTACATCATGCGCTCTTAGCCAAACATTATTAACTCTTCTCTAATCACTTATCCAAGTGTGCATACCAAAATGATAGGTGCAACTCCTATACCAATATAATCTCTGTCGGCTCTTTTGAATAAACACGGGAAACTACAACTGGTGAATAGCGACCTCATAACTTCACTTCTACTGCATATTAGACTATGTGTCCATGAATGTAACATTAATAACATGTCTCCATCACATATCCAAATGTGTAAGGCTCCATGATGACTGTACGAGAAATCACTCACAGAACACTACCTGTAACTCTGTCAGGAACACTATTGGTACAAGCTGCTATATAACTATTTGTACTAATAATTAACCTCTACGTTAATGATATCATGCTGATAACATGTCTATTCTTCATATATTAAAATCTCATTGCATAAGACTTCCACACATTCTATTTACCATATGTTGTCATCAATGACAAACATACAGTCAACACTAGCTTGCTAGCAAATCTCTAACAGAAGAAAGGTATGTTGAAACAACACTCTTTTCTAAAGTTATCAAGAATGATACTTGGATTATAGATATTGGTTGTACACATCATATGACTGGTGACGAAGATAAATTTGAATAATTTGAACATTATAATGGTGGGTCTGTGAAAATGGGAAATGATAGACCTTTTCTAGTGAAAGGAAAAAGGTCTTTATTGTTGAATAATAAGATCAAATGTGAGAATGCATATTGGGTGAAAGGACTTAATTAAAATCTGTTGAGTGTAGCACAATTGAATAATATAGGTCATCAAGTTTCATTTGAGAATAGAAAGGTGAAAATCTATGATGAGATTGGAAATTTGGTTGGTACTAGTGAGCAATCAAAAGCTAACTTATTCTATCTTGGCAATATTGAAACTTATTGTTTGTTGGCTAAAAATGAAGATGTACGGTTGTGGTAGAAGAAGTTATGTCATGTGAATTTTGACAACATGGTTAAGATAATTAAGAAAAGAAAAGTTAGAGGTTTACCGAGCATATCTAAACCTGACCATGTAATGTGCAAACAATGTCAAATGGGAAAGATGTCAAAATCTAGTTTTAAGAGAAAAATCTATTCATCTAATGCTATTTTGGAGTTAGTTCTTAGTGACTTGTGTGGTCCTATGAGAGCTCAGAGTTATTATTAAGACAAATATTTTATCTTGTTTGTTGATGAATTCTCTATAATGATGACTGTCATGTTATTAAAAGAAAAATCTAAAGCTTTCAAAATGTTCAAGTGGCATAAAGTAAAAGTGGAAAAAGAAAGTGGTAAAGAAATGAAATTCTTAAGGTTAGATAGAGGTGGTGAATTTTTTTTTGATGAGTTCACTAATTTTTCTAATGAGCATGGAATTAAGAGATAGGTATTTACACTGAGAACACCCCAGCTAAATGGGATTGTTGAAAAGACAAATAGATCAATTGTTGACTATGCTATAACATTGATGATTGAAAAAGATGTTGCACAAATGTACTGGAGAGAATCTTTTAGTACTATTGTATACACTTTGAACCAATTTTAACTGAAGAAAGAATCAAACAAGACACTTTATGAATTCTAGTATGGTTAAACACCTAATGTGAGTTATTTCAGAATATTTGGAAGTAAATATTACATTCTAAAAGATGATAGAAATGGGAAATTTGATTCAAAAGGTGATGAAGGAATATTTCTAAGATATTCTACTAAAAGAAAAGATTATAAATGTCTGAACAAGGCCACTAACAAGATTATTGAAAGTGAAAATGTGAGAGTTGATGAATTTACAGAAAAGAAAGATGAAGAAAAAAAAAGGAAACATAAGACTATGGTAGATTTATTTACATTGAGGAACCTGAAACTCTACCTGAGCAACAGTCTGGTGTTATCGAGCAATAGGGTAATTCTATTGAGAAACAGTCTTTACAGACCAAGAATCAGCAAACTGTTAGTGATGAATATAATGATCATCCACCGAATGGAGAACACATTGAAGAATAGAGAATTGAACTTGTACTTGCAAGATATGTGAGGAGACACCATCCACAAGATCAAATAATTGGAGATAAAAGAGAAGGAATGATGATACAAAGTAAGTTCAGAAACAAAACATATTTAGTTTGTAAGTTTGAGCTTAAAAATGTTAGCCATGCATTGTAAAATGATGAATTTATTAAGGAAATGAATGAAGTGATTGAGCAAATATTGCAAAAACAAGACATGGACATTGGTACCAAGACTGAAAGACAAGAATGTGATTGGAACCAAATGGATATTCAAAAACAAATTGAATGAGAATGGAGGTGGCACAAGGAACAAAGAAAGACATGTATGCAATTTTTATGCACAAGAAGAAGGAATTGACTATGGAGGGACTTTTGCACCCATTGCTATACTTGATTGAATAAGAATATTACTTGCACATGCTGCTTACAAAGGTTTTAAAGTTTATCATATGGATGTTAAATTTGCATTTCTAAATGGGATACTTAAGGAAGACATATACATTGAACAACTTGAAGGTTTTGTTTATCCTAGTTAGAGGAATATAGTATGTAAGTTGCACAAAGAATTATATGGACTGAAACAAGCACCAAGAGCATGGTATGAAAGACTGCATTCCTATCCAATAAGTATTGCATTTGTTAAAACATGTGGCAACAAAAATTTGTATTTGAAAAGTAAAATTGATGATAAGATTCTTATTGCTGAAATTTTTGTTGATGATATCATATTTGGAGGACACGATAATTTATACAAATCATTTGTTGATGAAATGAGGAAAGAATTTGAAATGTCAATATTTGGAGAGATCAATTTTTTTCTTGGCTTGCAAATATTACAATAGAAGGAAGGCATATATACATCGCGCAATAAAAGACATCAAAGAATTATTGAAGACATTCAATATGGAATATTTAAAATCAATTGGTACACCTATGGTCACCATATGCAAATTATAAAAGGATGACAAGTCCACCAAGGTAAATCAAACCTTGTATATATCAGTGATTGGAAAATTGATGTATCTTGTGCATAGTAGGCCAGATATTGCTCATGCGGTTGGAATTGTAGCAAGATTTTATGCTAATCCTATAGAATCACACATGATTGAGTTGTGAAAAGAATCTTGAGATACTTGAAGAACATTGAAAACAATGGTTTATGGTATAGGAAAGAAGGGAATTTTGAACTCAAAGTTTACAATGATGCGGATTGGGCTGGAAACATTGATGATAGAAGAAGAACTACTAGTGGAGCATTATTTTTTGGGAGAAATATTGATTACTTGGATAATTAAGAAACAAGGATGTGTTTCTTAGTCCACTACAAAAGAAGAATATGTTGTTGTTCCTGCTAATTGTTCAAATATTGCATGGATAAAACAACTATTGGAAGGTATGAATGTGGAGATCACTAATCCACTGATAATATATTGTGATAACTCAAGTAAAATTAATATTTCTAAGAATCTAGTAATGCATGCAAATAAAAATCATAGTTATATTAAGTATCACTACTTGAGAGAACAAGTTCAAGAAAAGAAAGTCAGATTGGAGTATGCGAAATCACAAGAGAAACTTGCTGATATATTTACTAAACCATTACCAAAGGAAACATTTGAATATTTAAGGAGTATACTAGGGGTCCATCCCCTGTCTAACATTCACTAAGGTGATAGGATGTTGCATCAAACTATACTTTATTAGAATATCTAATGATGTTGATGCATAATATTCACACTTTGAGTTTCCTAAGGTTGTGGAAATAATGATGAAGGAATGAGATATCAAGATGAGATGTATGAGAAAGATATGCATATGGTATTCATTAGGTAACTTATCGATGAGTCTATGGCATTATGTTAGTGATTTGGTTGTATTACATAATTATGTTATTAATTGAAGATCAAGATTGTACAATTTTATGTGGTCAGTAAATGAAGAACTTAGTATACACCGAGAAAGTGTAGTGTATACAGAGTATAGTGTTAACTAAGTAAGAAGTCACTAACACATCATTGTATTCAGTGAGTGAAAGAAATAAATGAAATGTATGTCTATTGACTAAAAATGATGAGATGGACAATTATGGATGATTTCAAAGTTAAAGATAAAGTTTTTTATGATGATCAAATGGCTAAAATTTTTTAAGGATGATCAGATGATGGAGATTGAAACATATTATAGACACAAGTGTTGAGGAAGGTTAAAGTTATAAAATCAATGGTGAAGATTAAGAGGAAAAATCTATGGGTGGAAAGAAAATGATTTATTATGTCTATAAAAGGAGACAAGAAATTAATAATTATGTCTCGAATGCGTGTAAAGAGATTGCATTCATCCAAAGTTGGTCAAACAAGCTAAAGATAGAACTGAGAAATTTTGTAGACAACATTGAGCATCACAAAAAAGGAATTAACCGAGTAGAACAGAGTTGAAGGATACAAAGAAATTGAATTGAGTATATTGGCTAGATATATTTTGAGCTTAGCATAGACATAAAAATCTTCAAAAGAAAGTTGTACTTGAATCAGATCATTATTGTTACATTCTAACCATTTCTATAGATAAATATCTTAACCAAGTGAGACTTAACAATCTTTTTATTTCAATATGACATTCAATTAATGTTGATTTTTTTCTTGTTGACCCCATAGTGAATGTTTGGTCACAGAAAATTGTTAGTGATAAACCCTCTAATTAGGTTACACCTCACAATGTTTTATTGTAACCTTTAATAGGGTTGGCTCTTAATAGAGCTCACTTCAGAAGAGTGAAATTATTTTGGGTTACCGGTCCCAGGTGGTTTTTCCCCTAACATGATTTCCATGTTAAAAATAAAAGCGTTATATGTGTATGGATGTGGTGGATTGTTATTTTACTTTACACATTACATTTATTGGTTTGATCAGTTAATTTACTGCTATTTGATAATTGAACATAAAGGCACAGTTAAAGTTTTACCGAGGTGATTAAATTGTTTAAAATTTTTTTCTTATACATCAAGGAGTGTTTGGGACTGTAGGATAACTAGACTTAACCACTTCACCCCCCCTCTCATTTATCTAACATAACGTATAATAGATATGAACATGAAAGGGACAAAAACTCTACACCATGAACACTAGATTTCGTGTAGAAACCCAAGATGGGAAAAACCATGGAGAAGCTAATTCTAATGAAATGAACACTAGTTACTAGTGATTTTTTATGAAGGGCTCACTGTCGGTTTTATCACCCCTAGTTGGATCACTGCTAGTTGGGATAACTAAACAAGAATAAGATAGAATAATTAATGTACAAATAGTCTCACTACCAGTATATAAGAAATGAGAATTGAAACCACCACTGATGCCACTATAATTGATACTCTTGGACATAGAAATAATATAATAGTCTAGTACTAGTTACACCAACTCACATGTACATCAATACACAATTATTCCCTTGTTAGATTCACATTCTCTTCACATAGTACTCACATACAAGCACACCTCAATAAATGAAATCACCACTCTCTTATACCATTCCATGCCAACAATTAGGTTGACCTAATTTAATTTGAAAATAGGTCACATTGAAGCATTCTCATTATAGTAATGAATGAAATATGGAACAACTCACTCAATACAATATGTCATACACATAAAAACATGGTACACTATCCTTAAGATCTTTGGAGGATCTATTCATTACAATGCAAATTATTTAATTGAAGCACAATGAAAACTTTCAAAATAGGACTGAACCAAAAAAATGAGCCACAATATGTTTCATGATGAATGGGACCAACACCAACATGGATAAAGATAAATATTTAAAGAACCCCATCTAGTTCACTCTCCTACCAAAGTGCCAAATCAACTAATCCACATCTATGTATTGGATATTTTGACATCAATGACAACCATTAATCTAAACAAAAAATGATAGCATTAACTTCACATTATAATAATCACTTGAGTTAAAGATGATAGTTGTGTGTGCAAAAATTGTACCTGATCTGTAGACACAACACTTCAGTAAAACATTAGAGGTTAGCAAAAATCAAAATCATGCAAAATTAAAATCTACTCTAACCAAGCGATTTACTGCCTTCTAGTAGGTGTGAGATTAATGTTCTCAGATTGTTATTGAGATCAGTGACCTAGACAACACCTAAATGAAGGATTTGGATGCAAAACTGATATGAAATATGAAAGCAATTAATCTATTTTTTTGGTATTTTCTATGCAATAAGAATGAAAAATGATATGAATCTATGATAATATGGAAATTGATCTAACAAATGAAAACTAATATGATATGAATGCAAATGAAATTAATCTCACAATAGCTTTGATTCACAATAAGCTTTGATTCCTTGTCCTCCAATCCGACAGCGCGAGGATACAAAAATATGAGATGTTGTGTATGCAAATTTGAGAGATTTTAGAGATGAATTATGAAGAGCTGAGCCTTGTTTTTATAGAAATCCAGGGCTTTGGAGGTGCATGGAAAAAATCCATAAATCACTCAGATTAACTCAGCTTGATTTTTGAGTTATTTTTAAATAAAGATAATTTAATTCACAAAAACATGCAAATCATGCAAAAACAACTTTTTAACTCAAATTAGAGTTTAGATCAGCTTTTTGAACTCCAAAAGGATGTTGAGTTCTAAAAAGTCAACACTTTGCATTGATTTTCTGATTTGGAGTTTAACTGCTCTTTGATTGTGCACATGGATAATTATGAATTAATAAATAAATAAAGTGATTTATGCTCAACTTAATCGATTTTTGAAAATAAATAATTGATTTATGGGTTAATCAATTATTTAATCAAACTTTTATTAAAAACTATATTATTAAATAATGACAACTTGCTTTAATTGATTAAATAAGAATTTAATCAATTATTCATAAGATATTAGATTTATTGTCAAAATTAAATAATACAATTAATAATAGATAGAATTAAATTTAATTACACAATTAAGTGGCAAGATATTAAATCTAATTAATTAAATATGAAAATATTCAATTAATCAAACTTAGGATAAATGTGATTTACTGCCAAATAATCATTAAATTAAAGATAATTAAGATAATTATGAATATTGCTAAGAATATTCCCTGATGCAGAATTTAAGATAATCAATTAGATTTGATGATGTTCAGATGTGCCTTAGGTTAGGACTTCGATGTTGATTTCATTCAATTTGTAGATGTAGGAGGTTAATGAACATATAGCCCATTTTTGGGGTATTACATTTTGCCCCTCTTTGAATTGTTGTGCGGAGCGCAGTGGTTCAAAGATAGTCTGTGTTTGATAGAGATATGAGACTGATTCGAAATTGATAATTGATATGAGACATAAGCTGATTGATATTGATTTGATATGGAGATAATAGGTCCTGAATGACCAAAGATAATGTTCACTATAGCAGCGATGAACCGATGATTGTGAAAAAGAGTGTCAAAATGCCTGATTCCAAACCTTATGATTGCGAAGAAGTGAGTGACTGGTTCTAGACTCGATTGTCTTAGCAGAACTAGCAGGTATCACATCTGAATCCTTCAATTGCCGAAGAACCAAGGAAAGAACACTATGATCCGATGGTTGCAAAAATTGATACAGTTTACAAGATTAGGAGGATACCAGATTGATATGGATCGACGAATCTGATATGCCCCAAGAGATGATAGATTTTCCTCGAGTGATGAGGACTTTTGATGAATCAGTAACTAGACGTGGTTGGTTTCTTGATTACTGAGGAAGATATGATTTCCATAAAGATATGATTTCAAATTTGATTACAGACTTTGAATGATGTGCAATACCATGCCCCCTTCGGGATTAAAATTGAAATCTGACAAGAAAAGTCAGTGTTGAGAGTTTAGAAACATGTTAATTGATTTGAAAAGTGTTTAAACATGTTCAGGGACACATTCTGCATCATTTAGAGGTCCTATAGACCAAGTTTGACTAGGTTAAACCATGAGTTGAAATTTTGATAGTTTGATGTAAGATAATCAATTAAGTTGACTTCTGGATTTCTGTGATGATTGAAGGTCAAATATGCAAGCAGTAGACTATCCTAGGCCCAAAATTTTAAATCATGATTTTGACATAATAAACGATCTCAGATTTTGATTTTGATCCCGAAAAAGGATTCTACTTGCTGTTTCGTTGGAGGAACCTTTGTGTGAGATTCAGTTCTTGTTAGATTTGAAGATGCGAGTGGAGAATTGTTTAAGCATTGAAGTTCCTTTAGCCATTGTGAGATCATGCAACATGCAAAATGAAATGCAACCTAAGACCTAGGACCTAGTCACTGATCATGTGTCGATTTGTTATCATCATTGAACTTTTAGGTAACTGGATAAATGAATACAATGCCCACTAGCTATGAAACCTTAGACATATGAATATCGATTTGTATGTGCAAGAATCAATACAACACCCACTGGTTAGGAAACCATGGATATATGAATATTGATTTTATTTTCGGAATGTTAGATTAGATATAAGCACCAAGGCATAAATGCCAAGATGACCTGAATATCATGTCCATTTTGATATAGCAATTTGTATAAGCATCAAAACATAAACATTGTGATGACCTGAATACGCCTTGCATTGACAAACACATCAAATAGCCAAGAGATTATTCTAAATCCAATGTGAATTACTCGTAGTGACCCTTTATCGTTCACATCCTTAGGTAAGATTGCATTTCATAGTAGGAGAAAGAACTCACTCAAAAAGACAATAGTGAGATCAAACTTCCTTGAATTTTCTAGGTATCAATGGTCGAGGTACGCATGGCCATCCAATTTGAGATAGAAGCTCTTATAGTCAGACACCATTTCAATCTAGAATTTCCAAAGACATTAGATTTTCACATACAAGCAGAAGACAAAGAAAAGATTATGCCCCTAGTCATCACTCTCTAAATCCTATAAATGACATCATCGAAGAGCTCAATGGGACACAATATGAAAAAAATCTCAATGCGAATCAGTAAGCATACAAGGAGATAAAAGCATGTAAAAAAAAAGCATAGATTGTTTTTAGTTTTGATATTGGATTGTTGTTGTAGATACAAAATCCTTTCTGGAGACAAGACTGATTGACTGACTCATACGAAGCTTCAAAGGACTCTAAGCGGATATGACATGTTTAAGATACATGGGAGACCATAGGATATGACATTGATTGCCCCCAAGTGTTAAGAATTGATAGGATACAGACGTTTGAGCTGATTGGTGTACAAATTGACTTATTGAAAATTGGAAATGCGAAAACAAACCGAGAGATATGTACAAAATAAAGCAAGACTGAGAGCTGGGAAAGACCAAGATTGCACTGATAGATGGAGCATTTTGAAACAAATGGTGCCCATTTGCCAAGTTTTCACCATCTTGGCAGAGATTCTATTTTTGCTACCAAGGCGCCTGTTTCCAGGTTTTCACCAAGGCACTTTTTTTCTTTTCTTTTTTTTTTTCATTTTTGATATTTTTCAATTTTTGATATATTTTGATTTTTTTGTGAATCATCAAGGCACCTATTGCTAGGTTTTCACCAAGATGTTCATTTTTTCAGAACTTTTTCTGATTTTTATAATTTTTTCAAGACATTTTACCATAGACTGAATACCTTAGGCATAGAATTTCTTCAGATGGAGAATGTTGATTGGTTCTCAGAGCTGTTCTCCTTTAGTCATTGAGAGTTGATAGGCACTAGAGCCAAAAGTAGTAGTGATTACAAAGGGACCCAGCCAGTTGGGTTCAAACTTCCCCTTGCGTTCTCGATGTGATTGATTTTTAGGATTTTCTTTCAAGACTAGATCGCCAACCTAAAATTCTCTGTCTGACTTTCTTATTGTAGCCTCTAGACATTCTCTTCTAATATAATCTGAGATGATCATACACTACTGGTCTATGCTCATCTAGTAGTTCAAGTTCTTCCAGCCTAGACACTCTGTAGTCATCATCAATTACCAGACAATGCATTTTGATTCTTAGTGATGGGATTTCAACCTCAATAGGCATGACCGGTTCAGACCCATAAACTAAAGTGAAAGGTGTAGCCCTTGTAGGTGTTTTGATACTTGTTCTGATACTTGTTCTGATACTGGTTCTGATACTGGTTCTGATACTTGTTCTGATACTTGTTTTGATACTGGTTTTGATACTTGTTCTGATACTGGTTCTGATACTTGGTATACTTGATAGCATCTTTTTCTATTGCAAACTCCCAAGCAAGATCATATCATGCAGTCCCAATGTCTAGCAAGGTGGAGAACAAGAGGGATTGGCAAGCTGGTGGAAGAGATGGAAGACAAGAGAATGAAGGAGAATGAAGGGAAGAAATCCTCAAGGGAAAACTCTTCAAGAATACTTAAGCTAGGGAAAAATTGTCATGTAAAGTGCATTTGGACAAGCAATGAAAGGCTAGCATAGGATAAGTCACAAAATCATAATGCAAGAGCAGGAAAGGATGCAATCCAAAGGAGTAGACATGTCAAGAAGCTTCATAGCACCGTATTTTACTCTTTTTTGTTTTTTATTAGAGCAAGACCAAAGGGAAAATGATAGTGAAAGGCTAGAATGAATGGAGGAAAATAGATATGAAGGCTAAACATGGAAGGAATGAAAGCAAGATCATCATAAGACAACTCACAAAATAGCTAAATCTTCATGCATAGGTCAACCTTGTCAAGATCAAAGAGAGAAGATGGAATGGATGAAATATGTAGAAGAACTACGCATGATGCCTGATTGCCTGGTTTTCATCATGGTACTTATCCAAGGCACCACAAGGGAGTGGTTTTCACCATAGGATGAATTTATTTCTCTTTACTTTTGCTACCAAGGTGCCTATTTCCAAGTTTTCACCAAGGCACATTTTCAAATTTTATTTTATTTTATTTTTTGGAAGAAGGCAAGCTTTTTAGATAGTGCTCCTTGAAAGGATAAACCATGATATGCCAAGGATTCAAAATGATATGTTCAAAGATGCTGATAGGGAAAGGGAGATGGAAGAGAAAAATGGAGGATAAGGTTTTATGTAAAGCGAGTGAGGTTGGAAGATAGGAGGAATAGACAAATGAGGAAAAATGATAGAAAGTAGAAGGATAATGAATGGAAGGATTGTGAAAGGGTAAATGGAAAGGAAGGCAAGATCAACGTAAACACACACCTTGAAAGGTGGCGAGAGGATGAAGGAAATGTGAATGAAGGAATACATGAAGGAATATGACGAATGGATAGAAGAGGTTGTGGTTTAGGTGCATGGAATGAAAAAATATTTTTGGAGGGAAATGAAGTGGAAGTTTTTCGAAGCTTGAATGTCAACTTAACTTTTTGTTCAACACCAGACTCTTTCAAGAGAGACTTTGGAATCCATATAGCTGTAGGCTTTTCATTTCTTTTTGGTAATTTGGAGAGAATATCTTTAATGATAGATTTTGGAACCCATACTTGTATTGTAGTTTTCATCTTAGATATCTCTTTTGACTTTATGTATCCATGTCGTTTAGAGGAGACATGGTGATCTTTTTTTGATGGATTCTTGTATTGCTTCTTTTTCTTGTATTGAACATTCAAGTTACTTCCAAAAGACTTGGGACTTGTGGAAGAAGGACGGTATGACTAGTTTAGATGGGTGGATGGATGAAAAGGATTCAAGGGTATGCATCTATGTTGATCTTGAGGAAAGATAGGAGATGGAGGAATGTAAGGACCCAAGATGGATGGCGAATTAGGAGAGTTAGGAGGGGAAAGTAAAGGGACATAAGGACCCAAGATGGAAGGCAAATGTGAAGCTCGTAGTATTGGTGGAAGAGGTCCGAGGATGGAAGTGGAAGACACAAAAGGATAATCAATAAGCTCATCATCATCTATATGACAACCAAGGACATCAGCATCTTTAAAGTGAGCATTAGAATTTTCAATAGAATCATGGACATCTTGAATATGAGCAACTTCTTTGATAGGATTGCTCAAAGCTTGCAAAGACTTAGGAAGAGAAGAAAGCAGAAGTGAACATGGAATGGTAGAACAAGAAGATGGAAGACTTTGATCTTGACAAGGATCTTTGGATAGCATAAGCGTATCATTTTTCTCTTGACTTTCAATAAGCTTAACATCAGAAGTAACAACACCATTTTCAATAACCATAATGGAAGTATCATCTTTGGAAAGTGCAAGTGTAGTAAGGTTATTTTGATTGTCAATAATCTCAATGGTGTAAATAGTAGCTTGATCTTGCTTAGGAGAAGACTTAAGACATGGTGGAATGCATGAAAAAGGGTGTATAGGATCAAAAGAACCATGAAGAAAATAAGAGACATCGGGAAAAGGAGTGGATGACATGGAGGGTTCTTGATCTTGATCTTTCTTTATGTTCTTTTCTTTATCATTTTTAGAGTCCTCTTGACATGGAGCCACTTCTAAGGACAAGGAAGCATGTTGGGATTGTATGGAAGACTTTGGAAGAGATGGTGGAGGACTAGCTGAAGTAGGCATTATAGCGTATAAAGGCTTAGGCTCTTTAGGTTTATCATTATTGAAAGTATTTGTAGCCAAGTGAAGGTTAGCTTGAATTTCTTGAAGAGGTAGCCCTGGAGGATAACTATAGGGAACCGCATGAAAAGTATCAGGGCTTGTGTCGGATGAAGGTTCTGTGAAAGATTTGAAAGACTCAGAAGCTTTAGGAAATGTACAGGTATTGGAGGAAGTAGGGGATGGAAGGGAACCATCACAAGACAAAGGTCCAACATTAACATGATCTTTCTTGAGAGTGTAATCTTTATCTTCGGCAGGAGAGTCCTTAGGAGAAGGATTCTTAAAATATTGATGCTTCAAGCTAGCATGATACATTTTATATTTCTCAATAGAAGTAGATTTATCATCTAGATATTGTCCACAAAAGCCATCAAAATCTCTTTCAAAATCAGAATCATATGGATCACCATCACGATCTATCCAATGTGATGGCCCATTTTTAGTAAGCAAGAACACACGACGAGGAGGATTCTTAGGAACAGAGGTGTCATAGGTATCATTACATTGTCTAACATCATAGTCATCATAGTCTTCAAAGCTGGATGTGTCATTCTCTTTGGAAGAGGTATCATAAGGGTTGTCATGTTGCTCACATTTTGTCTAGGGGCATGGTGACATGTACAAGTCTTTATCAAATGAAAAAGGGCATAGAGCTTCCATGGAGAACTCCTTAGGTTCCTTCTCTTTCTTAAGATTGTTAAGTTCAACTTGCATAGCTTGCAGCTGCTTCATCATAGTGGTGATTAGAGCTTCTTCCTCTTGTATACTGATTCTTTGAGACATGTATACTGATTTTCAATGGCTACTGCTCTGTTCTTGACACAATGATTTATATGACAGATGCTAGAACTAGGCTGAGAAAGCTAGGTATCTGGCAATTCTGACAACTTTCTGACACTTTTTCTAAATTTTCCCAAACAACACTCTGCAGACTCATACAATAGTGGGTAGGCAATGAAATGACAATTGAAAAAATCACACTACAATTGCAAGCAAGATTTTGACTCTTAGAATTTTTTGGTATGGAAACTCGTATGACACTGGGTACTCAATCATATGAAAGATGGGTTGTAATGAAACAACACTTGGAAAAACTCATATGACATTTGACTTCGTGAAATGATTTTTGACTTTGAGAATTTGCTAGCATGGAAACTCGTACGACACTGGGTACTCAATCATACGATAGATGGGTTGTAATGAAATGACACTTGGAAAAACTCGTATGACTTTTAACTTCCTTAAATGATTTTTGACTCCAGAAAGGATTTTACGTCAATTTTTGCAAAATTTTGAGTTTGCAGATTCAGATTGTTTGCAAATTTCAATGTCTAGATTTGAGGATTGTAATAGATTTGTTCATTTTTAGTAACCAAATAGATAAACAAGCATGCAAAATAGCAAGCATGTGATTTCAAGTATGTCTAAAAACAATGAACAAGGGCAAAAGAAACCTTGCACATGAACAATCAAGTGACTTATTCGTTCTAATCCTCAGAAGTGCTAGTTGTGTATGTTCCAAAAATGTTTTGCAATAATGCACATATACCCTATAAAATGAAAATTTGGCCTCGCTAGGGTTTTTAGTAATGGTTTGACTCTGCAACTTTTATGATCCAAAGGGGTGAACTCCAATCCCGATGCACCAGGGTTTTGATGCAGTCTGAGAACTTAATCTTCAGGAGTTGCTAGGGAGATCTGACAACCCAACAATGAACCATACCCGTGGAGATTTCTTCCACAAGGACATTTATATAGCGGCTATCACTACCATGGCGAAAATGGCTATTACCACTTGAGGTTTCATCAATGCAGTTTGCCCTATGAAGGGATTGTCTGCTACAGTTAACCCTCTCTAAAGGTGACTCACAATAGTATACCACAAGGGGACTTGGCTCCAGATCCAAGGTTTTTATGCCTCTTCACTTTTAACCCAAACAAAGCAAGTAAATTAATCCGACACGCTAAGACAAAGTTTGTGTCACCAAGGTCTATGATATCAACCCCACGTGATCTATCAACCCCTCTGGAGAGAATGTATCAATCAATAAGGGAAGATGCACTAACCAATTTTGATTCACCAAAGCTCATGATGTCTACCCCATGTGATCTATCAACCTCTCCTAGGAGAGAATGTATCGATCAATAAGAGAAGATGCACTAACCAAGTTGAATGTAAAACATACTAAGTATCCTCCCTACCTACAAGGATTCTGTCATCAAGAAGGATTTCACTAGGAATCCAATCTCTCATGAATCACGAATAGTGTTCATAGGGCCTAATTACTATGTGAGCACAGATGTATGTTTCCAAAAGCAAATCTACCAAAAGTACCCAAAAAGAAGAAAGAGGAACACTTAACGCTTAAAGCGAATATAAGATGAGTTCACAAGGTGGAACACTTAACACCTCACACAAGCTAAAAATGAGTCCCCAACTTAGAAAACAAGTGAATTCCTAAAAGCACAAAAGGGTTGCCAAGTGGAACACTTAACGCTTCTATCCTGTTGAACCCTCCCCTTTATGGCACTGAGATTGCAACCATGGGGTAGAATGAGGGGCTAGCGGATTAGCGAGTCCAATAACCCAAGATAGCAATCAAGATCAATCACAAGTATCTAATACTATTTAATGAATCCTTAAGGGGTCACAACCTAGTATCAATTATGCAAGTGTGTAGAAATAAATCAAAGCATGAAAAGATGCACACAAGCCAGACACATAAGAGATTTGTTTTAGGATCGAAATTGAAATATTATTAGCTTGAGAAGAATACCTTAGGTCTAACACTCTACAATCCAGAATTTAGCACATGTCTGAAAGTACAAAACCAAGACAAATCAATAGCAAACTATAAGTGTTATAAATCAATAATCTAAAAGTACAAATATGCAAATTCTATGATCAAATGGAAAAATTTTAAAATGAAACCAACATGCTTGGATTTGGCTTGGAAAGAGCTTTCCAATGATATATCACACTTAAACTTTCAATACCATATGTGAAAATTTCACAAAAAATGGGTGATCAAAATAGGCATAGGCATGATTGAAATGAGCACAGGCATGACTGAAATGTGACAAGGCATGATTTAGATACTCATAGGCGTGATTTAAATACTTATAGGCATGACTAAAACTGGCATAGGCATGACTAAAACTGGCAGATGCGTGACTAAAACTGGCAGATGCGTGACTTAAACTGGCATAGGCATGAGTGAAACTATCATAGGCATGACTTAAACTGGCATAGGCATGAGTGAAACTAGCATAGGTGTGACTTAAACTAGCATAGGCGTGAGCATAATGCTTGTAGGTGTGAGCAGAATGCTTGCAAGCGTGAACAAATTTCTCGTAGGCGTGATCAGATCGCTTGTCGGCGTGAACATTTTTCTCGTAGGCGTAATCAGATCACTTGTAAGTGTGAACAAATTACTCGTAGGTGTGAATAGATTTCTTGTAGGCATGATCAGATTTCTCATAAGCGACGTCAGATTGCTCGTAAGCGGCGTCAAATTTCTCGTAGGCGGCGTCAAATTTCTCGTAGGTAGCGTTTTTCCTGTTTGTGCAAAAATGATGAAAAAGTGATGCTGAAATATATAAAATTTGATAAAAATGAAGAGAATGAGGCTCAAGACCCCACGGTGGGTGCCAGAAATGTGTGTGTGAAAATTGTACCTGATCTGTAGAAACAACACTTCAGTAAAACATTAGAGGTTAGCAAAAATTAAAATCGTGCAAAATTAAAATCTACTCTAACCAAGTGATTTACTACCTTCTAGTAGGTGCGAGATTAATGTTCTCAGATTGTTATCGAGATCAGTGACCTAGACGACACCTAAATGAAGGATTTGGATGCAAAACTGATATGAAATATGAATGCAATTAATCTATTTTTTTGGTATTTTCTATGCAATAAGAATGAAAAATGATATGAATCTATGCTAATATGGAAATTGATCTAACAAATGAAAACTAATATGATATGAATGCAAATGAAATTGATCTCACAATAGCCTTGATTCACAATAAGCTTTGATTCCTTGTCCTCCAATCTGACAGCGTGAGGATGCAAAAATATGAGATGTTGTGGATGCAAATTTGAGAGATTTTAGAGATGAATTATGAAGAGTTGAGCCTTGTTTTTATAGAAATCCAGGGCTTTGGAGGTGCATGGAAAAAATCCATAAATCACTCAGATTAACTCATCTTGATTTTTGAGTTATTTTTAAATAAAGATAATTTAATTCACAAAAATATGCAAATCATGCAAAAATAGCTTTTTAACTCAAATTAGAGTTTAGATCAGCTTTTTGAACTCCAAAAGGATGTTGAGTTCTAAAAAGTCAACACTTTGCATTGATTTTCTGATTTGGAGTTTAACTGCTCTTTGATTGTTTACATGGATAATTATGAATTAATAAATAAATAAAGTGATTTATGCTCAACTTAACTGATTTTTGGAAATAAATAATTGATTTATGGGTTAATCAATTATTTAATCAAACTTTTATTAAAAACTATATTATTAAATAATGACAACTTGCTTTAATTAATTAAATAAGAATTGAATCAATTATTCATAAGATATTAGATTTATTGTCAAAATTAAATAATACAATTAATAATAGATAGAATTAAATTTAATTACACAATTACGTGGTAAGATATTAAATCTAATTAATTAAATATGAAAATATTTAATTAATCAAACTTAGGATAAATGTGATTTATTGCCAAATAATCATTAAATTAAAGATAATTAAGATAATTAGGAATATTGCTAGGAATATTCCCCGATGCAGAATTTAAGATAATCAATTAGATTCGATGATGTTCAGATGTGCCTTAGGTTAGGACTTCGATGTTGATTTCATTCGATTTGTAGATGTAGGAGGTTAATGAACATATAGCCCATTTTTGGGGTATTACAATAGTAAGTTCATGTTTAGGAATGGAGTTCTCTTGGTCAATCAAGTTCACAATTTTTTTGGCTTCATTATATATATCAGTAATATCTATATAGCCATTACCATTATGCTCAACAAAATTATTATAATGTGAATGAAAAGGATTGGTTAAGATTTGCAAATTTTTATTAGGAACTTATATGTATTTATTCTCTTTATCATTCACATAATCCACCACTATAGCATTACAATAAATGAGGTCTTTAATTTCATGCTTCAAATGCTTAAATTTATTTATGTCATGCCCAAGTTGACAATAGTATTCAAAAAATTCTTTTGAGTCAAAATAATGTGGCAAAGGATTGAGGGTATCTATAGGATAGAAATGAGTAAGATTCATCAAATTATTAATACTCAACTGAAGCATGATGGTAACTCAATAAGGAGTGTGAAGTTGCAATACTTGAATTTATAAGAAAAGTGAGCTACAATAGAAATTGTTGTAGTTAGAAATTGGGTATCAATATGGTTGAAAGAGTTATTTATATTGAACTTAGTGAATTTTTTACTTTGTTTTCTAAATTTTTAAAATATTTGATTAGCATTTTTAGTCCTATGAACCAGAATTAAAGATGATGAGGCTTAATATTGACTAATCTAAAGTTGATAATTGCAAAGTGGTGTACACAATTGTGTGAAATATGCGAATTCACAAAACTAAAGCTTTTATCTAAGGTGTTTTTGGAAATTATTAATAAAAATTCTTTGAGCATTGACATCAAGAATAGGATAAGAATGTTTTTGCCTACAAATCTTGATATTTACCGATAAAATCAATCACTCTTTTCTTGGTTCACCTTATTTCTAGTGCAATAAATTAATTAAATTAACTTGTCATCTAATATGTTTTTATAAATGTCAAATGATCCACCTACCAATTGCTGAAAATTAACAATTAAATAACTAGGAAATGAGAAAAATAGTTTTGACATGGTATGTGTAGGATCATGGTATGCCAAAAAGTGGCGATGTGAAAAATAAGTCCTGATTGATAGAATCTTTGAAAAATAGCTATAACTTTCAAATAGTATAACATTTTTGAAATTTGAAATATAAAACACATTCTATGCTTCACCTAATACAATAATAATATAAATTTTTTTGTGTTGGACCACCTTAACTTAGTCTAAACTTCATCAAATTGAAAGAAATTATTATTTAATAAATTCTTTCAATCTGATGAAGTTTAGACTAAGTTAAGGTGGTCCAACATGAGAGTTTTTATATTTAGGAAAATTTATAGCATAAAAACCATAATTAAATATTTACTTTGAAAAAAATAACAAAAGAATATACACCACATCCAGACACGAGTCTACTACTTTTATCTAGAATCTTATAAAAAATATTATCATTTGATTTTGTTTAATGTGGTTAAACATACACCTACTTGTTATCTTTCTAGTCCTGATTGATAGACTTATTGAAAAATAGCTATAACTTTCAAATTGTATAACATTTTTGAATTCCAAAACATGTGTCACAGTCTATGATTTTCCTACTACAATAAAAATAAAAAAAGTTTTCAATTTGATAAAGTTTAGACTAAGTTAACGGGGTCAAACATGAGATTTTTTATATTTTGGAAAAGTTGTAGAAGAAAAATCATAATTAATTATTTACTTGGACAAAATTACAAAAAAATATGTGTCACATCCAGACATGAGTCTACTACTCATATCTAGAATCTTGTAAAAAAAAATTATCATTTGATTGTGTTTAAGGTGGTCAGACATACACCTACTTATTTTTTTCTTGAAATTTTCGTACTACTACATTGAAATTTGAAATTTTCAACATATAGAATAATTGTTTTTCAAAAAAGACCTAGTATCTTAGAAACTAAATTTATTTCTCTAGAGATTCTCTTCTTACATATTTTTGATATAATATTTATAACTTCAAATTTTTATGTCAACTTGCCTAAAGCTAATTTTCTGAATTTTCATTGCCACTTAAGGGCCTAGTTTGGCATACCATGATCCTGCACATACCTTTCAAGGTTTTCATTTTAAGGAACGAGGAAAGAGTTTTGCAAGAATTTTTTCATCATAGAAGAAATTACTATATAAAGTGGAAAATATTTTCACATGAGTGTGGGGGTAATAAATTTTATGATATCTCTCCAAATAAGGGATCACAATGTACGGTGGAAGTAGGGTTCAAAGAATGCCATTGGAAAGTGGTCTACTTGCATAATATGTATGGATAGTGCATTTGGCTTTAGTTATATTGGTCAATTATTTTTGCGAAGATGAAACATTTTGCAACAAATGGTTTATGGTAGCTTCAAATGAGGAATTGCATTGGGGAAAATTATATTGTGATGAATATTTAAAAGTGAAGAATGGTAGGTAGTGTATCATCTTAAAAGTGAATCACTTCCATGATAAGAATGTTTATCCCTCTGAGTAAGTGGTTTGGGGTCATATCAAGTGCCTTGATTAGGTCTTTGCATGTATCTGGCTTTTTTCCCCCTATTCTGCTTCTCTCCCCACCTATTTCCAGCTTCTCCTGGCACCTGGTCCTAAGAACTAAGGATCTAAGACCTCAGGGTCAAGGTCGACCTCCTAAGTCAAGGTGAACCTTGACCCTAACCTAGGGCAGCGTCGACCTTGACCCTAACCTAGCTCAGAGTCAACCTCGACCCTGACCCTGGGTCCAGTTTTCAAGTTCTGAAGGTTTTGAGATATCGAGCTTCAAAAATTTTATTTTCCTGCTTCCAAGTCAGTTGTTTTAGATTTCAGAATGGTAAACTCTTAAATTGTATTTAATCTAGGTCTATTTCAAGGTGTTAAGGTTAATTGATATATAATTCTTCAATGTCAGCGCCTCTAGAATTTTGTGCCCTAGATCACTATAAAAGGAAGCCTTTCTCTCTCATTTTCACATCCACAACCAAAAAATTTCATGATCAAGCTCTCAAGTGAAATCAAGAAAGAAAGAAGGAGAATGAAAGAAAGAAAGCATTCATTCATCCTCAAGCATTCAAGTATTCATCAAGGAGATCCATTGTTAGTCAATGAAGGATTCAATCTCTATGGAGCCCTCTTGTTGAAGATTTCTCCATCCATATTCATCCAAGCCTCTTCCTATGCTAAGCTCCATTCAAGATTGGTGTTGAAAATATAATGCCATTGATTTGAGACATCCTACATACATTTCTACATTCATTTGGACCATCCATACTTGTGGATTCAAGGATTGGAATCCTCCACAAGGATTTGAACATAAGCAAGGTGAATAGTTCCATTTACTTTGTTTATACATAATGCAATTTCAATTACATTTCAAGGTTGATTAAAAAATGGGGTTTGACCAAGGAAAACCCCCCATCCAAACAAAAAAAACATTTTTCTTGTAGGTACAGATACAGGACAATGAATTGCAATTCAGATCTAGATACCCTTTTTGGCAAACTTCTGAGATCCATGAATAGAATTTCCATCAGAGCTATTTCAAATCAGGGATGAACTTCGATGAGGGGTAAGATTGTGCCCCACTATTTGGGGAAAAGTCAAATTGACCTCAGAAGGAAAATTTTTTTTGGGGTTTTCTCTGTCTCGACATTTCTAGTCTAGAGTAGGATGTAGAATTTCTTGAAACTATACACAGACATCAAAAATCAGCATTTTCCAGATTTTCCCTATTTTGAGGTTAGTATTTTCCTTCCATTCATTTAAGATTTCAAGTTCATACTTTCTATAGTAGATTTTAGGGTTTCCTCCTTTCTTCATGTTCTCCATTGTTTGATTCATTTGTGCATTGATCACTTCTTCGTGATTAATCCATTTGGATCTTTCCTTTTGGGAATTCGGATTAAGGATAGGTCCTATATTTCCCCTTTCATATCATATTATCATATCTACCACTATTCAACCCTATTCACATTTTCATACCATTCATTTTGGTGATCCTTTCTATTCACTTCCATGCATACCCATATTTATTCTATTCATTTTGGTGAACCCAACATACTTACCCTCTTTTCTTTTGTGGAATTAGATTCCCTATTGTGCTTTGTGGTCTTAGATTTCCCTCTATATTATATTGTTGGTGTTAGATTTGTTAAATATTTCATGCTAATTAGATTACTAGCATCTATATTTCAAAAATACAAAAAAAATTGCAAAATCTCTTTCAAAATAGAAAAATATTCATGCTTTATGTTTTCTTAGTTTAGTTCATTTGCATTGCATTGCTTTATGAGTTTTACTACTACTAGTCCTACTTATAACATTTTGGTTAGAAGAAGTCATAGACTTATGGGTGCCTTTGATCCCGAGTCTTCTTCTCATTTCCTTAGGATCCCAGATGATAATTTGATTATTCACGATTCCAATCCTATTATAGAGAAAAACTCTTCTCACTCATCTCATGATGAGGATGATGTGTTAAGAGTTCCTCCTGAACAAGTCCAAAACCTTTCAAATTAACTTGATAAAATGGGTAATTGGCTTATTCAAGAAAACCAAAATCAATATTTTATTCAAGTTATCGATGATCTTAAGAAAGTTCTTTGTGATAGTGATCAAGGTGTTAACCTCTTACATGATATTACACATATCATCCAATCAAATGTTAAACCTTTAGCTCAAGAAGCTCAAGATTTAGGGTTGATTCCTCCTATCACTAGTGTAGAACCTTCTTCTATTCCTTTACCTAGTATTCCTACCTATACTCTATCTTTAGTGACTGTGATGATTCCCTCTATTCCTATGAGTGTTCCTCCTGTGTCCCTTCCTACATCACAACCTTCTTATCATAATGTTCCTTTTACTTATTCCAATCCTCTTCCAACTATAGTTCCAAGTGTTCCTCCAATTATGTCTTTTATTCTTGTAGCTTCTTACAATTTACCTAGTGTTTCTAATGTTGCTATTCCTCCTATTTATTCTAATGATTCAACAATCATCAATTTGGCTCAAATAGTGTCATCCTTACAACAACAACTTATGTCCTTGACTCAAAACAAGTTTAGAATTCCTACATGTGACATGGAAAGTCCTTTGTCTCAACATATCATTTGTACTCATGTTCCTCAGCAAGTTGATATGCCTCATCTTGAGAATTATAACATAAAAGGAGACCTTGTTCATCATGTTAAAATATTTCAAATCATTTGTAGTGATTATGCTCATGACCATAGGATTTTAGCCAAGCTATTTGCTAGAACTTTTCATGACAAGGCCTTACAATGGTATTTTTCCTTGCCTCATTATTCTATTGATTCATTTCCACAACTTGCCAATGCTTTTATTCAATAATTTGAAAACAACATTGGCTTGCAAGTGTCTTTAATTGATTTGATGCATTGTAAACAGTGCTAAGGAAAAATTGACTGAATTTATTGGTATATTTAAGCATTTACATGCTCAGATTTCCTATCATGTTCCTGATATTGATATTCAACATATGTTTATTTCAAATTTACAAAAGGATATTAGAGATAAGATTCTTCTTACTGAATTTACCTATTTTCAACAACTTTGTGTAGCACTTCATCATTATCAATTACAAGTGAGTCAATTTGAGAGGAACATTCCAATGGCTCATGTTCTAGTTGATAAAATTGATGCTACTCCTTATCCAAACAAATTTAAAAAATTCAACAATTATGTCAAGATAAACAAACAAGAAAATGCAGTTGTTGATGAAGTTGATGTTGCATCTCACAATGCAATTTTTGCATCCATTTCTTTTCAATTAAATTGTACATTTACTCCTCTTTCTAAATCTTTACATTCTATCATGAATAGGTTGTTAACTACTAATATGATTACTTTACCTCCTATTTGACCTCTTTTACCTACTATGTGTTAGGAATAGTCCCAAGAGATAACTAAGAGGGGGGGGTTCTACATGATTCAATTCTTTATCCAATTAAGTATACTTAAACATAAAGCATAAACATAATGAAAGAGCACAAGAACACAAGACCAATAGTTTGGTTACGGGGAAACCCAAATATGTAAAAACCCCAGTGGGACTGGATACCCACTAATATTCTATACTAGTGTATAATGATCCTTGTTAGAAGATCCTTTACCCTTTTAGGAGTAGCTTTACAATATATTAAGTATAGTAGACCTGGTCAAGGCTTGGAACCTATTAGGATTCCTTTACAATTGTACCTGTTAGGGGAGAAGACACACTGTCCGAGAGCTCACTACTCGAATGGGTGAAGGCTACAACCTTTTGACTAACAAATATACACTATATCTAGATCTTGGTAAATTACAGTTTGACCTACTATCTATATTAGTTCCAATGAATAGCTCAAGTACTTTACTTGGTCACATAGACCTTCTTTTGATGGCTCTACACTTCGCACACTCTGCTCTATTCTGCTTAATCAACTATGAACCATACTTCAGCAATAACAAATGACTGCCTATAAATATCTTTCCTCCAAATGATATAATCAAGTTATCCTGTTAGAAAAATTTTGAAATCATATTAGAGAAACTATAAAAAACTCAAATAAACATTCTATCAGCTCTATTATGCACACAACACAATTTGGGACCTGTCTAATAAAATAATTGTAGACGCACACTACACACTGTCAGCTCTAGTAAAACAACTATAACTTTCTCTGTAAGCTAAATTAACTCAAGTGCTCTTAACCAAAGATCAATAAAACTTCTCCAAGATTAACTCAAAGGGTGCATACCCTCAAGATAGGTGCAACTCAAGAACCAATAAAATATCTGTTAGCTCTTTTGAACAAACATAGGAAACTGCTACTAGCGAATAATGATTGCATAACATTACTTGTGTTCATCATCAGACCATGCATCCATGAACTTAACATCACTAACATGTCTTCAACATATATCCAAGTGTGCAAGGCTCCATGATAACTGTATAGACAACCATACATAGAACATTGCCTATAACTTTGTCATGAACACTGCTGACACCAACTTCTATATAACTGTCTATACTAACAGTTATCCTCTGCACCCATGATATCATGTTGATATCATATCCATGCTACATATATAGAAATATTACTATATAAGACTTCCATGCATGCTACTTTCCATATGTTGTCATCAATGATAAACATACAGTCAGTAATAGCCTGCTGGCAAATCTCCAACACTACGATTGTGTCTAAATCTTTTGATTGTAAATATTTTTGTCAATATCATCATTAGAATGGTCATGATATTGAGTAATGTTATTCTTTAAAACATAAGGTTCAAGACTTAATTGATTCTAATGCCTTCTCTGTTGATAATCTTGATGGTAGTGGGAACAAATCTGTCTCTCCTCCAAATCAAAATCTTCAAATCTATATGAATCCTTTACCCATGCATGATACTAATACCATTGCCCAACCATCTTCTATGGATATTGTGTATGATTCAAAGATGGATGATTTTAATCACATTGTTAATCAAGTGGATCATGTTGTTCAATCTGTATCTCCACCTCAGCCTCAACCTTAGATTCAACCTCAACTTCCATCTCAACCTTAGCCAAAACCTAAATTGAAGACTCAACCAAAAACTTGACAACAACCTAAGAATAAAAGACCTCAGGAACTTTTGATTACCTTTGATGATTCTAATACCATTAAAGCTCCTGATGGTCCCCTTTATATTTATGCTAGGATTTCCTAGATACTTACTCTTGGTTGTCTTGTTGATCCTACATCCTTAGTCAATGTTATTACTAAAGAAAATATTTTTATGAAAAATTTGCAACGTGATTCTTATGATACATATGATGTGTGGATTGAAACTTGTAATGGTTTTCTTTATCCATCATTTGGTTCTATTAACTTGCCAATTGAACTTTGGGGTAAAATTGTGAACACTACCTTTGTTGTTGTTCCTACTTTGAACTTGGTTTGCCTTGGTTGAATGCCATGCATTCTGTTGCTTCACCTATCCATAAATGTCTTAAATTTTTTCATGATGAAGAAGTGAATATGGTTTATATCAACCTTCTAGGCCTAGGGATTGTGCTACTCTTGATTTATTTTGGCCTTCATTACCTAATTCATGTCCTTCTCAACCTGATAAAATTTTCCATTCATATCAAGCCTATAAGCATCATAAGATTCTCAAATTAACTATACCTTTGATCGATCTTAATCATGGTCTTTTGCCTACACCTTCCATACCTCCTTTATCCATGGCTTCTAAATCTATTAATCAAGTTGCTACTGTTGATCGTTCGACTATTGATATTACTATTAATCCTCCTAAAGAACCTGTGAAGGATCCTGTAATTTTTCCTCCTAGCTCTCAACATATTTTAAGAAAAGAAAAATGTAATCGATCTACTAATGAACATTGTAATAAGCAGTGTGCTGAAGCTAAAGCTTCTTATTTTGTTCTTCAAAATTCTTTACTTTCTTCTGATAAGCCTATACATGATGTTGTTACTAATAATGATATTAAGATGCATGATTATGATGATTCTATTCATATCTTAGATCCTATTTTGATTAATCTAGATGAAGAAGATACTCTTGATGATATTAATGATGAATATGAGATTATTAACATTGACATTGATTTACCTAATATTCTTTCATCACAATTAACACTTACACCTAGTATTGAACATTGTGATTCTCAAGAGGATCCTTGTTTGGAACTCGCTATCATTCATACTATGTTGGATATAGTCCCTCTTGTGAGTTACCCACCTTCCCTAAATGATATAGAATGATATGGGGAGATTAGGTGGCATGCTTGATTGACTTTCCCTTCATGGTAGCTTTGTTATGTGTTTTCCTATTGTACTGTGCTTCTCCCATGCTGTGTTTGCTAAATGTTGTTAGATTGTTTTATATGATCCTTGTTACTTTGTTGGTACAAGGTGATAAAGGAATCAAACCTATTGTATAATTACTCTATATGTATCTCTATTCTTCTATATGTTTTACTTGTGCTATTGTCCATAAATGATTCCTTGTGTAGTATTCTTGGATTCGAGACTTGGCAGCACTGATTATTTTTGGTCTCCATGTCATGGTCCAAAAAGATTCTTCTTTGTATCTCTTATGTGATCTTTAATCCATTGTGATTGTAGTTCTACTTTATTTGGAGAATGGTGTCAATTCATTTGCAATAATATCATATATATATTATCTTATGATCATACTGACCCCACAATAGGTAGATACCTTCTGTGTTCTCTATATTTTTATGTACTATTTCCCTTGATTTGTCTTCATTTGGGGGCATCTCGTAGTGGAAACATAATCAATGGAGTTGTTTATGTTTCCGTTAAAGCCATTGCTCCTGTTAAAGTGTTAGAAATGACTTTAACGTGGGGGCATACACTCTTCTCACCTATTGCACACACACACTTTTTGATATACATATTATTTTTCAAGATACTTTTCTCCCTTTATGGATTAGTGACTAATCCTTAAAGCATGGATTTTTATTTAGGATCTCTTGATCCTCCCAGTTTCAAGTTTTTTTATTCCTTAAGGTCGAAGGTGTCCTTAAGATTGGATCTCTTTTTTGGTTTTACTCTTGTGGAATAGAATATTTCTGAGGGTGAATCCTTGATGGGTTCACTAGTGAGTAGCCACATTCACTAGGTAGTTATATTCCATCTTTCCAATAGTGTTGTTTCCTTGTGTGGTTCACAATGGGACATAAGTTCTCATTGGGTGAGATAATGACACCCTCTTCTTTCTCCTTTCTAGAGATGTTTCTCTTATTGTGATCTTGGATTTGATGAATATTTGAGTCCCAGGGGGCTTGAGGATTTCTTTGTCCCTTTGATTTCAATAAGATTATCTTTTTGTTATGATCTCCTTTACCAAGAGTTTGCATCAAGTCCATACTCTTGCTAAAGTGGGGGCTTAATGTATCATCTTTAAATAGAAGCACTTCCATGATAAGAATGTTTAGTGCTCTGAGTAAGTGGTTTGGGGTCATTTCAAGTGACTTGATTAGGTCTTTGCATGGATCTAGCTTTGTTCCCCCTATTCTACTTCTCTCCCCACCTATTTCCAGCTTCTCCTAGCACCTAGTCCCGAGAACTTAGGATCTAAGACCTCAGGGTCAAGGTTGACCTTGACCCTGACCTAGGGTAGAGTCGATCTTGACCCTAACCTAGGTTAGAGTTGACCTCAACCCTGACCCTAGGTCCAATTTTCAAGTTCTAGAGGTTTCAGGATATTGGGTTTTGGAAAGTTTTATTTTCCCGCATCTAGTTCGATTGTTTCAGATTTTGGAATAGTAAACTCTTAAATCTCATTTAATATAGGTCATTTTCTAGGGGTTAAGGTTAATTGAGATCTAATTCTCCAATGTCGGTCTCTCTAGAATTTTGTGCCCTAGATCACTATAAAAGGAAGCCTTTCTCTCTCATTTTTACATCCACAACCAAGCAATTTCATGATCAAGCTCTCAAGTGCAATCAAGAAAGCAAGAAGGAGAAGGAAAGAAAGCAATCATTCACTCATAACACCATATTTATTATAAATAAAATCTTGGCCAAGGGAAAACCTCGGTGGGGATGGTACCCACTAAATGATCCACTAATCAAACGTAACTTGTGAAAGATATTGACCATGTGAGGAGTCTATTACATTTGTATAGTGTCTCAGTCCTTGTTAGAGGAATTAGGCCTTTTTATAAGCCTCGACCCTATTAGGATTTGGTATTAAAAAATAAAAAAGTATGTATGCAAGATGAGCTCATTGCCCAAACATGCAATGTAAAATGATAATCTTCAATACAAAATATAATGAACAAAACCTTTCATTGTTGTTGAATATCTTAAATATTTTGATTTACCTTTGATGCTCTTTACAAAAATAATCACAAACTCATAGTGATCTGATCATACATCATAATTCGCATAAAACATCAGTACAATAACTTTCTTCTACTTTGAATTACATGTTTCTTTCCTTTATACAAGCTATTACAAAAATAACCTTTCAGTCAACCTTCAATTCATTACACGCATCCCAAAACATAAAGTTACTTCTTTTTGACTTAGGGTTAACATCTAGGATGTCATCCCTAATTAGTTAAGTCATTATTTTGATTAAAAAAAAATCTCTTAACCCAAAATATACATTTACTTGATGTTACTCTGTTCTAACGGCTCAACATTGTCCATGTGAAACAATAATAACTTTGTCTATATAGGTCGTACAATCATGTGCTTTTAGCTGTAGGATCTACACACTCCATACTATATGTACCCAAATGCACACATGCTAGAAATATATCTATGAATGGTTCTGACCAAAATAATCTTTGTGCTGATAGATAAATCCTGTAATACTTAGACAATTTTCTAAGTCCTTATCCCAAAACTTCATCCTTAGATCCTACTGACTTAATACTTATAATATGTTTCCATAAATGAAAACATTATGATATCCTACCTATCCAAATTTCCAACAATCTCCCCCTTTGTCATTGATGGGAACATATGGGAAAATTGGCTAAGTCCCAAAACATCAAAATTCAAAACTTCAAAAATTTGTTAACATTTTGTAACATTGTGTTACACGACCATTACAAGATTCTCAAAAGTATGTAGATCAATCATTTACATATATCATCTTTACATAGGGATACTCCCCCTTTGTCTATACTTTATCCTTTACAATTTTCTACATTACTTACTTCCTATTACACTTTACATAACATACTTGACAATTTTATTCTATTTCTCACCCTTCAACATTAATGACAAAGGTGATGTCAAAATTTGTATATACAGGTCAAAAAATTTTACCTCTTCTATGTCGAGTTTGATATTCTTGAGATGCAATCAGAAAAAATCTCTATCAGGTTCATGAATTCTTTTCTCCATGTGATTTGAACTGCTTCAGATACATTGATAAGGGCACATATCCCATAGAATGAAACTTTAACTACATTCAAATTTGAATATGTGAACTTTTCATAAGATTCCTTAGCCTTAAGGATTTCATCCAGTTGATTTTGTATAATGGATATCTTTACAATTAAATGCTATCTTAATAATGAAATTTTTTTCACGACTTTCTCTTTTTCTAGCTCAATCAGACTTATGTCATTATAAGTCTTTGCAATTTTGCTTCCCAAATCCTCAATCTTCATGTCAAGTTGCTAAATTTCTTTGACCAAGTTCTGTAGTTCTTCATGTTTCTTGTTAAAATATTCATTTATGTTTTTGACAAAATTATGTGCTAATGTACATTGTCTATATAGTGTCTTTCCTTGAATTGCACATCTCCTTGATTCTTTTATGCCAGTGGCAAGCACAATTTAGTCATTTTTGATATTCTGACAAACAATGTCAAACAACTGTGCATTGTGTTGGGTTTTTTCTTCAGTGCCTACTACCTCAAATAACTATGTAAACTCATTATAAAATACCTTAATCACTACACTTTCTCTCTCTTGTGGTCGAGTCTCAGATACTTTCTCTTTTATAATACTTTGCAACTTCTTTGTGACTAACATTAATAATTTTTCCAGACTTTTTACTTTCTTATTCTTCTCAAAGATTTTTCTTAATGATGATATCATTTCATCTTGATCATCATCATCTCCTAATAGGTTCTACAATGTTTCTTCTATTTTCATCTTTTGTTTGATTGTTTGGTTTTGAGTAAGATGTCAGATTCATGCTAAAAAAAGATGTTATCAACCACAATTTTTGTGTGCTTCAAATGTGGTACAAGCGTTGTTTCTTGTAGAGTTAAATTCCATTTGTTTTTCATTTCCTCTATGGCTACTTTAATTTTATCCTCCTTTCCCTTTTCTTCATCTCTTTTTCTCTTTTCTTCCTCCTCTCTTTGTTTCTTTTCTTTTTCTTCCTTAATATTTTCTTCTTCTACTCTCATCTTCTCATCCTCTTTAGCTTTCAGTCTTTCCTCTTCTTCCTTCTTGTTTGACTCTTCTTCTTCGAAACTATCAATAATGTTTCCACCATAGTTCATAAATGGATCTTATGTTGTATCTATTGTAACACTTTTACTATCAATCTACATACTATCATTACAGATGGTTACTTGTGGTACTATTGTAGATGTTGTTTCCTCGGCGGTCCAAATGGTTTTCATCATTAGAACTATGGCCTCCTCAGTTTTTTTGTTTACCTCTTCATAATTTCCTCCCATTATTAGTAGTTATCTTGTTCTAGTTCTGAAGTGAGGTTCAAGTGTCGTAATGAGACTTTTAAGATACTCATCATTGTTTAGTGCACATAGTTTTCTTATCATATTCTCTCTAATTTTCATGTATTCATCATGAACTCTCATCTTCCTTTTTACAAGTCTTTCACTTAAATCAATAGGAATTTGTGCTCTAATAGCCTCAAATTTCTTATTCTTTAAAATCATGTCTTATTATTGGATTCTCTAACTAAATTCTATCAAAGTTATCATACAAACTATAAAACTTGTTTAACTATACAAAGTTACGATTATAAATGATTGTACTATTGATATTTTCAATCTTAGGCTTCCATGATTTTATGCCTTTACTTACACTCTCTAATTCTTCCTTTCTCTCATGTTTCTCAGGGGTGCTTGTCTTTTTCTTTTCAATGGCCATTAACACTTTCTACCTCTTACCAAGTTCTACTACCATCTACTTCATTCTTTTGTGCTTGGGAGTCTCTGCAGGTTCTTTCTTTACTTCAACTTGTTAGAAAGTAAAGTCTACCAAGATAACTGAGAGGGGGGGGGGTGAATTAGTTATCAAATAATTATAACTTTTATCATCTTCAACAACACTAAATCATGTAAGCAATATAATTACCAACCACAGAAAGATATTCATACACAATAACACAATGACACAAGATATGTTGACTAGGGAACCTCTTGATCAAAGAGTAAACACCGGTGGGAATGATGCCCACAAAAGATGCACTAATATGAATATTCCTTGTGAAAGGATGGAGTTTGTTAGGAGTCTTATGAAATACATTAAGTACATATAAATCCTTGTTAGGAGATTTTGAATCCCTGTTACAAGATTCTAACCCTATTAAGAGTTATGGAAGAGATAAGGACCCACTGCCCAAACAACTTTAGGGTAAGATCACTAAACATAGTGTCCAAATTATCTTTGTATTACTCAATAGAATAATATGTTACCTCTTCTCTAACTATGCCAAATCACACTCATTGTTACACTAGATCTCAATTTCAGATCTTTGTACTTCGCATGTCTTCCTTCATAAATTCACTTTCACATTTAGCTCTTTTATTCACTTCATATCTATCAAATCATAGACAACAAGGAAAAAAATTCCTTCCTTTATACCACACTCAAATAATTAAAAATGAGTTGGCATACAATCACAAAATAAAGTTTCCACATGCTACATCAAAATTACACAAAATGGTCAGCTTCCAAATACAATAATTCTTCACTCGTGTGACCTCAAATTTTGTGCTATCATCCACATCACTATCAATGTGTCTTCAACTTCTCTTTAACTACACAAAACTAGATTCTATCCTGATTAGGAGATATCATCTGATTTCTACAAACCACTACTCAGGAGCACTACCTGAATACTGCTTCCACCAAAATGCTCATAACTTCCATGAATAAATGAATTACTATCTACGCTCTTAACCATAAACATATAATATATCAAAGATTATAGCCTCAACATCACATAGCTCCAACTGCAATATCCCACATGTGCTAATCCAAACTCTGTCTACTTCTCTGCAAGTCTCCAGAAGATCACTGTGTTGACATCAATGACAATCATAGTCATGAATGCAACAACAACTGCTAAAAAATGACTACCAAACATTTAGCATTCATTCCTAACAATCTCCCCCATTGGCATTGATGGAAACATAGATGAAAAAAAATGCAATGTTCCAAAAATCCAATACTACAACATTGCTACTTCAAATCCTCTTCATCAATCAAATCTTACTTCATTTTCCTGTTTAGATAGTATAGTTTTCCTATTTAGATAGTACAAATAGTTTTTTCATGTATGGTTCTCCCCCACTGACATCAATGATATACATTTCATCACTATGTTAACAACAATTCCAATGTCAAAAGACACAATTCAGAAAAAACATTTGCTAGAGTCCTCATGACTCAACTTAGATACACATACTCCTCCATAGAGGAAGTACCAACATCAAGTCCAGAAGAAAGATAAGGCTCATATACCACTGGACAGATGCAACCAACTGCATCAATTCTCAAAAGTAGGTTGGGGCATAACCCCAAGCATACCTCTTAGATACTCAAATGCATCCTTAGGAAAAGGCTTTGTAAATATATCTACTATTTTCTCCTTTGTACTTATGTACTCAAGTCTGACTTCCTTCTCTACAACTTTCTCTCTTACAACATGATACTTAATCTCTATATGTTTTGTCTTAGAATGTAATACAAGATTCTTAGACATACTAACTGTGCTGGTGTTGTCACAATGTATGACAATAGGCTCAACAAACTTTATTCCAATATCCTTTAGCATTTGCTTCATCCAAATTATCTGGTTACAATTGTTTGCTGCTGCTATAGATTTTGCTTCTACTGGGCTCTATGAGATACAATTTTGTTTCTTGCTCAACCAAGAAACCAATCTTCCTCCAAGGAAAAATGCTCCATGACTGGTGCTTTTCTTATCATCAACACTGCCTCCCCAATTAGCATCTATAGATACACATAGGGTAAAATCATTAGATTTTTCATACCACAATCCATAGTCCATTGTGCCTCTTAAATATCTTAGTATCCTCTTTACTATTGCATAATGTGATTCTCTAGGTTCAACTTGAAATCTTGCTACAATTCCAACTAAATGTGCTATATCAGGTCTTGTATATGTCAAATAATGCAGTCCTCCAATCATAGATCAATATTTATTATGTTCAACTCTTGGTGTTTCATCTATGCTGGATAATTTATGTCTAGTTACCATAGGTGTTCCAACTAGTTTACAATTCTCCATTCCAAATCTTTTCAACAAGTCATTCAGGTACTTTGTCTGACTTACAAAGATACCATCATTGTTCTGTGTTATATGTAATCCCAAAAATTATTTCATTTCACTAATCATACTCATTTCAAATTCAGTCTTCATTTCATCAACAAATTTGTCACTAGCTTCATCTTCTCCTCCAAAAATAATGTCATCAACAAAAATAACTATAACCAACAAACCATTCTCAATTTCTTTCATGTATAGATTGCTATCAATTGTTCCTTTTTTAAATCCCAACTTTAACAAATACTTGTCCAATCTTGCATACCAAGTTTTAGGTTCTTGTTTTACTCCATATAAAGCTTTCTTCAGTTTACATACCATGTCTCCTTCTTGAGTCAAAGGAAAACCTTCAAGCTACTCAATGTAGACTTCTTCCAATTCTCCATTCAGAAATGTTGACTTCACATCCATCTGATACACTTTGAATTTCTTAAAAGCTACATAAGCCAAAAACATTCTTACTGCTACAAGTCTTGCTACTGGTGCAAAGGTTTCTTCATAGTCAATTCCTTCTTGCTATGAGTATCCCTTACATACAAGTCTTGCTTTGTTTCTTACTACTTCTCCTTGTTCATTCATCTTGTTTCCAAATACCCATTTAGTTCCAATAACATTCTTGTCTTTAGGTCTAGGGACCAATTCCCATGTCTTTTTCTTTTCAATCTGTTCTAGTTCTTCTTTCATAGCATTAGTCCAAATTTCATCTTCACAAGCTTCACTAGTAGTTTTAGGTTCAATTTGAGAAATCAAATAGAACTATTCTTGTACCTTATTTTGAGTTAGAACTTCTCTTTTGATGCTTCGAATAATTTTCCCAATAGGATGATTTCTTGAAAAACTCTTTTTAGGTGTCACTGTCTGAGATCTCACTTCAGGTATAGGTTCTTCAATGACTTCATTGTGGCTTTAATTCAAAAAATCACTGTCAATCTCATAAAATAATTTAGTAGATCCAGTGTTAGGTTTAGGATGAGCTTCTTCATTTGATTCATAATCAAGCATTCTTTCTTGAATTTTGAACTTTTCATCAACTTTAACATTTGTGCTTTCAACAATAGTCTTAGTTCTTTTATTGTAACATCTATAGGATTTTCTTTTCAAAGAATATCCAAGAAGTATACCTTCATTACTTCTAGGATCAAACTTTCCAATATCATCATCTCTTTTTATATAACATTTGCTTCCAAAAATTTGAAAGTACTTAACTAAGGGTGTGTTAGCACTTTGTAAAATTTTCATGGTTCTCCCCTTTTAATTTTGGTCTTTGCAGTCATTTTTTTGTCTTTGGCCTGAAAATCCTTGCAAATTTTCAAAAAGCTAGCCATTGGTGAAAATACCCTTTGTTATACCCTGGCCCTGTTCTAATTTCATGTTACTTTTCAGGGTGACTTAAAACCTTATATCTGCATGTGCCTTTTAAAAGTCTTATTTTCATGTCGCGTGGTTAGGTTTTTATGTCTGGCGGGGTCCCCTTTATTTTTTCCTAGGTTTTCTACCCCTAGCGGCCTTTTATTTCCTAAGTCTAGTGCCCTGTGAAATTAAAGTCTTTTCCTAAGTCAATGCTTTAATATTTCCTATGCTTTTGGCTTAATGTTTCCCGGGCCCAATGGATCTGACAACATCTTGATCTAACGGTTGGCATATCTTCTCATGCAATGTGTCAGAGGCTTGTGAAGATACGCCCACTGTTGATTCCCTTTTATGATGTAGTCTTCCTTTTCGAGCGGGTCCACTTGACATGTCAACACAAATGGTGATTTGTGATTGCTCCATGAGGTAATGCATTGGCAGTTGTCAATGGGACTTGGTTTTTGGATGTGGCAGTGGGTCTTGATGTCGTAAGAGCATCGATGGTCGGCGTATGTTCTTAAGAGTTTTCTCTGACACATGTGAAGATGCGCCAACCATTGATTTCGTATTCTATCAGAGGGTTGTTAGAGTAGGGTAGGATTCTTCATCTGATAGTTGTCTTATGATTTGAAGGAATCTTGGAGGTCTATGTGAAGATGAGACGGTCGTTGATCTTCCAGATGTGGGCCCAGTTAGTTTCTCAGTTTTCTGGCGGTCCGGATAAAATTATTTAGTGGTTTCGATAAGTTTCAAGGGGTTCACTCATTCGCATGATAAAATGGTGGTGTTCCAAAGGGTCTGGTGATTCAGTGAAGGAAGGTCGCGAAGTCACTAAATCATTTAGCAGTGGGATGAAATACTCTATGAATTGGCAAAAATACCTTCAGTCACTAGTTTGTTAGAAAATAACCCATGGTGTCTAGTTGAGTTAAGAAATATGAACCTATGAAATGGATAAATCGGACAGTGGTGTCATAAAGTTGACTGAGATTTGAATGAGGACAGCCGATCTGCTACAGGCGCCATAAAAGTGACCATTTATATTCAAATTCAAATTTTTGCAGAGGGTTTGCAATGACAAAAAGTACCAGAATTCAATTTTTTGAGCGGCTAGAGTGGGTGGAAATGGTTGTCAACTATTGCAGTGTGGTCCAGGCTGCCATGGGTAGTTGCAGAGGAATGTCTTGCCATTGGAAAGTAAATTAAGTAGTACTCAAGATGTGTTGTAGGGGTCATTTTGGCTGGATTTCTTGGGGTTTTGTGATGATTTTGTACTTGGGACCAGTACAGGGCTAGATAGCTGTTGAAATTGGACTATTTGAGCTTACCGACTGTGGCTTGGTCCCTGTCGTGTCTGTAATAACTCCTTAGTGGTGTTAGGTGGTTTTGAATTTTTGAATTGGGAATGATCATTATGCTTGTATTATTACCCTATTATAAAGGGAATGTTTATGACCATTCGAGGTTATTTGGAGTTAGGTTTTCAAATCTTTTGGCTGTGAGTCCTCTTCTTAGTCTAAATTGTAATGATTTATTTTAATATTTGTTGACAGTAGAAAGAAAGTTGCAGGTCTAAGTTGTAATTTGCAAGCATGGTTTGCTTGGACTAATTGTATACACTTGAGGATTCTTCATAGTTAATGCAAATAGATGATTCTTCTGTCTCCTTTGTGTCAACCCAGATAGATTTTGAACTTTCTAGTTCATTGCATATTAATTTATGTATGTGTCTTCATTCTTGAATTCTAATCCAGGATTAGATGAAATAATGCTCTAGATGGGACATAGATTTATCTGTTGTCTATGTAAGGATTTTCTATAAGTAGTAAAGGAGATTGTAAATTTGTTTATGGCTTTGAATCTCAGATATACTTTGGTGTGTGTAGTTTTTGTCTATGAGATCTTTCCCAATAGATGAGGCACTGGCCTAGATGAGTATTTCTTTATTAACATATATTGATTGAGGTTGTTATGATTCAAACATATAAATTAAGAACCATCCCTAAACTTTAAGTCTTTGGTTGTAATGTTCTACCCTATAGTAATGGAGAGTCAATGAATGTGAGGTTAGCATTTAGCACTTTCTTACTATTCAATCTGTTGTTTGGACCCAGTCTTTGGTGTGTGAAGTATAGTTTTCACCAGGTTAGGTGCACCTGCCTTGGCTTTGCAGAGCCAGAAGTGAAGAGGGCAGTCTTGTCACTGTTGTTGGTCCAGTTACCCTAAGATCCTTATACATTTTGGAACTAACCAATCCTAAAATCAACCTGAGGGTATATTGGTAGCCTAAGAGCATAAGCATCCATTTTGAACACCAACAAGATGGTGACTCTACTAGAGAAGTGTTACACAAGTCTATAGTAACCAATAGGTCATCATTGAAAAATAGGGTTATTCTTGTCCCTTGTCTTATTTGGATTTTTTTTAAGTGGTATTGTAAGATTCCCAATATACTTGGGTGGTGACTCAAATGTCTCTGCATTAGTTCTAGTCAATAGATTTTTATCAAATGAGTTATAGAGGTACTAGGTCCCAGAGGAATGAACATCCTGAAAACATAATGGAAGAAGGTATTCCAAGCACTTCCAGGCCTAGTCAAACAAGGGGAGGAAAGAAGAAAAGAAATCTTTCTCATACTTGGAGAAATAAAAAGGATACAAGACAAGAAACTCAAACCAAGCCTAGTCAAGAAGAAAATATTTCAGAATATGAAAAGGCTATTGATTTCAGATTGAACCAGTATGAGGATGATTTTCAAGTGGGAGATAATGAGTCTGAGACTACTCTCCCTAAATCAGAAGAGATCTTTGAGGAGGTCTATGAATTGGAAAGAAGAGTCCAAGAACAAGTTTCTATCAGACAACAAAGAGAAAAGGACAAAGAGGATAGAGTAAGACAAGCAATGATAAGGGCTGATCAGCTAAAGAGGTAGTTGTTAGATTTGGAGGCAATTAATTTTGTCCCAGAGCCTAAAAGAGCAGAGGAACAACCTATTATGTATAAAACACATGAGATAACTAGGCCTAGAGATAAGGGAAAACAAAAAATTGTTGGAGTGGAGATTAGTGAATAAATTGATGTGGAAAACCCATTAGATCAAGGGTTGAGATTAGATGCAGACCTTGAGAGGGCTAGAAAAGAGAAAGAAATGTCAGCTAAAGAACTAGAGAAGGCAGAATTGGAGGCTACTACTGTAGAAATGAGGAAGAAGATTGATTTTCTCAAGCATACCTCAGGACCTTCAAATGTTGTTGCTTCTTTCTTGGGGCAAGGTGGAAATCATGGTAACCTTGCAGCTCATACAAATGGTATTCCAGGTGCTGCTAAAATTCCTAATGGTTCAAACACAAGGACATCTAAATCTCAAGGGATGCACCCACCACATGGAGTTCCTACTCATGAAAGGTACAAATAACTTATGTTTCTTGGTATTCTTGGTTATCCTAATATAATTCCTAATGAAATTAGAAAAAAGTTCCCTAAATTTACTAGAAATAATGTCATCACATGTGAAGAACATCTAAAGAATTTTATAGATGTAATAGATGATTATAATATTGAGCCTGATGATGTTATAATGAAGCTATTTGTGCAATCTCTAACTGAGGATGCTAGGGATTGGTTTAGAGGATTACCTCATGCTAGTATAGGGTCATGGAATGAATTCAAGAATTGTTTCAAGGAGAATTATGGATATAAAACAAATGAGGGTTTTATCTTGAATGAATTCAATAACATAAAAAAAAATCAGAATGAGGAGGTCCTTGAATTTAACATAAGATTCCAAAAGGCTATGCATAGGCTCTTGCAGGTTATCAGGTTAGATGACAGGGTATGTCTTGTGACATATTTGAATGCCTTTGATGGAAAGATGGGATACCTCTTAAGGGATAAGAACCCTAGAAATCTTGGGGAAGCTTACAAGCTGGCCATCAACATAGAAAGTAATAGAAGAATATTAGGAAAAATAGGAATAAGAGATGATTTTAGGCCTCAAGTGCAAAACAAGAAAGAAATGGGAAGGTCTGTTGATTTTAAGCCTAAGGAGGAGGACAATCTAAAGAAGATTCTAAGTTCTTTAGAGAGTCTAAAGCCTGATGAAAAAAGAAACAATAAGGTTGCAACAAATGACAGACAAGCTTCAAGTAATTTTAGCAGGCAACCAAGAATGCAGAATTACCCATACAATACTCAGTGGAAGGATGGCAAGCCCATTTTTCTAGTTAAAAGTGATAGGCCTGATGATAGGATTCCTGATCCTTTGCAAAGAAATTCAGTTAACTTGAATGATGATATCCCATGGTGTACTATTTGTCAGTCTCCTCATAGTCCAGAGCATTGTGTTATTGCTTTGAATTTACCTGATAACCAAGAACAAGATGAGAAATATGATAGGAGTGGTTGTGGAATGACTTCTTCACATGCATGGGATGAGGTTGACTCTACTGATGATGAGAAGGAAGAATTTGATGATGTTGGATGTGGTGCTGTGAAGTGTGAGGAACATGTTTTGTTAAGGAGGCCCTCTGATGAGGAAATTGTTCAAATCACTGCAGACATGGTCACTCAAGCTAGGAGCAATTACAATATGAGGAATAGGGTATTTGGAAATGCAACTGGTAAACTAGGTAGTATGTTTATCAAGAGGACAGAAAATAGTGCACAACACTCTAAGGGAAAAGGTAAGGGTGTTGATGTTGCTAACCAAGTGAAGGTGAAAGGGAAAATTGTACCTACTGCAGCACCTAAGAATAAAGCAAAGAAATCAAAGGGAGTTGTTCCCATTCCTCAGAATGGAGAGGAGTCTTCTCTTAAAGACAAGTCTAATCTGACAAAGGATAAAGTTGTTACTATTTTTGAGGGAGACATGAATGACCAAAAGTATGTTCCAATTGATATGACTAAATTGCTATCACAAATAATTGTCAAGGTTCCATTGTTAGAAATGATAAGAATAGATGAGCACAAGGTCAAGGCCTTGGATTGGATAAATGGTGCCTCTTCCATAAAGGTCCAAGAAATGAATAGAGGTGACAAGCATGTGGCTACTTTAGATGACACACTTGACAGTAAAAATGAAGAAATTATCTTTGAGATTCCTCAGAGGTATTTGGATGGATACAAACATTGTAAATACTGCATCAAGGATAGTTGATCCTTTTTTCTTGTCCCTTATGATAAATGGAAAATTATTGAAGAATTGCATGATTGATTCTAGAGCATCAAACACTATCATGCCTGCAGAGATCATGAAGTCACTAGGACTAAAGGTTGATACACCTCATGGGAGATGCCAATCTATGGACTCAAGAGAAGTGCCAGTTATTGGTACCATTAAGGCTTTGTCTTATAAATTAGCCACATTTCCTGAAAAACAATTAACTATGAGTGTTCTTGTAGTCTACATTCCCCCTCAATATGGAATGTTGTTATCTAGAAAGTGGAGTGCCTCCTTGGGAGGAAGTATTCAATGTGACTTGTCTTTTGCCACTTTTAGCATTGAAGGTGAAAGTATGCAAGTTTCAAGGGAAGCTAGAACTCCACACATGATTGAGGAGGATGAAGAGGACAATATGAATTGTTTTGTGGACATTGACATTGGTTCTTTCCAAGTTCAGGAGAGAGAGATGCAAGAGAAGGTCAAGCCTATTTTTTTGGCTGATGATAAGAGTAACATTGTAGAAGGTAATGTATTATGGACCCTATATTTTGATGGAGCAAGTTCAAAGGAAGGTGCTAGAGCAGGAGTGCTATTGATATCCCCAAGTGGTAAGAATTTCAAGTTTTCATTCACTCTCTTGTTCCTTTGTACAAATAATGTTGTTGAATATGAGGCCCTACTGATTGGTTTGAGACAAGCATCAAAACATGGGATCAAACATCTTAGGGTGATTGGTGACTTTGAGTTAATAGTTTCTTAGATTAGATCAAAGTATGCATCAAAGAATCAAAGGCTGAAACAATATAGAAATGTTGTTTGGGATGAAATTGAAGGTTTTAGTGCCTTTGGAATTGATTGGGTGGATAGAATCCAAAACAAGATGGATGACTTGTTGGAAAACATAGCTTTAAGGCTAGAAGATATTACCTTTGTAGGGATATCCAAAATTGAGTGTAAGTCTAGGCCTTCTATCCCAGATAATATTGAGAATTGGCAAGTATTTTCTGATGATCAAGACATATTAAGATTTTTGCAGTGTGATTCTCACATTGATGGTCAAGAAATGGATTTTAGTACTTATGTCGATATCAGAGATGGAAAATAAAATGTTCTTGGGAAGGAAGTTTTGCAACTAAAGTCAAATAGGATCCCTAGGGGATTGGTTGCTCTTGAAAGGACATTTGATAATAAGGAGAGGGCTTGTGTTTCTAGAATTGTTGACAAGGTAAATGATTTGGAGGAAGTGAATCTAGAAACAAGCCAAGAACCAAAAAATGTTTACATAGGTAAGTGTTTGTCCCCAAGAACTAGAAAGAATTTGATTGATCTTCTCAAAAAATTTAGACATATTTTTGCATGGTCTTATGAGGATTTGAAGGCTTATAGAGAAGATCTCTTTCAACATGAGATACCATTAAAGGAAGGAACCAAACCTTTTAGGTAGAAATTAAGGCCTGTGAACCCTACTTTGGCACCAAAAATGCAAGATGAACTTAAAAAGATGATGGATGTTGGCATTATTAAGCCTGTCAGACATTCTACTTGGGTGTCAAATTTGGTTCCAGTCGGGAAGAAGAATGGTGACATTAGGTTATGTGTTGATTTTAGGAATTTGAATGTCAATTCTTTGAAGGAAAATTATGGTTTGCCTAATATGGATAATATACTACAGAGGGTTACTACATCAAAGTTAATTTCCATGATGGATGGTTTCTTTGGATATAATCAGGTCATGGTAAAGGAATCAGAACAATTTAAGACTGCATTCACTACCCCTTGGGGAACATATGTTTATGTTAGAATGCCTTTTGGTCTAACAAATGTAGGAGCTACTTTTCAGAGAGCTATGGATGTAGCCTTTACAGACTTTATAAACAAATTTCTAGTGGTGTATTAGGATGATCTCATAGCATATTCAGATAAGGAAAGTCAACATTGTGAGCATCTTGAGAAAATTTTTATTAGGGCCTTGGAGTATGGGATCTCTTTGAATCTAAAGAAGTGTTCTTTTGGTGTTGTGGAAGGAAAGCTCTTAGGACATATTGTGTCCAAGGATGGAGTAAGAATTGACCTTGAAAGGGTTATGGCTATAGATAAGCTCTCACCACCTAGAAATGTTAAAGGAATACAATCTTTCTTTGGGTAGGTGAATTTTCTAAGGAGATTTGTTACAAATTTTGTAGAAATCAGTATCCCTATCTCTAGGATGTTGAAAAAAGAGGCAAAGATTGAATGGAATGAAGAAGCAGATGAATCTTTTAGAAGTATCAAAGGGCCATCAAAGATGCCCCTATTTTGAGGACACTTGATTATGGTAAGCCCATGCAGATTTTTTCTTTTGCTTCTTGTCATACAATTGTAGCAGTTTTATTGCAGAAGAATTCAGAGGGATATGAACAACCTATATCATTTTTTAGTAAATCCTTACAAGAAAAAAAATTCAAATATGATATTACTGAGAAACATGCTTATGCCTTAGTCAAAGCAGTCAAGGCTTTTAGATGTTATCTTGTAGGAGCTAAGCTGGTTGCTTATGTTCCTAGTGTTGCAGTTAAGAATATATTGGTGCAACAAGAAGTCTCAGGGAGGAGATGTAGATGGATCAACAGGATCCAAGAATTTAATATTGATATCTAGATCACAAATTTGGTAAGAGGCTTAGGTCTTCCAAAATTGATGGCACAAAGTAATTTAATTGCAAATCATATAAATGTGTTAGAAGAAGAACAAAGGCCATATATTTGTGATATGGATTGTTGTGATTGGTACAGTGATGTCATTGGTTACTTGTAGATATTAGTCCTTCCCCTTGAGATGGATGAAAATAGAAGAAAAACTATCAAGTTGCAATCTGCAAGGTATGCCATTATACATGGTAAGTTATGGTGGAGAAGCAATGAAGGAGTATTGCTAAAATGCATAGACCATGAGAGGTCTAAATCCATGTTAAAATAAATGCACCAAGGTGTGTGTGTGGAGGACACTATATGGAAAAGACCACAACTCACAAGATCATTAGGTCTGGATTTTGGTGGCCTACAATTTTTAAAGATGCACATCAATTTGTGAGAAAATGTGATGCATGTCAGAGATTTGCTGGGAAGTTGAAATTCAATGGAAATTTTCCACTTAAACCTGTTGCAGTTTAGGCTCCTTTCCAGAAGTGGGTTATGGATCTCATTGGTGAAATTCTAAATAAGTCTAGTGGTGGACATTCCTACATACTAGTGGCAACATACTATTTTACCAAGTGGGTTGAAGCTATCCCTACTAGAAAGGCCACTAGCAGGGTTGTGACTGATTTTGTGATGCAGAATATCCTCACTAGATTTGGTTGCCTAGAGAAAATTGTGGTTGATAATGCAATGTGTTTTAGATCACAGGAGTTTAGTGATTTTTGTCAGCAATATGGGATACACATTTCATTTTCTTCCCCATACCATCCACAAGGAAATGGCCAGGCTGAGTCCAGTAATAAAAGTCTTATTAAAATTCTCAAGAGGGTGTTGGACAGAAATAAGAAAGCCTAGGACTCAAAATTATGGTGGGCACTGTGCGCTAACAGGGTAACTATAAAGAGAGCCATAGGTTGTGCTCCATTTGATTTGGTATATGGAATAGGTGCTAGATTGCCTCAAAACAATCTATTGCAGATGTAAAAATTTATCCAAGCATATGATGAAGACTTGAATGATGAGATGAGAGTGAGAATGGATGAACTGATCTAGTTGGAGGAGGTAAGGAGAGATGGACATGAAAGAAATGAGACATTATAGAAGTAGTGTAAGAATTTATTTGATAAGAAGACTACTCAAAGGAGTTTTGAGATTGATGACCTGGTCCTGATGTGGAATGCAAGGTTGGAAGATAAGGGGAAACATGGAAAATTTGATCCAATTTGGTTGGGCCCTTATCTTATTGAAAAAAAATGGGGGACAAATTCTTATGTTCTAAAGGACTTAACTGGTGGTACTTTGGAATTTCCTGTTCATGGACAGTTCCTAAAGTTATACTTCTCCTGAAGTATCTTTTCCATGAACAGTAGTTTAGGTTTTCCCCTATTTTTAGTTTGTCCGTGTTTTGTTTTTAGGTCAGAATTTTTGAGTTGGTCTGCTCTCCCAGTGATTCTGAATCCTTGCTATGCCTACAGGAGACATGCATCCCCTAGTATGAGCCACTGTTAGCACTCTGTAAAATTTTCACGGTTCTCCCCTTTTTATTTTGGTCTCTGCAATCATTTTTGTGTCTTTAGCCTTAAAACCCTTGCAAATTTTGAAAAAACTAGCCGTTGGTGAAAATACCCTTTGTTATACCCTGGCCCTATTCTAATTTCATGTTACTTTTCAGGGTGACTTAAAACCTTATCTCTACATGTGCCTTTTAAAATTTTCCTTTTCATGTCACATGGTTAGGTTTTTATGTCTGGGGGGGTCCCCTTTATTTTTTCCTAGGTTTTCTACCCCTGGCGGCCTTTTATTTCCTAAGTCTAGTGCCCTGTGAAATTAAAGTCTTTTCCTAAGTCAATGCTTTAATATTTCCTATGCTTTTGGCTTAATGTTTCCTGGGCCTAATGGATCTAACAACACCTTGATCTAACGATTGGCGTATCTTCTCATGCAATGTGTCAGAGGCTTGCGAAGATACACCCGTCATTGATTCCCTTTTATGACATAGTCTTCCTTTTCGAGTGGGTCCACTTGACATGTCAACACAAATGGTGATTTGTGATTGGTCTGCATTGGTAGTTGTCAGTGGGACCTAGTTTCTAGATGTGGTAGTGGGTCCTAATTTTGTCAGAGCATCAACGGTTGGCATATGTTCTTAAGGGTTTTCTCTAACACATGCGAAGATGCACCAACCATTGATTTCATATTCTATCAGAGGGTTGTCAGAGTGGGGTAGGATTCTTCATCCAATGGTTGTCTTATGATTTGAAGGAATATTGGAGGTCTATATGAAGATGAGATGGCCGTTGATCTTCTAGATGCAGGCCTAGTTAGTTTCTCAATTTTCTGGCGGTCCGGATAAAATTATTTAGCGGTTCCGATAAGTATCAAGGGGTTCGCTCATTCGCATGATAAAATGGTAGTGTTCTAAAGGGTCTAGTGATTCAGCGAAGGAAGCTTGTGAAGTCGCTAAATCATTCAGTAATGAGATGAAATACTCTGCAAATTGGTGAAAATACCTTCAGTCGCCAGTTTGCTAGAAAATAACTCGTGGTGTCTAGTTGAGTTAAGAAATATAAACCCGCAAAATGGATAAATTGGATGGCAGTGTCATAAAGTTGACTGAGATTTGAATGAGGACCGCCGATCTACTGTAGGTGCCATAAAGTGACCATTTATATTCAAATTCAAATTTTTGTAGAGGGTTTGCAATGACAAAAAGTACTAGAATTCAATTTTTTGAGCGGCTAGAGTGGGTGGAAATGGTTGTCAACTATTGCAGTGTGGTCCAGGCTACCATGGGTAGTTGCAGAGGAATGTCTTGCCATGGGAAATTAAATGAAGCAGTACTCAAGATGTGTTGCAGGGGTCATTTTGGCTAGATTTCTTAGGGTTTTGTGATGATTTTGTACTTGGGACCAGTACAGGGCTAGATGGCTATTGAAATTGGACTATTTGAGCTTACTAGCTGTGGCTTGGTCCCTATTGTGTCTGTGTTAACTCCTTAATGGTGTTAAGTGGTTTTGAATTTTTGAATTGGGAATGATCATTATGCTTGTATTGTTACCCTGGTATAAAGGGAATTTTTATGATCATTCAAGGTTATTAGGAGTTAGGTATTCAAATCTTTTGGTTGTGAGTCCTCTTCTCAGTCTGAATTGTAATGATTTGTTTTAATATTTGTTGGCAGTAGAAAGAAATTTGCAGGTCTAAGCTATAATTTGCAAGCATGGTTTGCTTGGACTAATTTTATACACTTGAGGATTCTTCATACTTAATGTAGATACATGATTCTTCTCTCTCCTTTGTGTCAACGCAGATAGATTTTGAACTTTCTAGTTCATTACATATTAATTTATGTATCTGTCTTCATTCTTGAGTTCTAATCTAGGATTAGATGAAATAATTCTCTAGATGGGACATAGATTTATCTGTTGTCTATGTAAGGATTTTCTATAAGCAGTAAAGGAGATTGTAAATGTTTTTGTGGCTTTGAATCTCAGATATACTTTGGTGTGTGTGTATAGTTTGTCTAAGAGATCTTGCCCAATGGATGAGGCATTGGCCTAGATGAGTATTTCTTTATTAACATATATTGATTGAGGTTGTTATGATTCAAACATATAAATTAAGAACCATCCCTAAACTTTAAGTCTTTGGTTGTAATGTTCTACCCTATAGTAATGGAGATTCAATGAATGTGAGGTTAGCATTTAGCACTTTCTTACTATTCAATCTGTTGTTTGGACCCAGTCTTTGGTGTGTGAAGTATAGTTTTCACTGGGTTAGGTGCACCCGCCTTTGTTTTGCAGAGCCAGAAGTGAAGAGGGCAGTCTTGTCCCTATAGTTGGTCCAGTTACCCTAAGATCCTTATACATTTTGGAACTAACCAATCCTAAAATCAACCTAAGGGTATATTGGCAACCTAAGAGCATAAGCGTCCATTTTGAACACCAATATGGTGCATGTCTAAACCATAATTTATAGGGTGTTTTGTCTATGTCTGTTCTAATTTGTACTTTGTTCATTGTATACATTGATATGTTCACTACTTCTCTCTAGAATATCTTCACCAAATCATTCTCAAATAACATAGCTCTTGCTACTTCAGTTACTAATTTGTTTCTTCTTTCTACAATACCATTTTGTTAATGTGTTCTAGGGGCTGAGAACTATCTCTTAATGCCATTATCTTCAAAAAAGGTGTTAAACTCTCTAGAAGTAAATTCTCCACCTCTATCAGGTCTCAAACATTTAATCTTCATTCTAGATTCATTCTCAACTTTATACTTAATGATCTTAAACTTATCAAATGCTTCAGACTTTTCTTTAAGAAATGCAATCCACATCATTCTTGTAAAATCATCAACAAGAATCATAAAATACCTTTCTCCATAGAATCATCTAGTCCTTGTAGGACCACTCAAATCTATATGAACAATCTCCAACTTTTCTACAGATGTAAACTTCTTACTGGGAAAAGAACTTCTCTCCTAGTTAGCCATCACACATTCTTTGTAAATCATGTTAGTAGGCTTCATAATTTTAGGCAAATCTCTTACTGCAAGTGTAGTACTTAATTTCACAATATTGTTAAAGTTTATATGAAAAAACCTTCTATGCCATAACCAACTGTCATCAATTTTAGTAATCAAACATTTTATCTTAGTAGGATTCAACTGAAATACATTACCTCTAGTTCTAGATCCAGTTCCAATGAGATTTCCATCTTTATCCTTAATCAGACAAGTTTTCTTAGTAAACCAAAGATTATATCCATTATCAACTAACTTTCCAACACTCAAAATATTATGTTTCAATCCATCCACAAAATAAACATCATCAGTATTAGTCTTTCCATCAAGAGTAATAGATCCTATACCTTTAATCAAGCAAGGTGCATTGTTTCCAACTCTAACAACTCCTCCATCATATTCGTTAAACTTTATGAACTTTTTCATGTCTCCAGTCAAATGATGTAAACAACCACTGCCTATAATCCATTCAACTTGCTTTTAAACTTGAGAAACTAAAGCTTTTTCTTCCTTAACATCAGTTTTTGAATTTTCTTCTTTAGTTGCTACAAATCCTATGTCATCATTATTCTCATTATCACTTTCACTTAAAGTTCTCTCTATACTAGCTTTAAGATCTTCATGATTAATATAATAACATTTCTTAGATCTTCTAGGCTTGAAATTGTTTATGTACTTTTTAACTCTCTTAGGACATTAAGATGCAAAATTACCATATTCTTGACAAGTCCAACATTTAAAAATTTTCTTACTGTCTGGTTCTCTCTTCAAAAGAAAGGTAATACCTTTTCAATCTTCTTGTCTTCTTCATTTCTAGATTTTCTACTACCAGCATAATCTCTGCTCACACTCACAAAGTAGGGCGAACACTAAGAGTACTGAATGTTGTCTCCATTCTAGGTAAGTCTCATTATAACCTCAGGTTTATTTATGCTCCTTGCAATCTTCCAAGAAGAGTCTCTTTTCTAAAGTTTGTAGTACAATGTATAACTTGTTCAATCATCCGTGTTGTCTACTTAAATACAAGAGTCAATGTCCTCAACATTTTCCATATCACTTCATTCTCTATCTTTGTTCCTCCACAAGATTTTATGCCTATAACAATTTCTGACATTCTACCAATATAGCTTCTAATAGATTCATCTTCCAACATTCTTATATCTTCAAATGCACATATCCAATTATGTAATCTAACTCTTTTTGCATGTTGATCACCTTCAAAAGTAGAGTGTAAAGTATTCCAAATTTCATGAGATTTTTTCAAACATTTTACCTAACTGTACTCATTCTTTGGAAGGGTTGTCAAAAGTGCTTCTCATGCAAGTATGTTACACATGAATAGATCTCTCTCATCAGAAATACATGTTTCAAGATGTTTCAAATGTGTCTAAACCAATAACCTAGTCCTAAACATAGTAGGTGTGTCTTCATCTTTTCTTTCCAGCTGTCAAAATTTACTCCATCAAACTTAGGGCTTTCTTTCCTAAAATTCACTATGGATCTCCTTAAGCTATTAAACTTCTCTTTCAAGGACCTACCACTCTGATACCAATTGTTATAAAGTAAAGTCCACCAAGATAACTGAGAGGGGGGGTGAATCAATTACCAGATAATTATAACTTTTATCATCTTCAACAACATTAAACCATATAAGCAATATAATTACCAACCATAGAAAGATATTCATACACAATAACACAATGACACAAGATATGTTGACTAGGGAGCCTCTTGATCAAAGAGTAAACCCCGGTGGGAATGTTGCCCAAAAAGGATGCACTAATATGAATATTCCTTGTGAAATGATGGTCTATATTAGGAGTCTTATGAAATACATTAAGTACATATGAATCCCTGTTAGGAGATTTTGAATCCCTGTTAAAAGATTCTAACCCTGTTAAGAGTTATGGAAGATAGAAGGACCCACTACCCAAACAGCTTCAAGGTAAGATAACTAAACACACTATCCAAATAATCTTTGTATTATGGAATAGAATAATATGTTACCTCTTCTCTAACTGTGCCAAACCGCACTCACTATTACACCAGGTCTCAATTTCAGATATCTATACTTCGCATGTCTTCCTTCATAAATTCACTTTCATGTTTAGCTCTTTTCTTCACTTCATATCTATCCACTCATATACAACAAGTAAAAACATTCCTTCCTTTATACTAGACTCAAATAATTACAAATGAGTCGGCATACAATTACAAAATAAAGTTTCCACACACTACATCAAAATTACACAAAACTGTTGGCTTCCAAATATAATAATTCTTCACTCGTGTGACCTCAAAGTTTGCACTATCATCCACATCACTATCAATGTGTCTTCAACTTCTCTTTAACTATGGAAAACTAGATTCCATCCTGATTAGGAGATATCATCTGATTTCCACAAACCACTACTCAAGAACACTACCTGAATACTACTTCCACCAAAATGCTCATAACTTCCATGAATAAATGAATTACTATCTATGCTCTTAACCATAGACATATAACATATCAAAGAGTATATCCTCAACATCACATAGCTCCAACTACAATATCCGACATGCTCTAATCCAAACTCTGTTGGCTTCTTTATAAGTCTCCAGAAGATCACTGTGTTGACATCAATGACAATCATAGTCATAAATGAAACAACAACTACTACAAAATGACTACCAAACATTTAGCATTCATTCCTAACATAACTAACCTTGTTGATCTTCTAGTGGATGGTGAGGTGTTTGACTCCACATCAAAGATACTTACATCTGATTTCTTTCTTGGTGTATGTAAGTTACTTGTGGTTATTCTTGTGATAAAGTTGCATATGGTGTTATAGGTGATTGTGTGGATGGCACTGCAATTTTTACACCTTCAATTATAATAGATATTGGTTTGACTAATATATTTGGTTTCCCGCTTGGTCTTACTACAATTGTAATCTTTGAGGCTTCCTTATATTCATCTCTTCTCATTCTGGTTTCTTTCAAAATGTTGTTAATTGTTTTATCAATGTTTATTCTAATATCCTTGGCATATAATTCTTGGTAGACTTTTTTAATATTTTCTTCATAGGTGCCCCATCTAGGAAACTCCTTATCTTTATTTGATTCAAGGATTATCTTTTCATATCCTTCAATTACTTCCTCAGTCATTTCAGAACTCATATAGGGTGATTGAATTTCACCCTTGGTTCTATTGCTTCCATGCATGTCATATTAGTTTCTACCATAAAACAAATATCATTTTTATACTTTTCTACTAAGGCAAGTCAAATTGTAGACCTTTGTTTCATCTCTTCTTGGAAAATCTTCATCATTTTAGTTAGATCTCCTGTGATTCTTTCTTCTGATTTCTTCATGTAGTACTATGTTACTACATCCATTGTGCATCTTTTTTTTTTCCATTCATAGTTTGGCATACCAGGGAACTTCTCTATCACTTGAAAGGGTAGGTGTGTCAACAAAGACTCAAATATTAATGTTGCATTCTTTGTCTTTTTCAATCTATCTATGTTATCTAATAACTATTGCCTCAAAATCTCACACATGTTCACTTTCTTTTTCTCAACAATCATCATGTATGTGTCATGTATGAATCCTATTGAGATAGAGTTCAATTTGGAGCTATAATTCATCTTATAACCTATAATATTTCTTACCAATATGATGTCAACTTTCTCTAGCATGTCTACTTTCATGTTCCTTCCATCAGATTTTATCTTTAGGTTTGACTCAACTAGTTTCTTAACATTTTTAGCATTAACAAGCTTACTAACCTCATTCACTAGACCATTAAGTGTATGAATCATTTCACTGTCAATAAAAAAAGGTACATCTACTACCCAAAACATATCATCATGAATGCGACTCAAAATGATTTTCGTCCATTCATGATTATCAAATTCAGTGAAGAAAATCTCTTGGTAATGTTTAAATCATATAAATGCTCAAACCCTTCCTTGAAGGACAAGTTTTTTTTGTAGACAAGATTAAAATCTTTTTGGATATCACTATCACCTAATGACTCAAACTTTCAATGGATATATGCCCGGACATCTTCAACATGTAAAACCCTATGTGACACTTGTAAAAATGCTCCTACTAGATCATCCTTCGTAGAGATGTATGAGTGTTTCTTAAAATTATACCTAGGTCTCTCACTCACATCACTAACCATAGATGATTCCATTTCTTCAAATTAAACCTTTCAAAATATAGTTGCACAAATAATAAATACCTTAGAATCGCAAAATTAGGGCTTGCTGAGAAATGCTTTCAATTTTTTTCCAAACACTTCGATTATTCTATTCAATTTTCTCTAAATGGTTCTTTATCTCTTTCTTAATCAAATGGTTCTTAAAAATTCAATTTTGATCCATAAATAACCTTAGATTGATCTATGCATTAATTGCATAAGTATGCAATTGTCAAAAAGGTTATCTCTATTTATTAGTGAACTTCTTTCATTTTGAGCACTTTCATACAAACTTAGAATCTCATGCACTCTTAACCATAGCTTTGTTACATCATTTACAATCACATACTAACTGTGTAGGACCTGATTCAAATTCTACTATCTCCTATACTATTATGATGCTTATTATATCATTTTAATTGATGAAATATGATGGTCAATCAGATTGAGATGGGGTTAGGACTGATTCCAAATTAATCTCAAATGCTTCACTTGGCTAACTTCCCAATACAATGCTTGCACTTTTTGGATCTATGGCTTTGACAAATACAATATCTTCCTTGATGTTGCTATTTCCTTTCTGACTATTTTTGTTATCTTCATTCCTCCTGGTGTAGTTCATATTTTGTCTAGGATTAGGATTCCTCATATTGTTCATCCTACAATATCTTGTTGTGTGTTCCATGTTGTTATAAATATAACAAACTATAACATTGTTTCCATATCTCTATCCTATGTAAATGATTTGTGATCTAGAATTTCTAGCAATATGTCCAAAGTTATTGCATTTATAAAACATAACTCCATTTCTTATAATATTGGTTGCTTCAATAGGTCTCTTATCTGGAGGGTTAACACCTCTAAACATTCTACTATTATCTTTATTACTAGATCTAGGTTTCTTACAATCAATAGCTTTATAACCAAAACTATGACAATTATAACAATAACTAGAGATAGGTTTAAATTTCTTATTTGTACAATCCCTTTTCATGTGTCCATATGAATGACATGCATAACATCTACCTTTGAATTCATTTTGCACTTATTTAGGTGATTCAACTTTCTTAGGTTGCTTAGGTACATCTTTAGACTGATTAGGCTCAATTTTGTTTTGATTTTACTCTTCCTTGTTCTTAGGTTGTTGAATTATAGTATTTTGTTCTTTACATTCTTTAGTATTCTTTGATAATTTTTCTTCAAGATATCCAAGACCAGTCTTATCATAAGAAGGTCTCTAAAAATAAATTTGTTCATTAGTCTATTCACTACTAGAATAAAATTTCTCAAGATGTTTCTTAGATTAAGTTAGCTCTCCTTTCACAATAGTATTATACTTCTCAATTTTAGCATACTAAAACTTTATAGTCTCAAGCTCGGATGTTACTTTGGTAAGATTAGACATTAGATCTACATTTTCAACCTTCAAATCTGATTCAATTTTACTATTATCATCTTTCAAGCTTAACTTTAGATCTGTAATCTTTAGTTCGTGTTTAAGAATCTCATTCTCCTTTTTTAGTCTTGAATTTATCATTATACTTGATCTGATTTTTAGGCTCTTTCTTTGATTTAAGATCTTCTATCTTATCTTTCAATTTCTCAATGTAGTCTTTTGTACTTTCATACTTCTTCTTCAAAGTATCTATTTCTTCAGTAAGAATATCAATCTTCTCAAGAGATTCTTCTAGATTCTTTTGCAACTGATCCATATCCATAGAGATCTTACTCAAGTTGTTAGGCCTTCTCCAAGTAAATGTTCTTTGATTCTAATTGTAGAAATATGAAATATTGAGAGGGGGGTGAATTAGTATTTCATAAACTTTAAATTTTTCCCAAGTATGGATATTATTAATTAACTTGTAACTTGCATAAGAAACTAAACTGAACAGTAAATACAACCATAAAACAATGGAACTCATAACACCATATTTGTGATCAAGGAAACCCTGGCCAAGCGAAAACCTTGTTGGGGATGGTACCCACTAAATGATCCACTAATCAAAAGTATATTGATGCAGGAGCATCTTAGGTCCTTGGCAATCTTGTGTCACCAAAAAAACAAGTTTGTATTTTCCTATATTGCTTGGTTCCTACTTTGACCAAGTTGGCTCGATAGTTGCTCAGTTTCCTTTGTTAACTAATTTGGTTGGTTCATTCCCTGGCGCTCAGTTATCTTTCCTGGCTCTTGGTTATCCTTTCTTACCAAGTTGTTTGTTTTAGTTTCTTGTTGAGGTTGACTTGTGCAATTAATTATGGTCATGGATTTAATGTTGGAATATATCATTGGGAAGCGTGTGGACCTAGATTTGGTCATTCCTTCCTTTGATGGTGGATCTAAAGGCCGACTTGCTCGGTAGCCTCTTGTATATATTGTAATGTTTTGGTTGTAGTTTAGGACATCAATTAGGAAATTGATAGTAGAAGTTAGAAGATTGAAGATAGTTTCAAATCCTCACATGTTGGAGGACTCCTATACTTGAATTGTATTATCTAGCCCTAACCGAGAAGGCCTTAGAACCTGGCATGTATGAATCAATTTGAAGTAATATAAGAATTTGATCTTCATTCTCTCTCTCTCACTTGTGTGTTATTTTCTTCCACATGTGATCTCTACAAGGTGGATCTAGCTAGGGTGTGCCTTTGGACCCTCTCCTCATCCTCCCTTGTGTTAGGTGGTATTAGAGATGAGGTGAGATCTGGATCTAGGGTTGCAAATCTAGGTTTGAGGGTTCCTTCTTGTCAAACCCTAGTTGATTTTTTGTGGGGTAGCAGATTATGATCTGGCCTGGAATTGCAGAGGGTTTCAAGATGTTTTGTGGGAGGTGAGATGCATATATAGGATTGGAAGACATGTTGAGACAACTTTTTGCTACATTAGAAGCTGTTGAGATAGCCCAACGAAGAGGAAGACATCTTGAAGATGTTAGTGATGATGAAATTGAAGAAGAAAAAGGTGATGTAGAACCTATACTGGTGATGGATCAAGGTGAGGAAATATTATTGAAAGCTTTGACAAATTTGAAGTCTACTCCACATTTCAATCCTCCTAAGTATAGTGGAAAATTTGATTCAGATGAATTGGTGGACTGGATCACTGAGATAGAAAATTACTTTGAATATGAAAATGTCCCTAAGGAAAAGAAGGTGAAAATTGCAAGCACAAAGTTGAAAAGTCATGCATCCTTGTGGTGGGAACATCTGCAATTGGACAGAAAGAGGAAAGGAAAAGACAAAATTAAGTTATGGAATAAGATGTTAAATAAGTTGAAAGGAAATTTTTTACATTGTGATTATCAAATTAACCTAGTTAGGCAAATGAAAACTTTGAGGAAGAAAGATAGCTCGGTAAAAGATTATTCTAAGGAATTCTATAGATTAGATATCAGATCTAGACATGATGAAGATGATGTGGAAAGAATTGCTAGGTACCTGAATGGATTGAGAATTTCCATCCAAGAAGAAATTAGTTTGGTTAAATTGGATAACATTGAAGAAGCTTATCATTTTTCCTTGAAAGCTGAGGAGAAATTGAGAAAAAGACATGAGCAAAGACAAAGAGGTAGAGGTGGTAGATTCCCTAGAGGAAAAGGTAGATTCTATGGTGAAAATAGTAGATCTAAACCAGAAAAGACAAATCTGGATAAAGGCAAGACTGAGTGGAAAGGTGAAATTTCATCGAGAGGAAGAGGCAATAACTACCGAGGTGGTTATAATAGAGGTGGTTTCTGACAAACTTGTTAAAATTGTGGAGAAGAAGGACATAGATCATTTGAGTTTACACATGCAAGTAAGGTCGGTAGCAGTAGAAATTCTTTGGTGTAAGAAGAATCACTGAATGAACCTGAGAAGGAAAAGAACTTGATGGTAAGGAGAACACTTTGGAGTGAAAGTAATAATGAAGATCTCATAAGTAAAAGTTTGTTCAAGACCAGATGTAGAGTATTTAATGAAGTGTGGAAGGTAATCATTGATAGTGGAAGCTCAGAGAACTTGGAATCTAAGGAAATGGTTACAAAGTTGTAGTTGGAAAGGTTGGAACACCCAAAGCCCTACCAAATTTCATGGATCAAAGATGAGCATACACTCGTGGTAAGTGAACAATGCAATGCAAATTTGAAAATTGGAAAGTACTATGATAAGGTGTTATGTGATATCATGCCTATGGATTTTTGTCATATTTTGTTGGGTAGACCTTGGCAATATGATAGACATGCTATATATGATGGGAGATTGTATAAATATACTATTTGGGCTGATGGAAGAAGAAAAATCTTGTTACCTTTGATTGAAGAACCTATTAGTAGTGTTTATACATCTATGAAAGTTTTCTTGATTGAAGGAAGAAAGTTTGATAAGGATTTGAGGAAGAATGATGTATGTTTTGTTGGGATTCCAAACAAACCATGTAAGAAAACAGACGATAACATACCTAAAGAGATTGATAAGTTACTCACTGAGTATAGAGAGATCATTTCTAATAATTAACCTAATGGTTTTCCACTGAAGAGAAGCATTGATCATTGCATGGATCTAATCCCTAGAGCTAGTTTACCGAATAAGGCACCACATCGGTTGACACCTACCGAGAAGCAGGAATTGAACTGACAGATTCAAGAATTATTGTAGAAAGGTTTGATTTGAGAAATTTTGAGTCCTTGTGCAGCACTAGTTGTATTAGCACCTAATAATAATGGAGAATGGTGAATGTGTATGGATTCCAGAGCAATCAACAAGATAACAGTGAAATATAGGTTTCCTATACCAAGAATGGATGATATAATGGATAGTCTGACTAGAGAAAAGTATTTTACCAAAATTGATTTGAAAAGTGGGTATCATCATATCAAAATCAGAGAAGGTGATGAGTGGAAGACTTATTTTAAGACAAACGAAGGTTTGTATGAGTGGTTGGTTATGTGTTTTGGTTTAACTAATGCACCGAGTACTTTTATGAGGTTGATGAATGAAGTTTTGAAGAAATTCTTAGGTAAATTTGTAATTGTATACCTAGATGATATTATGATATTGAGTAAGACCAGAGAAGAGAGTATGTTTCATGTTAAACAAGTATTGTAGAGGTTGAAAGAAGAAAAGTTTTTGATAAATCTAAAAAAAATTTCTTTCATGAAAGAGGAGATTGTGCATTTAGGATTTGTGATTTTAGCTGATGGTTTGAATACAGATCCTGAAAAGGTTGAAGCTATTTTGAATTGGCCTACAATGGAGACTGATAGTGAGATAAGATCATTTCATGGTTTGGCAAGTTTTTAACAAAAGTTCAATAGGAATTTCAGTTTAATTTGTAATGTTATGACTAAGACTATGAGAGGAGATAAAAGAGAATTCAAGTGGACACACGGAGCTGATAAAAGTTTTGAGGCACTAAAGCAAAAGGTTGTTGAAATGCCTATGTTAGCATTGCCTGATTTCAATAAGGTATTTCAAGTGGAATGTGATGCAAGTGGAAGTGTAATAGGAGTTGTGTTGAGTCAAGAAGGTAAACCTGTTGCTTTCTTTAGTGAAAATTTGAATGATGAAAAAAGGAAATATTATGTGTATGATCAAGAATTCTATGCTATTGTTCAAGCCCTAAAGAAATGGAGACATTATTTGATAGCGAGTGAATTTTTATTGTATACCAATCATAGAGCTTTATAGTATGTAGGTAGTTAGAATAAGTTGAATCAGAGACATATGAAATGGGTTGAGTATTTGCAGAGTTATACATTTGTGATAAAACATAAGAGTGGAGTCACTAACTAAGTTACTGATGCATTCAGTAGAAGAAGATCTTTGATGACCAAGATGAAAATTGAAGTTCTTGGTTTTGATGACATGAGATATTTGTATGAATTTGATCTTGATTTTTCTGAACCATGGAGAAAGTTTAGAGCACCTATTCAAGATCAACCAAGTACTAAATGGGAAGACTATTTCATTCAAGGAGGTATGTTGTTTAAAGTTATTCAGTTGTGTATACCGAGAGGATCAATGAGAACTAATTTGATAAAGGAGAAACATAGTAGTGGTTTGGCTAGACACTTTGGTGTTGACAAGACATTGAATTTTCTTAAGGAGAAATACTTTTGGCCATAGTTGTATAAGGATGTTTAGAAATTTGTGAAAAGTTGTGGAATTTGTCAAGTTGCAAAAGGAGTAAGTTAGAATATTGGATTTAATACACCAATTTATGTTCCTGAGGAACCTTGGATTCATATTAGTATGGATTTTGTTCTTGGCTTAGCAAAGACAGTGAGAGGTATTGATTCTATATTTGTTGTTGTGGATAGATTTTCTAAAATGACACATTTTATACCTTGTAGAAAGAAATTAGATGTAGTACATATAGAAGATCTTTTCTTTAAGGAAATTGTCAAATTGCATGGATTATCGAGAACTATCATCTCTGACCAAGACAGTAAATTTGTTGGATACATTTGGAAGAACCTTTGGAGAAATTTTGGCACCGAGTTGAAATATAGTTCTACCTTTCACCCACATAATGATGGACAAATAGAATTTGTGAATAGAAGCTTGGGAAATATTTTGAGATGTTTAGTAGGACACACTGAGTAATTGGGATTCAGTGTTGGCACAAGAAGAGTTTTCATATAATAATTCAATGAATAGGATTATAGGAAAAAAACCTTTTGAGATTGTACAAATAGCATACAACTAAGAGGTATATCAAATTTGAGGGATATTTCTAATGAAGAAAAGAGAAGTGTTGAAGGAGTAAAGTTTGCTGAGTTCATGAAGACATTGCATGAAGATGTGAAACATAACTTGGAGAAAAGTAATTAGAAATACAAAGATGGAGCTGATAGATCTAGAAGACATAAGACTTTTGCAGTCGGTGATGAAGTAATGGTTCATTTGAAGAAAGGAAGATATCTTGTTGGAACATATGGGAAGCTAAAAATGAAGAAGTTTTGTCCTTGCAAAATTTTGAGGAAATTTGATAGTGGAAATGCTTATGAGATTGAGTTACCTGATGACATGGATATATCACCTATATTCAACATTGCTGATTTGTATGAGTACCATGAGTCAGATGAAGAAATGACAGTACTGAATGATTATCCTAAGGAATATATAGAAGAAGTTGAGTAGATCCTGGAACAAAGAGTTGGCAGAAGTACAAGAGGAAAACAATATATGGAATATTTAGTAAAATGGAAAAATAGATTGATTAAAGATAGTTCATGGATTTCACAATCTAATTTGGATTGAGCTTGGGTTGTACCTACTACATGATTCAGAGAATCATTTCAAATAACCCTAGGTGTCTGATGCAGGAGCATCTTGGGTCCTTGGCAATCCTATGTCTCCAAGAAAATCAGTTTGTGTTTTCCTTTGTTTCCCAGTTAATACTTTAACCAAGTTGGATTGGTAGTTTCTCAATTTCCTTTGTTAACCGAGTTGGTTAGTTAATTACCTGGTGTTCGATTATCTTTCTTTGTGCTTGGTTATCTTTCCTTGCACTCGATTATTCTTGCTTATCAAGTTGTTTGTTTTAGTGTTCTATTGAGGTTGACTTTTATAATTAATTATGGTCACAGATTTAATGTTTGAATCTATCATTGGAAAGTGTGTGGACCTAGATCTAGTCATTCCTTCTGTTGATGGTGGATCTGAAGGTTGACCTATTCAGTAGCCTCTTGTATATACTGTAATCTTTTGGTTATAGTTTAGGACATCATTAGTAGAAGTTAGAAGATTGAAGATAGTATCAGATCCTCGCATGTTGGAGGAATCCTGTACTTGAATTGTACTTTTTGGCCCTAGCTAAGAAGGCCTCACAGCCTGACATGTATAAATCAATTTGAAGTAATATAAGAATTTAATCTACATTCTCTCTCTCTCACTTGTGTGTTATTTTCTTTCGCGTGTGATCTCTGCAAGGTGGATCTAGTTAGGGTGTGTCTTTGGGCCCTCTCCTCATCCTCCCTTGAATCATATATTGTGAAAGATATTGACCCTATGAGGATTCTATTACATTTGTATAGTGTCTCAGTCCTTGTTAGAGGACTTAGGCCTTGTTATAAGCTTCAACCCTATTAGGAGTTGGTATTACAAAATAAAAAATTATGTATGTAAGATGAGCTCACTTCCCAAACATGCAATGTATAATGATAATCTTCAATACAAAAGATAATGAACAAAACCTTTCACTGTTGTTGAATATCTTCAATATTTTGATTTTCCTTTGATGTTCTTTACAAAACTCATCACAAACTCACACTTCTCTGATCATACATCATAATTCACATAATACATAAATATACATCAATACAATAACATTCTTCTACTTCACATTACACATTTCTTTCCTTTATACAAGCTATTACAAAAATAACCTTTCAATCAGCCTTCAATTCATTATACACTTCCCAAAACATAAAGTTACTTCTTTTTTACTTAGGGTTAACATCTAGGATGTCGTCCCTATTTAGATAACTCACTATTTTGATAAAAAAAAATCTCTTAACCTAAAATATACATTTACTTATTTTTACTTTGTTATGTCAGCTCAACACTATTTCTATGAAAAAATAAGAACTTTGTTAGTATAGGTCGTGCAGTCACGTGCTTTTAGCTATAGGATCTACACACTTTGTACTATCCATACCCAAGTGTGCATGTGCTGTAAATATATGTATAAATTGTGCTGACCAAAGTAATCCATGTGTTGACTGATAAATCTTGTGATGCTTAGACAATTTTCTAAGTCCTTATCCCTAAACTTCATCCTTGGGTCCTACTGACTTAATACTAATAATATGTTGTCATAAATGAAAACGTCATGATATCCTTCCTAGCCAAATTTGCAACACAACATTACTATTTTTTGTAGTAGTATCCATGATGGGCGATGTGTATGTAACAACATTGGATATAGATGTAGGTATGGGTACATAGATATATCAACATAGATTAGAGGATTAGAATGTCCAAGCACTTATTTGCAATTAACCAACATTTTAGTGTCATCATCCACTATGTGAGCTATATCACATAGAACATCCACACAAACATCATCATTTTGAATCAACTTTCCTAATTTTTAAAACAAGGGGATTGCCTTTGCATTTGAGTGATTTGTTGACTCACAAATTGTTGAATATATTCCAATTTCTTTTCAATCTTTACCAATTATTTATTAGACACTTGTGTTGAGAATTTATCCTCATTTTGACAAGCATGGATTGAAGGATTATAAAAAATATTGTGAAGGGTATTTTTTGGATTAAGAGAAGAGGATTCACCCAAGCTCCTTGGTGGGAGTAAATAAAAAACCAACTCAGACTCAATAGCTTTACTATTTAAATCACAATAATCCATGAGTCTATAAATTATTCTCACATGGATATCAGATGTTGAACAAAACATTATTGAAATCATAGACAATTGCAAGCTCCATTAAAACATAATTGACCCTAGAAAACAAAGAAGTATGGCTAGAGGTAAAGTTAAATTAAATATTTTATGGTCTTAGTTCCTTTCTTACTATTTCAAATGAAATAGAAGAAACAAATAAGTGATGCAATTATAGCAATCAAATAAGTGTTTAAGTAGTGTAATATAGCAATGAAATGATCAATTAACCACCTATTTAAGAAATATGAATGAAATAAATAATGATTAATCAATGATTTCAAGATCATAAAGATGAATTTCAAACATTCATTTCTCAAATTTTGAAACTTATATACAATTAAACTTAGTTCTAAGAATTCAAATCTAAAATTATGCTAGCTCTGTCAGGTTCATTATAATGAAAAGGAGGAATTTGTGTTCACCATTGCTTACATTCATAATAGGGTAAATTTTGAATCCTTCTCAATTCCATTGAATAAAAACTAATTAGGCCCTACCTCAGTCCCTTAGGATGGTTGGGAATTGTGGCTGATTATTCTCCTTTCAACATGGATGTGATTGGATATGATGAAGATAAGGGATGATGCAAGAACTAGGTAAATTTTTAGGAATTTGAAAATAATCATCACACATGGAAAAATATATAACTATAATGTTAAATATAATATCAAACCTTCAAATGGAATGTAAAAAGGATCCTTTTGTTGAAATTTGGCACTAAAATTATAGGTCTATGGAGTGAAACACCCTAGACGAGAGGTGTTTTCATTATCTTTAATGTCTTGATTCTAGATCAAGGAGCTTAAAACATCATTCTCCCAAATTTTTGGTAAAAAGAGTCAATATAAGTAGCACGGTGGTGCTCCTTAGACCAAGGGTTTTCACATATTAAAAATTTAGAATTGTGTCTTAGTCTACTCTCTACAAATTTATAAATTGGGTTACTAGATTTGGAACATGCATAGAAGAAACGAGGGGAAGGTGTTATTATTTATAGAGGTATTTCTAAGTCAAACCTTGAGTATGAATTAACCTCCACTACAAAAATGATGATTAAAAAAGGGATCTTACCCTTGGTAGGGAAAAGGCCATAAAAATTAAAGAAATGAAAATTCAACAAAAGATGCTTTTTCTATTATCTACTTGTCTCTAAGCCATGTGAATGGTTGATGTTTCATGATATGGGTTCATTCATGCCTTCATTCATGGAGGAAACATAAACCTTATCATTGATGCTAAATTTAATGATTGGCATTCGATCTCTTTCACTTCCTTTAAGATATCTAATTAATTTTCTTAATTGGAGTGCGATGACTTGAAAATAGAATGTGTTAATGAGATGTTAAAATGAGGGAGTGGGAGTGGTATTTATACACAAATTTACAAGGTAAATTGTTGAATTTCAAATAAGGTTGATATTAGAGATAATTCTTTTTCTCAATTTTGTTTTACCAATAGAGGTTTAAGTTTGGGGCAAGAATAGATGGACTATGAAATCTATCACCATATTCTTGGATGTTTTATGGCCCCTAGCACCATAGTCTTTGCGTTCTAGCCTGAAACTTGGTCATTGAGCATGGAATTTTATTGAGATTCCAGCTTTTAACATGGAATGAGCACAATTAGTCATAAACTAGGGCTATGAGAGAGAACCACCAAGGTGGGCCCCAAACACGTGTGAAATTTTATTGGATATGATTTATGACACTACAATTACTTATCTTTATTTTTAGATATCTTAGAGAATAAAAAACATGGTGAAATAATATAGGGTACATTCATTTATAAGAACAAAGGGTAATTTCTTTCCTAAATGTTGGAGATACACACATCCTTACCTAACTCCTTAAAATCTCTTCAAAATCCTCCACTAGGTGTGGAAGATGGATTTTAATAAATTTCTTATCAAAATGAGTTAAATCAATCCTTATACAAGTTGGAAAATCCCTCTTTCATGAGTAAATGGTGACCAAATTTTGTTTCAACTACTTGCATTATAAGAATAAAGGACCAAATCTCATGTCTTTATGAAAATTCCTCAACTAGTCGTAAGAAATTATCTTCCTCATATAATGAAGGGCAAATCCATCATGAAGTCTCTTTTAATGACTTAAAACAATCTTATCTCTTTGAAATCTACTCCTCCCATGGCATATCATTCAATAGATGCTTCAATATTCATCATTTATCTTTCTCAATTTTCCTTTTGATTATGCATCATTGAAGATACATTTGATGTGTTTGTGTGTGTTTTTGTCTTAGATCAATGTAAGGTCTAATTTTTAAACAATATAGATATGATTTATATATGCTTGGATTGGATGTTGCAAATATATTTAGGGCCTCATGCCATTTAAAACTACATGAATATCCACTATTGTTAGCTAGGCTATTAGGTTTTATACTCTTTAAATTACCAATTACTTTCCATTACAACTTGTACATTATACAATCTTCATTCTTATTTTTGAATAGTTTCATCACACAATTCTATAAATGACATATTTTTATGATCTCTATCTTGTCCAAGTTTATTTTCATAGTTTGAAGAAATCCATAAGAAGTATCCATCATATATTTATGTATAAGCCAACATGGACAAGCCTTTTCATTTATCTAGTAAGTTTTCATAATCATTTAATCCTAAATGTGTTCATCATTTACTTACCATTGCTTGTTATTACGAAAAATAAATTTTGACAAGTACCTAAAACCTAGAGCAAGTTAAGCTATTACATTAAGGCTCCACAAAAAAAAGAGAACACATCTAGGCAAAAAGGCCAACAATAGGGCCAACGAACAAAAGATGGTAAAAAGAACTAGCACCATGTTAGTCCATTTTCCTGTCAATGCAAAATCCTATGAAAATGGCCTTTTCCTTGCAAATTTTGAAGTTATCTCACCTTGTTGCACAGTTTTGTTGGGCATTGAAAATCCACAATGTTTCATGGTGTCCACCCTTAGCCATGTGTTCTTCATGTTGTCACCTTGCTCTAGTCCAAATTGCACATGCTGAATTGCAAAATCTAGAAAGTTATTCAAGTTTTAAGGTCTGCAGGAAACAAATTTTAAAATCTGCCCAAGTGTCGAAAACCCAAAATGTTTTTGAAAATCCATGATGTTTTTAGTTTGTGTGAGAATATTCATTATTTTTGACCTTGTGCCTTCCAGCTTTAGTGTGCTTGTCTTTTGGCGTCATAAACCCTGTGTGTTTTTGATCTTTCACTGTGTCAAAAACTTTGTGTGTTTTTGACCTTGGTCCTAACTACGCAAGTGCGATCATTGGTGGGTCGCTAGTTCTTCTCAATTGCCTAGAGTGGTTAAAGCTTAGACAAGATCAGTGGTTGTCGCATGTTCGCATAGAAAAGTTGCACGAGGTTTAACCCTTATTCTTTTGTGACAACCATTCGATTTTCATATATGGACGTGAAGTGGGTCCAGGTCTATAGGTTTCAAAATGATTGGTTGTCACATGGCCACATGTCAGACTTTTTTGACATGCGATCATGTGACCGCTTGCCACCTGCCCACGTGGGTCCTAGTTCTTCATGATGTTGAGTTGCCTGGCGGTTAAGTTTTCATTCCGCGACCTGGCGACTCACGGTTATCTCTCGGTTGCTGATTCTTGGTGGTTAAGTCCTTAACATTTGGTGACTTGGCTAGCGGTTTACTTTGCTTTAGTCGCGTGGTCACGTAATGGTGGGCCCAGGTTTTCCAAGCTTTTAAAGGTGAAGCTTCTTTGGCGGTGGTCCTGTTGATAGTGATGTGGTAGGTTGTGGTTGGCTGTTGCATGGCCGCATGTCAGACTTTTTTGACATGCGATCATGTGACCGGTTGACACATGTTCTGTGGGCCCTAAGGTTGGAAGGGATATACACGGTGGCAGATTGGGTGGATGACATATCATCTCATGAAGTGTGTCAGGTCTATGAGATTATGCTATGACTGTGGATTTTCCTACATGGGCCCGATTGAATTCCTTGGTGTCTTTGGCGGTTGTGATAAAATATTTGGTATCCTGACAAAATCTTCTTCTTGTCACTAGTTTGCGTGATGTTTTAGCGGCAGTGCTATTAATCTGTGAATTGGCAAAATGTCTTCGGTCGCCAGTTCGCCAGATGACTTAAGGGGTTATTTTGACATGTGCAGTCATGTGTTTGTTCAATCTAACTGGGGTTTAGAATTTCATTCCGCGACTAAGATTTTCCTTTGTCATGTGTTCGCTGAAAGTAACCCTTCGTGCCTGGATGAGTTAAAGTCATAAACCCAGGAAGATAGGAGGATCTATGGTCAAGACTTAAAGTTGATAGAGATTTGAACGAGGACAGCCGATGTGCCACTGGTGCCATAAAGTGACTGTTGGAATTCAAATTCAAATTTGTAGAAGGGTTTGCAATGACAGAAGTACAAAAAATTTAATTTTTGAGCGGCCAGAGTGGGTAGAATGGATTGTCAAATGCTGCAGAGTGGTCCAGGTTGCCATGATAGTTGTTGAGGAGTGTCTTTCCGTAGGGGAGTAAATGAAATAGTAAATTGAAATGTGTGGCAGAGGTCAAATGTGGCTAGTTTTCTTAGGGTTTGATGATGATTTGGTACTTGGACCAGTACAAGGCTAGTTGACTGTTGAAAATGGATTGTTTGGGCTTGCATGCTGCGGCTTGATCCCTGTCTTGTCTATGTTAACTCCTCGGTGGGGTTAGGTGGATTTGAATTTTTAGTTTGAAATGATCATTGTGCTTGCATTATAACCCTGGTATAAAGGGATTTTTGTGATCATTTTTTATTATTGGGAGTTAGGTTTTCAAACTTTTTCTGGTTGTGAGTCTTCTCCCCAGTCTGAATTGTAGTGACCTTTTTTTTTGGTATATTTTGAAAAATACAAAGAAAATTGCAGGTCTAAGCTATAGTTTGCAAGCATGGCTTCTTTGGATTGATTGTATACACTTGAGGATTCTTCATACTTAATACAGGCACATGATTCTTATCTCTCCTTTGTGTCAATATAGATAAATTTTGAACTTTCTAGTTCACTGCATAACCATTTTATGTATATGCCTTCATTCTTGAGTTCTAATCTAGGATTAGATGAAACGATGCTCTAGATGGGACATAGATTTATGTTTTATCTATGTAAGGATACTTTGTAAGTAGTAAAGGAGATTGTAAATGTGTTTATGGCTTTGAATCTCAGATATATTCTAGTGTGTGTGTGTAGTCTGTCTAAGAAACCTTGCCCAATGGATGAGGCACTAGGCTGGATAAGTATTTCTTTGTTGACATATCCTGATTGAGGTTGTTATGATTCAAACTTATAAATTAAGAACCATTCTTAAGTTTTCAATATTTAGTTGTGTGGTTCTACCCATAGTAATGGAGAGTCAATGAGTGTGTGGTTAACACTTAGTACTTTCTTACTATCCTATTATCTGTTATTCAAACCTAGTTCTTGGTGTATGAAGTATATGTTATACTAGGTTAGGTGCACCCACCTTGGTTTTGCAGAGCCAGAAGTAGAAGAGGGCAGTCTTGTCCCTATAGTTGGTCTAGTTACCCTAAGACCTCATAACATTTTGGAGTTAACCATTCCTAAAATCCATTTGAGGGTATATTGGCAGCCTTAAGAGCATAAGCATCATTTTGGATACCAACACACCAGAAACAATAGAAACAAAAAAAATAAAGGAATTGCTCAAGACATCTTCTCGAGAAGATAGGAAGCTTGGACCTCTAGATGGTTAATGTTTTCAGCCACTTCCTTGATTTGGGTGAGATCATCAGGGGAAGTAGTGGCAGCCATTTTCCCTATGCTAGACCTAGTATGCATTCCCAGTCATTAGTCTAGGGTGGCCTCTCGCTCATCAACAGTGTGCTCCTCAATTTTTTCATTGGGGGTAGCTTCCATTTTGGTGATGAGAATCTTAATATGCTCATTGGATTCCTTGTGGATATTAAAACTCTTCTTAACAATTCTCATGAGGGTACTTTCAATTCTAGAAACCCTATTCTCCATATCTAGCATGCGGGCCTCAAGCTTGTAAAATTTGGCCACATTGAGAAGGGGTCAGGGGTAGGCCTATCTCCATTAGCAATTTCATCTTTCTTCTTGTTCACATCTCCCATCCTAGATTCCAGATCAGCCACTTCAAAGAAGAGCCATTTGATAGACTTGTAGTTGTCAAGCATGTTATTCTTGGCATTATTGAGAAATTTAAAATCAAATTCCCTAGTGGAATCACTCTGGATAACCATCAAGGGATTAATGATCTTAGAGGTCTCAATTTTGCCTCCTTCCCCTTCAGGCACTAGGGGTTAATCATCTCTCTAGTAATGCCTAGTTTTGAAATGAGGTAGTTGAAAAGATTCTGCGCCATGTTTTTACCTTTGGAATCCATGTGAGGTTCTGGCAGGGTCACAGGGGGAGTATCCTGAGAAGCAATATCATCCTCAAGGGTCTTATTCTTCCCATCAACTATGAAACCAACAAGGGTGATCTCATGGGGATCAGGGGGAGCACATATCCTTACCATTCTCTTCAGAATCCATAGAGACCTAGTACAGGCTCATCTCCTTGCTCTTGTTCAATTTGGTTCACTTGGAGTGCTTGGGAGATTCTTTTCTCATTTTCTTCTTCCCCTTCTCCCTTGAATCCTCCTCCTCAGTTTCCATATCCTCCTCATCCACATTATCATCCTCATCTGAGGATATGGCAATTCTAATCTATTTTTTGTGGGAAGGGCCCTTGGCTTCTTTTTTAACCTTCTGTAGATTACATTTCCTTTTCTTGGAAGTAGAACCAAAAGCCCCTTTCATTATATTCTCTTCTTCCTAGTCTTCAAAATGAAACCTAGTGCTATCCTTAGTATCAGAGGGCTCATAATCAGACCCTGAATCCTCCTCCTTGATTCGTTTGTCCTTAATAGACTTACTCACGATTTGTAATTTAAAATATTCATAGATAAGAAGCAACAAACCCTCATGAAAAGTAGGGTTAGAATTAGATTTACCCTTGAAACCATTGATATTTTCATTAATGGATGAGTAAAGGTAGAAGGAAATGGACACCATCTTACCATGCTTGAAGTGGTTGAGCAGGACAAAGTGGTAAGTGTGAATTCTAGATAATCTCGAGTCCAAAGTGATGTAGTAGATAATGGCCTGAAGCATGAACCTCTATATTTTCTTGATGACTTTAGGGTGGTAGTACATTTCCATCTTCGAAAGAGACTCTTTCACTTCTAGGTCCTTGGGGAAATCATTCACCATAGGTTTCAAGATTCTATGATCCCTATAGAATTTTTTCCCAACAATAGGGATTTTGGTGACTATGGAGATGAATTCTTCCATCACGGTAAACTAGCATCCATTGATTTCAATGCTTCCTTCATTCCAATTCTTAAGGAACAAATTAGTGACCTCCTAGTTTCCCCCATGTAGTCTCTACATAAAAGGAGTAATACCACCCTTCTATAAAATATCCCAAACAATACTTATTTTCTTTCATTTTCTACAATTTGTGCATTCCCTCCTAATTCTCTAGCCACCCATGGTGTGAAACTTCCTAACACAAGTGTTGTACTTCAAAAAGCTTTAGACCCAAAAGAAAACAGAGGTGTAGATATTACACTTGGAGTTTCTTCAAAGCTTAGAGTGAAAATAGAAAATAAGGCATGAGTCTTTGACCATCTTAAGAATCGAGAAAACATGTAGAATGAATGCTTCATAATTGTAGCTAATAAAATCAACATACTTCATGTTGGGTATATTCTTGATTTTTTGATGTTTTTGTCCAAATGTTGGTTTAGTCCTCTGGTCTGTGAAGTTTTCCTAGGTATAGGTGTCAGAATTTCTTCAAAAAAGTTATCATAGCCCACTTCAAAAACCCTAACCCTAGGTTTTGTTTTTGAAAATGTCAAACTCTTGCAAAATTCCTCATGATTAGCCCTTATTCTTCTATTTCATTGTTACCTTTTTAAGTGACTTAAGCTGATTAAATCATGCACATGTTTAATGTTTTGTGTTTGCTAAATTGAAAAAGGTCATAGCATGTCTCATAGAGTATTTGGCGATTCAGTGAACAAGTCAATCTTATACTAAGCGTCATTTTAGTCGCATGGTCTCTAAGTCTCCTGGTGAACACCTCAACCATTTAGCAAACTGGAGAATGTGTTAAAAATGCTAAGTGTTGTCTTTGTTCACATAGTCTCCAAATATCCGGTGGTTATCAGAAAACATTGTGCAATTCGGTGAATGCATTATCTCCAGTTCACGTAATCCTTGGTGGTTCTTTGCTTACACCCAATGAGTTGGTGACAACGGTTATCGCTCATTCTTTGAATCTAGTGGTTAAAGGAAAAATAACCTAGTGACTTGGCGAGTACCGTAGATCATTGTTAGGATCGACGGTTGTGGTTTAATCTCAGATATTATTGGGTCCTACATGTTTCATTTGGTGAATGAGTGACTGTGTAAAGTCTTCTAAGTTTGGCAGCCTTGACATTTTGGTACGATGAATTTGGCAGAAAGAGTTATTTCAAGTGTTCGCTTGTTCTCAAAATAAATTAGTGAGAGGCTAAGTAATCTGGAAATTTGGCGAATCATGTGGTCGCAGGTTCTCTTAAAAAAAATGTAAAGGGTAGTATGATCTAGCGAATGAGCGAAGCATATAGTTGCTAAGTCTCACAATGAAGGTGATCAAATGGACATGTGACAACAAGGCACATGATCACAAGGGTGAGTAGGGGAACATGAAATCATGTGACAAGGTGACACATGGTGGTTAGGCATGAGTTCGCTAGACAAACTGGGTGGTTAAAATAGATTCAGTGACTCAGAGAGTAAAGGCTTCACCAGTTCTCTAAATAATCAAGTGGTTAAGTATCTCATTAAGTGAATGGATGAACCCTTTGTTCACTGAATCTCCAAAAGATTTAATAGTTAGTCAGGACATTAAGAGAATTCGAGATGGCTTTGTTTGCTGGTTCACCAAATGATAACTGCAGTCAAGTGCTCGAAGGGTATCACTATGTTCACTAATTCATGAAAAGTATCATGAGTTAAGGATTGCATTTTGAGAACCCACGAAGGCTTTGGTCACTAGTTCTCTGAATATATGCTAGGGTTAACATTTTATTAAGCGATCATGAGAAGCTTTCAGTCATGGATTAGATGAATGGGCCCAGTTGGAAAAGGTAATAAAAGAAAAGAAAAGGGACCATTGCCTATGTGGATAAAGTATAGTATCAAGCTAGAAAGTAAACTAATGAGCCATCCAATCAGTTTCAAAGGAAGATTACATGATGTAAACAGGTTTAAACTACAGGATCTTAATCATTTGCCTCTTTGCCTTGTTTTCAAGTTGTTTAATTTATCTGTCAACATCCAAACATGGCTAACTCAAAATTTGAAATCTGATGGTATATGAAATTGAATGTGGAAACAATTAAGGAGATTTGTAGTAATTGTGGTAGCTCTACGTATTTGGTCCATATCGATAAATAAGCTAAGCTCATTGTTTCCTGTGTCCAAAATCATTCAAAGAGAATTGTGTCATTCTGAAGTGATTTCTGAGCACCAAGTGAATCCATTTTGCAAAGATTGAAGACAATTCTGTAGCAAAGACTAGTCAACCTGAGAGAAGTGTAGCATCTTCCAGGAGTGAAGCAAAGTCTAAAAGTGGTGAAGACAAGGGCAAGCCTAATTATTCAGACAAGTTTCTAAAATTGCTACCTAGTTCCAGTTAGAACAAAAGAGCTCCTGATGATGTTTTTGAAGATGTTCTAGGGTTTTGGAGAGATCCTATCACACCGAATAGCATAGGTTATACTATCTTCAACTTCTTTTATAAAAATAGAGATAGTCATATCCCTGTATGTAATGGTTGGGCTTTGGGGTTAGGGAAATTAGTAGTGCCTGATGTATTCCTAGATGCAAATTTAATTGTTGCTCTAGCTAGGTGTTATGACCCTATTTCTAAGACTATTAGGAAAGAGGACCAGTTAGCTTTGGTTACTCTTGATAGGGGTTCATTCATGAAGGCTTTTAATGTCTATACATCCACTTCTACTGAAATCGACCTGAGAAAAGAAAAGGAGAGGTACAAGAAGAACATAGGGATAGTGAAGGACCAAATAACGAAGCATATCCCAAAAGAGGATAAGTATATAGCTCCCCTCCCTGCTCACATGAATGCCCCTTACTAATTTAAATCTCTTCAGCATTACATGAAGCAAACTTGTTATGGGTTGTGTAGGGTTTTGGGAATTGATGGGGATGCAGAGTTTTTACCAGCTGATCTTTTGATGATTATCCTAGACATCCAAAATTCTTTGGTTAATACTGACTATGATTACATCCAGTATATCATTGATAGAATGCATGAGGGTTTGATTTCTATCAAGGATAGTAAGAGCCCAATTAAGTTCATGCATTATTCTTTGCTAATGCACTTAATTTTTTTCTTCAACATTAATAATTTTGATTGGAACATGCTGAAGCCAAGGTTCAATTTTGAAGGCCAGTATAATCTGGTGCAATTATGGGTGAGGAAATGGAATTCTACTTTCAATGAGGGGAATTTTTGTATCTTTCAGAATTTCATTGTTTATCCTATTATAAGGATGTTAGGTGTCAATACTACAAGGATATCACCAAGGCTCCTTAGGCTACTACGCCCAGTGCAGTTTGTGACCAAATGGGAGGGAGATCATAATTGCGGTGATTTTTACTTGGGGGAGACTGCTAAAATTTTGAGAGTCTATGGTTTCCCCCAACCCCCTCATCTATTACCAAAATTTGTGTCTCCAAGAGTTTCTTGTTTGGAATTTGTGTGGCAGTTGATGTGGATAGACAGAGAACTCCTAGCCCCTCACAAGAAGGGTACATTCACACCTAGGTAATTGAAGATAGGTGACTTCTTGGTAGGAAAGAGGGCATTTCCTCAAATTACTACATGGTTAAATCAATTCAAAATGGCTATTGGTGCTTGTAGACATGTAGATCCTGAGGGCTTTATCAAAACTATCAGGATGCTCTATATTCCAAACATTGGTGTGATAAAGGAACATGAGGGTTTGGATGAAGAAGATGTAGTCAGAAACATCATTGATGATGATGAGGTAAAAAGGAGAAGGAACAGGTACTTTGATTTGATAGACTTGTCAAAATAAGTGATGGCAGCCCAGCTTCCTTTTGAGGGTTTCTTCCCTGACCTTCCCTATTTAGAAAGAATTGACAAGATGATAGAGATGCATGACACTCTATCAAATTAGTTGGAGAAGTTGATTGACAAGAGTCAACCAAAGAAAAGGAAAGACTATTCATCTTCTGATCAAGAGGAGTTTTTTGATGAGTCCCCGGAAGGGAATAGCCCACCACAAATGGAAGATGTACAAAGTGTTAGTCCTGTTGAAGACCATCCAAAAATAGGGGATACTCTAGAGCAACCCTTGAAGAAATAGAGGCTTGAGGTAGGAGAGCCTTCAAGGTAGGAAAAACAAAAGAGAACAATTGATAGAGCATCTACTCTAGTGCCAGGTGAGAGGGTTTACCATCACCAATTGAGAAAAGCAATAAGAGAAGGAAAGAAGCTGGCCACTACTGCAATAGATAAGGAACAGTCCTTGTGGTCAGAAAAGGATATCAGAGAGGTCTATAAGGAGGAATTTTTGAGTGATGACCAGTTTATTAAAACTGATGAATTCAAGAGTTTCCTTGTTTGGAATAAGCAACAAGAAGTGAGGAAACTTCTGCCTGAAGGTATGGAGCCAAGTGAAGAGACATTGAGAGCCTTAAATTCTTATGATCCTAGCCTTGATCCCATAACTGTATATGAAGCTAAACAACTAGTCAAGTCAAGTGGAATGCTATTGACTCCAGGATGGGATCTGACTTCTGCTTTCATTATAGATCAAATAAGAAAGCAACCGTAGGGCAGCCTATCATATGAGGTTCACATTGGTGATATGATAAGAGGAAGTGGCTATGACCCTAAGTCTCAAGCTGTTGCAATGTGGTCCATGGCCCCTAGGACTTAAAGCCATCTCTATTGAGTATATAGGATAAAATGAAAGGGAATCAGATTATTTGGACTGTGTAGAATACAACTGACCTTGAAGTTTCTAAGGAAGTAACTCATTGGGCTAACCTGAATGTGGCAAAAATAGTTCAATTATCTGAAAGGTACTCAAAGTTGTTTGAAAGTGAAAACCTGGTGGCCAAGGATAGAGATTTAAAATTGATGAAGATCAAGCAGCTAGAAGATGAATTGGCAGAGATAAAAGTTAAGCTTGAAGAAGCTTCGAAGGTAGTTGTTCCCCCCCTTGTGCAGATTGATGTCCCAATTAAAATTGATGAAGAAGTACCTAAGGGACCTACTGAAGATTTGGATAAGATAAGGATGGGGGCATCTTTGGACACCATTTCAAAGATTGTGCAATACAGGTGAGATAAGATAATAGAGAAAATGGATACAGTTTATCAATTAGTCAGCCAATTGCACTAGACCAACAGAAAGATAAATGAATCATTGGCTGCTTTGGAGCCACTTCATAGTATTTGGTCTGGAAGAAGTTTGTTGTTCGATAAACTTGATAGTCTACAGGAGCATAAGCCTGAGATCCCTAGAGTAGTTACATAAGTTTTTGAGAAGATTGGCTTAATCATTGTTGTTTCAAAGTTTTTTAAGGGTAAGTCCAACCAGGTGAGGGTTAAGTTGTTTATGTTTGATAAACATTATAGCAAGTATCTGCCTATGATATGTGATGACAATGGAAACCTAATCAAGTTGGAGGAATGGAAACTGTCAATGGATCAGTTTGTGATTACACAAGATGCTTTCCTTAATAGTGACAATACTTTGGATTTTGAGAGGTTTAATAGCATAATTGATAGTCTTTTTAAAATTGAAAATGATTGCGTATGCTTTTTGGCAGAAGCCAAAAATATAACTGACTCCATGTGGGATAAGCAAGTCAGATTGTTACAAAAATTGCAGACTTACAACTGGCCATCAGATGATGAAGTAGCGGCTTGGGAGAAGCTAACAACAAAGAAGAAAAAGAGGCCAGTTGTCCAACTTATAGAGGAAGAGGAAGAATAGAGCTGCAGATGGCACTTGATCCAGAAATTGAGGGAGAGCAAGTTTCAAACAAATGATGATGTAAGTTACTCGGAATGGCGGTCATCATTCATGTAGCAAATTCAGTAACTGCTCTGAAATATCTTTAGACAAAGATGCCACCTATGGAATTGTTGAGAAAAGATTTTTGTAATATGTTGTTACAATCTGTTTGTTAGTTTGTAATCTTGTCTCTAGTGTAGGATCTTTTCTAGCCTTCCCAAGCTTGTTGCATCCTTTTGAGGATTCCAAGATGGCTATGTTATATATAGTAAGTTTTTACTCTTTTGAGAGGTGGTTGAAAATACTCTGTAAGCAAGGTTTTGAATACAAAACCTTATTTTCTAAAAGTGAGAGGATACTGTATCTATGCATTGTGACCGTTAATACAAAACATTGAAGCTCTGTTACTACTATTCTATTGTCTTTCTATATGGAATGTGTTAGTTTTCTTATGTATTTCAATTGCAAGGCTTTCTTAAATGCATTATTCACAAGGTGAATATAGGGGTTAAGCTTAAGTTTCTTTCAAGGAAAGAGTAAAATCTTAGGGGAGATCTCTGGGAATGACTAATCCATATATGAATTTGATGATAGTAGTAGGAATTAAAAGGATGGTATGTTAGGCATGTCATTTGAGTTTCAGGAAATTAGTTTAGATAGTTATATGTAGAGGTAGGGTTTGACTCTATCGCCCAAGTGGATAAGGCACTAGTTTCAGATCTATTTAGACTAATTTGCCACCCTAAATATAAATAACTGTTAAATTTTACTTTATTTGTACGATCACAAACTTGAATCATTCTGTGACAAGCTCATAGATATGCTTTGTAATGCTTTGTAGAAGCACTGAATGAGGTTAAATTTCCTTGAGTTCAACTCTAAAAAGAAGAAGGATGAATATCCTTAAGCCATTGTTTCGTGTTGTTTCTTTCATGATTTCCATTATAATATTGTGTATTAGGATAATATGGGCCATACTTAGAGTTCTCTCATCTTATTGAGTTGAGTTTGAAAGTGAGGACATAACAGTGAAGGAGCTAGTTCACAATTCAAAGCTCAGTCAAAACTATGAATTGGAATAGGTACACCCACCTGAGTATTCATACTCGAATTGAAGAAGGTTTTCTAACCTTATTACCTTAGTGTTTGCATCTTGCTAGATTATGCCCATTGGGATTATAGGAGTATTTGATAATCTGCAGATTTGAGCACTAACAAAATTGGTGACTTCGCTGGGGATCTTGTGAATAGCGTGCAATAAGTTAGTGCAAATCCTATCTATTATGCATTTGTAGACCAGTATAGAATAATTTCATTCCCATGTAAAAGTGGGTGGTGATTCTAAACTTTGTGCTACCAGTTGCTAATTGTTGTAAATTTTTCTAAAATTTTCATGCTATACCATGAGTCAACCAAGATACACTAGGTCTTATTATAAGGATCACCCCGATGATAATATGGGTGATGAGCTCCATACACCAAGTAGGAAACAATGGTCTAGAAGAGGTCAGAATACTACTAGTTCCCAAGGCCCTTCTCGAGAAAGATCTCATGTCCCACTTCCTCATGAATCTTCATCCTCTTCTGATGATCCCGAACATGTCAAGAGGGTTACACCAAGTGTGCACATGTAGAAAGAAGTAATCACAGAGGTCACAGAAGTAGGTTATTTCCTTGTGAGAGAAACTCTGGAACAACCAGAAGAAACTTCTACTACTAAGACCACCTCCTATGATTCTGAGAAGTTGAGAGAAGAGGTGATTGCTTTAAGAAAAAAGGAGAGTGAACAACTGGCTGAGATTGCCAATAGGTTGAAAGGAAGGGAACAATAAATCTATGATTTGCTCATAGAGAGGCAGGAACTTCTCAAAAGAACTGAGAAAAATGAGACCCAAGTTAGTGATTTAAACCAAGATGTTCAAGGTTTAAATAAGGACTTATTTGGTGATATGGAAGATTTGAGAAAGCAGGCTCAAGATAATAAACCTAAACAAGGTGAATTTGAGGGAACAGACCATGTCTTAAGGCAATTGAATCCCTCTGAAATCTAGAGAAACAAGGAGATTATAACTACTCCCAAAGAAATCCCTGATAAGGGAAAACAAAAATTAGTGGGTATAAATATTAATGAGCCCAAGAAAATTATGGTTCCTCCTAATGTACCTTCTCAAACAAGTATAGACTTGGAGAAGGCTAGAAAGCAAAGGAAGAATTGGCTATTCAACTGGAGAAACTTGAGTTGGAGGTTGCTGCTGATGAAATGAAGAGGAAGATTGCCTTCCTACATGCTAACATGAACACATCCACTAGTACCTCTATCCCTATCACCATAGGAACAAGTCCATTCAATCAACCCAATACTTCACTTCCAAATGCTCAAGCCTTTCACCCTGGGAAAACTTTACCTGGACCAGTTCCTAATCAAGTTCCCCTTATAGCTAGTGGTACAATGGGAACTGTACCTTGTCAAAATGTTGCAACTACCCCTCTGAATCAACCAAATATCCAAAGAAGACCAGTTCATTTGGATAGATATAGGCCTCTATTTTTTGATGGTATTCCTGGCCAACCTAATGTTGTCCCCAATGAAATCAGAAAGAAGATCCCATTATTTACTCGGAATAATGTTATCACCTGTGAAGAGCATCTGAAGTTTTTCATAGATAAGGTAAATGATTATGAGATTGAACATGAAGATGTCATAATGAAGCTCTTTGTTCAATCATTGATTGAGGATGCCTGGGACTGGTACAGGGGGCTACCTGAGAACAATATTGCATCTTAGGAAGAATTTGTCAGATGTTTTAAAGAGCAATATGCAGAACATGTGAACTCTAGCTACATGCTCAATGAGTTCAATAATATCAAGAAACATTACAATGAGAGCATGTCAGAGTTAAATAGCCGATTCCAAAAGGCTATGTATAAACTGTTCCAAGTATTGAGGCTAGATGATGCAGTCTGTATGACAACTTATTTCAATTCTATGGATGGTAAGATGTCTTACCTTTTGAGAGACAAGAATCCCTGCACCCTTAGAGATTCTTTTAAGTTGGCCATAAATATTGAGAGTAACCAAAAGGCATCTAGCCAAATGTACAAAAGGGATGAAGGTAGACTATGGAAAGAAACCAGGCCACAACCTGCAAGGCCATCCAAAGAGGAGGATAGAATGGACAAAGGACCTAGTAATAACAAAGACTTCCCAGCAAGGTTTGATAAAGGTGGTAGAAATTTTCAAGATGTGAGACCTCCTTATCAAAGGTAGGACAAAGCCCCTAATCTAAGAGATATGCCTTACAAAACAAATTGGAAAGATGGGAGGCCTGTTCCCGATAATAATGAACCCCAAAAGGGAAGGGATACACTAGATCCTTTGAAAAAGAATATAGCACATAATGTGGAGAATACCCCTTGGTGTGTGGCCTGTAATATGCCCCACTCTCCATTCCAGTGTGCTATTGCCCAGGGCTTGGGAGAAGAGGCTAGTGATTCATATGTAGGAGATTATGAAGGATTTGAAAAGCCTGCTATTAACATGTTTACTACTAAACTAATGGGGGACCTTGAGTCCTCAGATGATGAATTTATTTTCCCTGATGTTGATCATAAGAGGAAGATTTTCTCTGACTATGAACAACAAATATTTACTTAGTTTGATCAAGAAGAGTTTGATAATGATGACTATAAGACTCACATGGTAGAATCCAGGTCAGATGAAAGACAATGGAGAAAGCCTAGTGAAGAAGAAATCAAGAGTTTAACTATGGCTGCTATTACACAAGAAAAATCCTCATACAATTTGAGAAATAGAAAGGTAGGTAATGATCAAGGAGTCCCTAGATCAATTTTTGTCAAAAGTAATCCTCAGGATAAGGATTCCCCAAAGCCCAATATTGTAAATAGTAAGGATGAAGGATTGGAAGCTGAAAAGAAAAGGAAACAAGAAGTTACTGCCAACAAGGTGAAAAAGAAATTTGGTAGGTCAAAGGATCACCCTAATTTTTGTACTGACTCCCCTACTTTTGATATGAGACATGCCTTGTCCCAAATGAAGGTTTCCATCCCTTTGCTTGAAATGTTGAAAATAGAAGAGCACAAAGCAACAGCCCTGGCTCTCATAAGTGAGCAGAGAACTACTCCTATTTTACAAGAGGAAGGGAAATCCCTGGACAAGCCAATTGCAATTAATGACATCTCTGATGTATGTGTTGGAACTATTGTGACACAAGAACCCTCTTCTATCAATCCTTTCTACGTTACTTTGCTTGTAAATAATTTTTTGCTGAAAAATTGTATGATTGACTCTGGTGCTGCTACAACTATAATGCCTTATCAAGTGATGAAGGAGTTAGGGTTGCAAGTTGATACATCTAGTGGAAGGTGTTATTGCATGGAAAATAGGGCAGTACTTGTTGTAGGGAGCCTGATTGGAATTGAAGTGAAAATTGCTGCATTCCCAGAAGCCACATATAAAATGGATGTGGTTGTTGTTGATACAAGACCTCACTATGGCATGTTATTATCAAGACAATGGGCTGCAGCAGTGGGTGGAAAGTTGCAACTAGATTTATCATATGCTACCATCCCAATAAATGGAACTAAGGTAAAGTTGTACAGGGAGCCCCGTTCTTTAGTCATGATTGAAGTGGTTTCTCTGGAGGATCTAAATTGTTTTGTAGATATTGACATGAGCAATTTTGTGATTGAAGAACTAGTACCTCAGTTAAAAAACATAGATCCAATTGTGGATGAGTTAATTTTGTAGCAAGATGGGCTTTAGAAAATGTTCTTTGATGGTGGATGCTCCAAGGAAGGATTAGGAACTGGTGTGGTATTCATTTCCCCATCAGGTATTACATTTAAATACTCTTTCTTGTTAACTTTTGAGTGTATAAATAACACTGCCGAGTATGAGGCTCTGATACTAGGATTAGATGTGGCCATAAAACATGGTATTAAATCTTTAAAAGTTCATGGTGATTCCCAGTTGATTGTAGCCCAAGTGAGATCTTAGTATGCTTCTAAAGATGAAAATTTGAAACTGTATAAACGTGCTATTTGGGATAGACTAGAGTTTTTTGCTGCTTTCAATTTGCTTTGCATAGAATGATCCAATAATATCATGGCATATTTTCTTGCAAATGTTTCCCTTAAAAGTGAAGATATAACCCTCAATGGTGTGTTTATGTTAGAGGTCAAATCTAGGCCTGTAGTGCCTGATAATGAATATAATTGGCAAGTTTTTGAGGATGACTTAGATATCCTTAGGCTCCTTCAAGGCCTTGATCAATATGATGGTCAGCAAATAGATCTAAATGAGATGCAATAGTGTGTTGAGGGAAAATAATGCATCATGAGGAATGAGATAGTGCAATTTCCATCCAACCACATACCTAAAGGGTTAGTAGAATTGGAAGGAATGTTCAAAATAAATGATGGTTTTTTGTCTCAGAAGTCTAACACTAAAATGGAGGACTTAGAGGAAATAAACTTGGGTTCAGAAAACTCCCCACAAATGGTATACATTGGCAAGAAACTAAGCAAAGAGATTAGAGGAAACCTGATTAGACTTTTGAAAGAATACAAGCATGTATTTGCTTGGTCCTATGATGACCTTAAAGCTTATAGGGCTGACTTGTTTCAACATGAAATTCCTCTAAAAGAGGAAACCAAGCCTTTTAGATAGAAGCAGAGACCCATTAACCCTTTATTGGCTACCAAGATGCAAGTTGAGTTGACAAAACTAAGAGATGCTAGTATTATTGAACCAATTAGGCACTCAACTTGGGTTTCAAATCTTGTGCCAGTAAGGAAAAAGAATGGTGATATTAGGCTCTATGTTGATTTTAGGAACCTGAATGTGGCTTCGCTCAAGGATAATTATGGATTGCCTAATATGGAGGCTATGCTGCATAAGGTGACTGGATGTGAACTCTTGTCAACGATGGATGGTTTCTTCAGGTATAATCAAGTGCTGGTCAAAGAATCAGAGCAATTTAAGATAGCCTTCACAACCCCATGGGGAACATATGTATATGTTCGCATGCCTTTTGGTCTGAAAAATGTTGGAGCAACATTTCAAAGAGCCATGGATGTTGCATTTGATGAGTTGATAAATGTTTTAATGGTTGTTTATCAGGATGATCTCACTGCTTATTCCAAGAAAGCTGATGATCATTGTTCCCATTTGGAGAAGGTCATTCTTAAGGCCTTAGAATTTGGTGTGTCTTTGAATCCCAAAAAGTGTCAGTTTGCCGTGACAGAAGGGAAGTTACTTGGACACATAGTGTCAAAAGAAGGAGTCAGGATTGATCCTGAAAGAGTTGAAGCAATTAAAAAGGTCCCTCCACAAAAGAACATAAAAGGTGTGCAGTCAATCCTTGGACAAATTAATTTTGTAAGAAGATTTATTGCTAACTTTGCAGAATTGGTCAAGCCCATAGTGAAGTTCCTAAAGAAGGAAGTGAAGTTTGAATGGAACCTTGAAGCTCAGCTAGCTTTTGTAAGAATCAAACAAGCATTTCAGGAGCCCCTAGTTTTGGTATCACCTGATTACTTGAAACCATTTTCTCTATTTTCTTTTGCATCTTTTCATACTATTGCAGCTATCCTTTTACAAAAGGATCAAGAAGGATATGAGCATCCTATAGCCTTTTTCAGCAAGTCATTACAATCTACTGAATTAAATTATAAACTAATGGAAAAGAAAACCTATATAGTGAAGGCAGTCAAAGCTTTCAGACCATATCTGGTCTACGCAAAGGTTAGTGCTTATGTGCCTCATGCTGCAGTAAAGGATATCTTAACACAAAGTGAAGTCACAGGAAAGAGGTGCAAATGGATAAACAAGATTCAAGAGTTTGACATGGAAATTCATATTACCAAATTGGTGAGAGGATTGGGACCTGCTAAGTTAATGACTGAGGAAAATATGGACCTTGTTCAAGTAAATAATGTTGCTGCTAACATTGATATGATTACTAGTATTGAAATGCAACCCTGGTACAAGGATGTTATTTATTTTATTAAAAATGCTAAATGTCCACCTGACTTAAATGACAGTCAAAGAAGGATTCTGAGATTGCAAGCTCAAAGATATGTGCTGATCTAGGGTGATTTGTACTGGAAGGATAATGATGATATTTTACTCTTTTGTCTGGATAAGCACCAATCAGAGAAAATGTTGAAGGAAATGCACTCTGGAATGTGTGGAGGACATCATTCTACTTGATCAACAGCTCATAAAATCTTAAGAGCGGGATACTATTGGCCTGTGTTGTTCAAAGACACTCATTCTTATGTGAGGAAATGTGAACCTTGTCAAAGGTTCTCTAAAAAATTAAAGTTCTCAGGTGCATTATTATTGAACCCTGTTGTTGTAGAAGCTCCTTTCACAATGTGGGGTATGGATTTTGTTGGAGAGTTCTCTGAGAAGTCTAGTGGGGGACATAGTCACATTTTGGTGGCTACTGATTATTTTACCAAATGGATTGAAGCCATTCCAACCAAAAGGGCAACCAGTGCTGTTGTAATTGAATTTTTTATGAATAATATAATCACCAGATTTGGTGTCCCTATTAAATTGGTTGTTGACAATGCTATGAGCTTCAGGTGACAGGAGTTCACTGATTTTTGTTTAGAAATGGGCATAGTATTGTCTTAATCATCCCCTTATCATCCACAGGCCAATGGATAGGTTGAGTCCAGCAACAAGAGTATTTTGTAGATTCTGAAGAAAACCCTGGAAAAGAATAAGAGAAGCTGGCATGTAAAATTAAAGTTAGCACTATGGGCTAATAGAATTTTTGAGAAGAGGGCTATGGGTAAGTCCCCTTTTGAAATGGTATATGGTGCTAAATCAAGATTGCCAGTAAATAACCTCCTTCCAATCTATAAGTTTATGCAAGAAGAGGATATGGAAATCAGTGATCCAGTCCAGGACAGAATGGTTCAGCTGATTGAATTGGATGAGATAAGGAGGGAAGGACAAAGAGAAAATGTGAAGTTGCAGCAAAAAATGAAGTATCTTTTTGATAAGAGAGCAACTATGAGAAAATTCCAGCCTGGTGATATGGTTCTTCAATGGAATGCCAAGGCTGAAGATAAAGGGAAACACAAAAAATTTGAGTCTTTATGCATGGGACCTTATATTGTTCATCAAACCCATGGTAAGGATTCATACTTTCTAAAAAATTTGGGTGATGAAGAGTAGGAATTGCCAGTGCATGGACAGTTCCTAAAAATTTTCTTTAGTTAATTCTTTTTCCATGCACAGTAGGCTTGTATATATGTATAGGTGTGTTTGTTTCTGTTGTGTGTTTGTTTCCTAATTTAGGTTAAGATTTTTTGGTCTGCCTCCCAGAGATTCATAAGTTCTTGCTATGATTTTGCAATCAAGCATCCTTAGATAGAACCACTATTAGGTATATTCTTGATTTTTTGAGGTTTTTGTCCAAACATTGGTTTAGTCCTCCAGTCTGTGAAGTTTTCCTAGGTATAGGTGTCAGAATTTCTTCAAAAAATTTGTCATAGCCCACTTCAAAAACCCTAACCCTAGGTTTTGTTTTTGAAAATGTCAAACTCTTGCAAAAGTCATGATTAGCCCTTATTCTTCTATTTCATTGTTACCTTTTTAAGTCACTTAAGCTGATTAAATCATGCACGTGTTTAATGTTTTGTGTTTGCTGAATTAAAAAAGGTCATAGCATGTCTCATATAGTATTTGGTGATTCAGTGAAGAAGTCAATCTTATGCTAAGTGTCATTTTAGTCGCGTGGTCTCTAAGTCTCCCGGTGAACACCTCAACCATTCAGCAAACTGGAGAATGTGTTAAAAATGCTAAGTGTTGTCTTTGTTCGCATAGTCTCCAAATATCTAGCGGTTATCAGAAAACATTATGTGATTCAGCAAATGCATTATCTCCAATTCACATATTCCTTGGCTGTTCTTTGCTTACACTTAGTGACTTGGCGACAACAGTTATCGCTCATTCTCTGAATCTAGCGGTTAAAAGCAAAATAACCTAGCAACTTAGTGAGTACCGTAGATCATTGTCAGGATCAACGGTTGTGGTTTAATCTCAGATATTATTGGGTCCTACATGTTTCATTTGGTGAATGACTGATTGTGTAAAGTCTTCTAAGTTTTGTGGCCCTGACATTTTGGTATGATGAATTTGGCGGAAAGAGTTGTTCCAAGTGTTCGCTTGTTCTCAGAATAAATTAGTGAGAGGCTAAGTAATCTGGCCATTCGACGAATCATGTGGTCATAGGTTCTCTTAAAATAAATGTAAAGGGCAGTATGATCTAGTGAATGAGTGAAGCATACAGTCGCTAAGTCTCAGAATGAAGGTGATCGGATGGACAGGTGTCAAGAGGGTGCATGATTGCAAGGGTGAGTAGGGGATCATGTGATCATGCGACAAGGTGACACGTGGCGGTTAGGCATGAGTTCGCTAGATAAACTAGGTGGTTAAGATAGATTCAGGGACTTAGAGAGTAAATGCTTTGCTAGTTCTCTGAATAATCAAGTGGTTAAGTATCTCATTAAGCAAATGTGCAAACCCTTTGTTCGTTGAATCTCCAAAAGATTTAATAGTTAGCCAGGACATTAAGAGAATGCGAGATGGCTTTGTTCACTGGTTTTCCAAATGATAATTGTAGTCAAGAGCTTGAAGGTTATCACTATGTTCACTAATTCATGAAAAGTATCATGAGTTAAGGATTGCATTTCAAGAACCTGCGAAGGCTTTGGTCGCTAGTTCTCTAAATATATGCTAGGGTTAACATTGTATTAAGCAATCACGAGAAGCTTTCAATCGTGGATTTTCTGAATGGGCCTAGTTGGAAAAGGTAATAAAAGAAAAGAAAAGGGACCATTGCCTGCGTGGATAAAGTACAGTTTGTCAAAACAAGTGATGGCAACCCAGCTTCCTTTTGAGGGTTTCTTCGCTAACCTTCCCTATTTAGAAAGAATTGACAAGATCATAGAGATGCATGACACTCTATCAAATCAGTTGGAGAAGTTGATCGACCAGAGTCAACCAAAGAAAAGGAAAGACTATTCATCTTCTGATCAAGAAGATTTTTTTGATGAGTCCCCAAAAGGGAATAGCCCAAGACAAATGGAAGATGTACAAAGTGTTAGGCCTATTGAAGACCAACCAAAAATAGGGGATACTCTAGAGCGACCCTTGAAGAAATAGAGGGTTGAGGTAGTAGAGCCTTCAAGGTAGGAAAAACAAAAGAGAACAATTGATAGAGTGTCTGCTCTAGTGCCAGGTGATAGGGTTTACCATCACCAATTGAGAAAAGCAATAAGAGAAGGAAAGAAGGTGGTCACTGATGAAATAGATAAGGAACAGTCCTTGTGGTCAGAAAAGGATATCAGAGAGGTCTATCAGGAGGAATTTTTGAGTGATGACTAGTTTATTAAAACTGATGAATTCAAGAGTTTCCTTGTTTGGAATAAGCAGCAAGAAGTGAGGAAACTTCTGCCTGAAGGTATGGAGCCAAGTGAAGAGACATTGAGAGCCTTAAATTCTTATGATCCTAGCCTTGATCCCATAACTGCAAATGAAGCTAGACAACTAGTGAAGTCAAGTGGAATGCTATTGACTCCAGGATGGGATCTAACTTCTGCTTTCATCATAGATCAAATAAGAAAGCAACTACAGGGCAGCCTGTCATATGAGGTTCACATTGGTGATATGATAAGAGGAAGTGGCTATGACCCTAAGTCTCAAGCTGTTGCAATGTGGTCCATGGCCCCTAGGACTCAAAAGCCATCTCTATTGAGTATAGAGGATAAAATGGAAGGGAATCAGATTATTTGGACTGTGCAGAATACAACTGACCTTGAATTTTCTAAGGAAGTAACTCATTGGACTAACTTGAATCAGGCAAAAATAGTTCAATTATTTGAAAGGTACTCGAAGTTGTTTGAAAGTGCAAACCTGGTGGCCAAGGATAGAGATTTAAAATTGATGTAGATCAAGCAGCTAGAAGATGAATTGGCAGAGATAAAAGTTAAGCTTGAAGAAGCTTCGAAGGTAGTTGTTTCCCCGCCTGTGCAGATTGAGGTCACAATTCAAATTGATGAAGAAGTACCTGAGGGACCTACGAAAGATTTGGATAAGATAAGGATGGAGGCATCTTTGGACACCATGTCAAAGATTGTGCAATATAGGTGAGATAAGATAATAGAGAAAATGGATACAGTTTATCAATCAGTCAGCCAATTGCACTAGACCAACAGAAAGATAAATGAATCATTGGCTGCTTTGGAGCCACTTCATAGTGTTTGGTTTGGAAGAATTTTGTTGTTTGATAAACTTGATAGTCTATAGGAGCATAAGCCTGATATCCCTGGAGTAGTTACAGAAATTTTTGAGAAGATTGGCTTAATCATTGCTCTTTCAAAGTTTTTTAAAGGTAAGTCCAACCAGGTGAGGGTTAAGTTGTTTATGTTTGATAAACATTATAGCAAGTATCTACCTGTGGTATGTGATGACAATGGAAACCTGATCAAGTTGGAGGAATGGAAACTGTCAATGGATCAGTTGGTGATTACGCAAGATGCTTTCGTTAATAGTGACAATACTTTGGATTTTGAGAGGTGTAATAGCATAATTGACAGTGTTTTTAAAATTGAAAATGATTGCATACGCTTTGTGGCAGAAGCCAAAAATATAACTGACACCATGTGGGATAAGCAAGTGAGATTGTTACAAGAATTGCAGACTTACAACTGGCCATTAGATGATGAAGTAGCGGCTTGGGAGAAGCTAACAATAAAGAAGAAAAAGAGGCCAGTTGTCCAACTTATAGAGGAAGAGGAAGAATAGAGCTGCAGATGGCACCTGATCTAGAAATTGAGGGAGAGCAAGTTTCAAACAAAGGATGATGTAAGTTACCCGGAATTGTGTTCTTCATTCATGCAGCAAATTCAGCAACTGCTCTGAAATATCTTTAGACAAAGATGCCACCTACGGAATTGTTGAGAAAAGATTTTTGTAATATGTTGTTACAATCTGTTTGTCAATTTGTAATCTTTTCTCTAGTGTAGGATCTTTTCTAGCCATCCCAAGCTTGTTGCATCCTTTTGAGGATTCCAAGATGGCTATGTTATATATTGTAAGTTTTTACTCTTTTCAGAGGTGGTTGAAAATACTTTGCAAGCAATGTTCTGAATACAAAACCTTATTTTCTAAAAGTGAGAGGATACTGTATGTATGCATTGTGACTGTTAATACAAAACATTGAAGCTCTGTTACTACTATTCTATTGTCTTTCTATATGGAATGTGTTAGTTTTCTTATGTATTTAAATTGCAAGGCTTTCTTAAATGCATTATTCACAAGGTGAATATAGGAGTTAAGGTTAAGTTTCTTTCAAGGAAAGAGTAAAATCTTAGGGGAGATCTTTGGGAATGACTAATCCATATATGAATTTGATGACAGTAGTAGGAATTAAAAGGATGGTATGTTAGGCATGTCATTTGAGTTGACGGAAATTAGTTTTGATAGTTATATGCAGAGGTAGGGTTTGACTCTATCACCCAATTGGATAAGGCACTGGTTTCAAATCTATTTACACTGATTTGCCACCCTAAATCTAAAGAACTATTTCATTTTACTTTATTTGTATGATCACAAACCTGAATCATTCTGTGACAAGTTCATAGATATGCTTTGTAATGCTTTGTAGAAGCACTGAATGAGGTTAACCTTCCTTGAGTTTGACTCTAAAAAGAAGGATGAATATCCTTAAGCCATTGTTTCATGTTGTTGCTTTCATTATTTCCATTATAATATTGTGTATCAGGATAATATGGGCCATACTTAGAGTTCTCTCATCTTATTGAGTTGAGTTTGAAAGCGAGGATAGAATAGTGAAGGAGCTAGTTCACAATTCAGAGCTCAGTCAAAACTGTGAATTGGAATAGGTACACCCGCCTGAGTATTCATACTCAAAGTGAAGAAGGTTTTCTAACCTTATTACCTTAGTGTTTGCATCTTGCTATATTATGCCCATTGGGATTATAGGAGTATTTGATAATCTACAGATTTGAGCACTAACACTTCATGCGCTTGAAAAAAATCATTTGAAAATGTGGATTAAATGTCATTATTTTCACCTATGGCTCCTTCCCTACCATGAATGTGACCCATGTGATCAACATCTTCACATCATGTAGGACATCCTTTCGATTATGCCACCTCACCATATCTTTTTTCCTAACAATCATGTTGGACAGGGCATCAACCACTTGGTTCAACTCTCTGAACACATGAGAAATGTGTACCTTCTCAAAGGTATTGAGAATGCTCCAAGTCTCCATAATTATGTTGTTGATAGTCCATGAAGGGGGGATCCTTTTAGACATCTAATAATATTATTAGAGTCACCTTCAAGCCATAGATAGTTAATCCCCAAATCACGAGCCAACTTGGTGACCTGGAGGGTAGCCATGGCTTCAACATTATGATTAGTTTGGGTACCAAGGGGAAAAGGAACCACAATAATAGTATCTAATTTTATTTAATATCTGAAAATTTTCCAAGATATTCCCCTTTAATACCCTCCATGACTTACCTAGACATCTATATTTTGTCTCTCTCTTTCTCTTCCTTTATTGTCAACACATTGTACAATGTCTTTAGCTTAAAAAAATCACTATTCTAGACATATTTCAATTAAATTATCACTATAAATTTTTATGATTATGTAGTTCTTTAGTGTGGCTCTTCAAACATCCAATGCTACATCTCTTAATATGATAGTAACTAGAATTCTCTCTTTCCTATTTTAATGGTCATCTTGTAAACCCTTTCATTATTTCTTTTTAAAAACTCCTATGTTTATTCATGGTTGTGAAGTCCTTTCCTAATATATATAGTTTATCAAAGCTTCTCATGCACTACTCAATTCAATCCCTTGACATTGTGTAACTCTTTTATAATCATGATTACCTTATTTATGTGTCATGTCTGTTGGATCTTTTCCTTGCAGGACCAAATTTGAATCAATAGGTGGGCTTGATTCTTAGGGTAGGGACTCAATTTTGACAAGAAAACAATCCAATTGATGAGGATTGAAATGAATCCTCCTTCTTCTTTGAGCTCCACATTCACTCAGGTAGGTATTACATTATCTGCACACTCATGACATTCTTTTGGTGAATAAAAGGCCTGCAAATAGATTATTGTGGAATAGTCTTCAAACCCCTTCAGGTAACTTGTACCCCAATGAAGAAAATCCTTATGCAATAGCCCTACTTGCATAGAATGAGTCTAAAGACTAGAGAGAAACTTCTACTACTACTACCAACATGAAAGGGAAAGGTATTTGATTTAATGTTGGGTTGAAAGGACCCCTGAGATACCCTAAGTCTCTCATAGACCAGTGCCTTATCCAATGGGAAACAAAGTCAAATACCTTACTGTAATAGAGAGGTATGAAACAAGAAAATAATACATTCTAATATGTTGATGTCTTACACCAAACATACACCATCAACTAGATCATACCTTAGCCATCCATCTATGTTTCCAATTGTGTCATCACCCATTCAAAGGATTTTAGCCCTCCCCTTAGAAGAGACCTATAAACAAGCAATGCATTAACCAACATCTACCGGAAGACAAGCATGAGACACCCTTGATGCCTCAGCTTATACACACTTGAAAACTAGTCCTAGACCTAGTTGCTTCTGCAAAAACAACTCTATTGCAAACACATAGGAAATACAAATAGAAAGGCTGAAACACCCTTGATGCTTCAATCAATAAGTCTAAAACTCAAATGGAGACAATCTGATAACAGTAGAAATAAATTGAATCTCATGCATAAACTAGCTATTACAATATGTATCATATTCCCTGAACCAGCAATGGAGGAAGAACTCCCTCTATGCAGAGAAGAAGGAGAAATATCTACAAGAAAAAGACCCTTCACTTGGAACCAATAGAAACTAGAATTACTGGAACTGATCAAAATTTGAACCCTTCCTAATGATCATGAAAATCCTTTTATAGGAACAAGGATTGCAACAAGCTACTTATCATTAGGGAAAAATTTAAGTCTACAACCACCTAGTACAATAAGAAGAGAAAGAGTGTAGAGAAGCCTAGAAACCCAGGAAGAAAATTAGGTAAAATCTAATGTACAGTTGCATTGGTTTCATCATCATAGACTAACTACAACCACAAGTTACTACCTTCTTGTTGTAGGAGAAACAAAATTCAATACCAGGACCAACTTGGAAAAAGAAACCCTGGCCATCTGTAGGGAAAAAGAAATCAATGCATTTAAACCAGTGCAACACCCCAGGCAGGAAAATCTATTCTGCGTAGCCACACAGATCCTCACCATCAACCTTGCATTTTCTACCGAGCTACCACATTCATCGCACATGACCAACTGCTAGGAAACTCTGCAAAACAAGGGTTGTCACATGATCACATAGCCAAGAAAAGGGCTATGTGAACATGTGACACACCACCAAAACTCACCGCTGAGTACAAAACATCATGCCATGGATTAGTAGGACCCTCGGGCTAAATCCCAACACTTACCACCATCAAACTGATCAGAATCGGCTGAAGAAACTGTTAAAAATAGTACTTTTTGTCACTGTAGATTTGAATTCAAATTCCAACGGTCAAGTCTTTGGTGCCCAGTTCATTTTAAAACATGGTTGTTAATTCAATCTTTCCCAAAAAATTAGACAGCCAATAAAGGAATCCTAGTTTACATTTTATGCCTGGTCACACATCTAGCGAATAAGCGACATAAGACTTTTGCCAATTCATGAAGAACTTTATTAAACTACCAGAAAGTTTAGCGATTCCATGAATACACACTCGCTAAAACATTTATCCCATCTGCCAAAAGACTGAGAAACTTTGACTGGGCCTGCAATAGGAAGATCAACGGCCGTCTAAAGTTCACATAGACCTCCAAGATTCCATCAGATTACATGGCCATCGTCAGATCGAGAATCTTCTCCCTACCCCAACAACCCTCTGACAGGATACAAAATCAATGGCCGTCGCAAGATCTTAAGCCTCTGACACACTCGATGAGATCATACGCCATCCACCGATTCACTGACAGAACTAGGACCATCTAAAAAACCAAAAGCTCAGGTCTGGCTAACAACAAGCCATCATGCAAATACATGGATGAATTAAATAGTGCCAACTATGCATACGTGTCAAGGGACCCACCTGCCTTCCTTATGAGAATCAACGGCTGTCGTGATACCACTGCATTAAAGGTCAAGCATGTTTCATTAATGGTATAATGATAGCCACAAGATTAAAGTAAACTTTAACCTACCTAAACACCAAGAAGATCAGTCCCACTGACAACACTCCACCTTGAACCAGCCAGAAGATGCCTCATCATCACCACCGAGCAATTTACCTTCATACCGCATCAACGATTCTCATTAAAGCACGGAGATTAAAATGCTTGCATGTTTTCCTCGTGGTATAGTGAGGATTGATCCTGCACACCCATTATCAATCTGTTAGAGTTGAGATGGGCCTACTGGGACATGTGTCAACCAGTCGCATGGTCGCATGTGAGAAATTTATGACATGTGATCATGCGACAACTAATCATTTTGAAACCTTTGAAGACCCAGGCCCACCGTCTGATCACACCTACGTAGATAGGAAACACTGACAAAGAACAAAAGGTGTGAGCTCGAAAACACATAGGGTTTTTGGTGAGAGATCAAAAACATCAAGGGTTTTCAAAAACATTGTGGGTTTTTGACATTGGGCAAATTCTAAGACAATTTCCTACAAACCTAAAAACTTGGATATCTCCCTAGATTTTGTGATTTAGCTTATGCAATCAGAGCTAGAGCTTGGTAATACATTAAAGAGCATGGGGCCAAGAGTGCACACCATAAAACCAAGTGGATCTACTTCGCAAGACAAAACTGTGACTACAGACCAGGTAGAGACAACATTACAAAAACTGTAGAGAATAGGCCATTTTCATAAGATTTTTGCATTGACAGGAAAATGGACTAACAGTGGCTCTATCTGAGGATGTATGCCTCTTGCAGGCATGGCAAGAATCCAGATGTCTAGGAGAAGTAGACCACCCATCGGACAAAAACATAAGGACCTCAAAAAATGCAAGGAACAAGAAGGAAAAACACGCAACAGGAAAGGGAAAGTATTTACAAAAATTTACAAGAGTAGAACTTCACTTGATGGCCTTGGGCCACCAAAAGAAAATCAAAGACCCTCCTGCATCAAAAGTCTAATTTTCATCCACATATGTGACCCCAAGTCTGAAGTTTTCTTTACCATTCTACTACAGACATATGTGAATATTCATGGGCTGAAGAATAAACTTGCATTGACCACCACCCATATTTTTCCAGTCATAATCATTATATTCATATTCCAAGAAGTAGGTAACATCATCTACTTCTTGATGAATAGAAAGAATAAAAACCTCACCTTGTAATGCATCAGAGAATAGAACATGAGGAACGTCATGCATCATAATATAGTTACCTGGCTGAGAAGGACTTGGATCCCCTAATTTACCTTCATAGATTGCCTCAACCACTGAGCAACTTGGCTCCTCCATGATATCTCCATAAACTGGATCATGGACCAAATGAAGGTCTGCTTTAAAAATTTTGTGACAAACGAACAACTGATCTTCATCACTATTTCCATCAAAAGAAGTTCTATCCCAACTGCTGAAAGCAAAGTCTTCAACACTGTCACAATCAATATCATACTTGGCAAAAGAAGGAAAAGGATATGAACAAGAAACTTGTTCATCACTGTAATCTTGATGATAGGACAACACACTATCATGTCCTTCTACCTCTCCTTTTGCAGAGTTACGACATGAGGGGAACTTTGGTGAAAGTGGAACATCATAATCACTTTGAACACTGGCCTCATTATCAGTGTCAAAGGATACATCATAGGGGAGCTGCAAATCAAAATCCAAAGCAGGGGCATACCTATGAAATTCTTCAGCCAACAATGCTGAAATCTCTTCACTACTTAATGGACTTTGGGCATTGTCTTCTTCTTCCTCAGCTTCACCCCTAATGCTGCAAATATCATCCTTGTCAGGAACAAGGACATACATCTCTGGCCTTAGATCATCTTGTGTGAAGCAATCTATATAGGAATCATCATCTACATCATACTCAATACTCTGCCCTTCACACAAAACATCATCAAACCGGGAAAACAAAGCTACCTTCTGATATTGAACAAAAGAAAAATCCACAGACAAAATGGAAATATTATCAAATTCAGATTCATCTTCAGCACTCTCATATGCATTGACCTCAATGTTAGCTTCATAGTCAATACTTTCCGCATAATGAGACTGAACATCAGTAACACTAGCCTCCTCATGATCAACATGAAAAGAAGCCAATGCCCTCAACCTCCGGTCCTCCATTAATTGCCAGTTCTTAGCCTTTCTCTTTGCAATTTTCATCTCAAGAGTAGCAATTTCAATGAGCAGGTCTTCATATCTAGTATCATGGATGGTAGGATCAATAGAGACACTAGTGTCTTGTATTTGATCTTCATTGCTTTCTCCATACCTGTCCATGCTTGCTCCTTCATCAAAGTATTCAATGAATGTTTCTCTCAATACATCCCAAGAAGGGATTGAACATGAAGGCAAGGATACAAACCAATCCTTAACATCATCAAAAAATGTCAACACAAACAGCCTCATAGCAACATCTTCATGTTTAATATCCATCTCACCAAAAAGATCCATGACATCTTCAACATGCTGGCTCGCAGAAATAGACCCACTAGCCAAGAATCTAGGCAAGCATTCCTCAACCTCAGTAGGGAACTCATTAGGGGCACCTTCAATGCCATCAAAACAAAAGGGCGTACATTGCTCCATGAGAAACTGCCCACTACAACTCATCCCTTTACAATAGTGCTGGACACTTGATAGGGATACATTTTCAACAAGAGACTACCTGGAAGTTTTGCAAGAGAAACCTTGTTGACTAGAAGGCTCAGTAGATCTAGAGCTCACCATGCAGCTCCATCAAGTTCATTTCTTTGTAGAGTCACCACCTCCTTGAAGAGGAAAATTTTTGTACTTGTTTTTGTCTTCTTCCAGCCAACCAAAACTCCACCAAGTAAACATGCACTGATCAAACAGAGAAATTAGAGCTGCCACTCAACACGTAGTGAGAAAATATCAGCAAATGCTTTGTTTTTATATCTGACTCTTTTCTAGACTCTCCCCAGTAGAGTCACCAATTTGTTGGATCTTTTCCTTGCAGGCCCAAACTTGAATCAATAGGTGGGCTTGATTCTTAGGGTAGGCACTCAAGTTTGACAAGAAAATAATCTAATTGATGAGGATTGAAAGGAATCCTCCTTCTTTGAGCTCCACATTCACTCAGGCGGGTATTGCCTTATCTGCACACTCATGACATCCTTTTGGTGAATAAAAGGCTTGTAGCTAGATTAGTGTGGAATAGTCTTCAAACCCCTTTATGTAACTTGTATCCCAATGAAGAAAATCCTTATGCAATAGCCCTACTTTCATAGAATGAGTCTAAAGACTAGAGAGAAACTTCTACTACTACTACCAACATGAAAGAGAAAGGTATTTGATTTAATGTTGGGCTGAAAGGACCCCTGAGATACCCTAAGTCTCTCATAGACCAGTGCCTTATCCAATGGGCAGCAGAGTCAAATACCTTACTGTAACAAAGAGCTATGAAACAAGAAAATAATACATTCTTATGTGTTGATGTCTTACACCAAACATACACCATCAACTAGATCATACCTTAGCCATCCACCTATGTTTCCATCTATGCCATCACCCATTCAAAGGATTTTAGCCCTCCCCTTAGAAGAGACCTATAAACAAGCAATGCATTAACCAACATCTACTAGAAGACAAGCATGAGACACCCTTGATAGCTTAGCTCATACACACCTAAAAACTAGTCCTAGACCTAGTTGCTTCTATGAAAATAACTCTATTGTAGACACATAGGAAATGCAAATAGAAAGGCTGAAACACCCTTGATGCTTCAATCAATAAGTCTAAAACTCAAATGGAGATAATTTGATAATAGTAGAAATAAATTGAATCTCATGCATAAACCAGCTATTACAATATGTATCATATTCCCTGAACTAGCAATAGAGGAAGAACACCCTATATCCAGAGAAGAAGGAGAAATATCTACAAGAAAAAGATCCTTCACTTGGAACCAATAGAAACCAGAACCCTTGGAATTGATCAAAATTCAAACCCTTCCTAATGATCATGAAAATATTTTTATAGGAACAAGGATTGCAACAAGCTACCAATCATTAGGGAAAAATTTAAGTCTACAACCACCCAGTACAACAAGAAGAGAAAGAGTGTAGAGAAGCCTAGAAACCCAAGAAGAAAATCAAGTAAAATCTGATGTAGAGTTGCATTGTTTTCATCATCATAGACTAACTGGGACCAAAAGTTACTACCTTCTTGTTGTAGGACAAACAAAATTTGATGCTAGGACCAACTTGAAAAACTTTACATGTACAAAACATGGAGATCACTGACATACCAAAACCCTGGCCGCTTGTAGGGAAAAATAGATCAGTGCATTTAAACCAATGCGGCACCCTAACCAAGAAAATATGATTTGCGCAGCCACATAGATCCTCACTATCAACCTTGCATCTGCTACTGAGCTACCACATTCATCGCACACGACCAACTGCTACGAAACTCTCCAAAACAAGGGTTGTCCTATGATCGCATATCCAAGAAAAGGGCTATCTGAACATGTGACACACCACCAACACTCACTACCAGGTACAAAACATCATGCCACAGATCAGCAGGACCCTCGGGCCAGCTCGCAACACCTACCGCCATCAAACCGATCAGAATCAGCTAAAGAAACCATTAAAACTAGTACTTTTTGTCACTGCAGATTTGAATTTAAATTCCAATGGTCAAGTCTTTGGCACCCAGTTCATTTTAAAACATGGCTGTCGATTCATTCTTTCCCAGCAAATCGAGCAGCCCATAAAGGAATCCTGGTTTACATTTTATGCCTAGTCGCACATCTAGTGAATAAGCAATAGAAGACTTTCATCAATTCATGAAGAACTTTATAAAACTGCCAGAAAGTTTAGCGATTTCGCAAATACACACTCACTGAACCACTAAAACATTTAGAGAATCACCAATTTATTTCACAAACAAGTGAAACTTTCATAAATTTTTTGACTGCTAAAATATTTATCCCGTCCGCCAAAAGACTAAGAAACTTTGACTGGGCCCACAATAGGAAGATCGATGGCTGTCTAAAGTTCGCATAGACCTCCAAGATTCTATTAGATTACACACCCACCATCAAATCAAGAATCTTCTCCCTACCTTGACAACCCTCTGACAAGATACAAAATCAATGGCTGTCGCAAGATCTTAAGCCTCTGACACACTCGATGAGATCATATGCCATCCACTGATTCACTGATAGAACCAGGACCATCTAAAAAACCAAAAGCTCAGGTCCCGCTAACAACAAGCCAGCATGAAAATACATGGATGAATCAAATAGCGCCAAATGTGCATACATGTCAATGGACCCACCTACCTTCCTTATGAGAATCAACGACTGTCGCTATACCACTGCATTAAAGGTCGAGCATGTTTCATTAAAGGTATAAGGATAGCCACAAGATTAAACCAAACTTTAACCTGCTTGAACACCAAGAAGACTGGTCCCACTGACAACACTCCACCTCAAACCAACCGGAAGACACCACATCATCACCACTGAGCAATTTACCTTCATACTACATCAACAACTCTCATTAAAGCATAGAGATTAAAAGGCTTGCATCTTTTCCTCGTGGTATAGTGAGGATCATTGATCCTACACACCTGTTATCAATCTCTTAGAGCTGAGATGGGCCCGCTGGGACATGTGTCAACCGATCGCATGGTCACATGTCAGAAATTTCTGACATGCGATCATGCGACAACCAATCATTTTGAAACCTTTGAAGACCCGGGCCCACCATCCGATCGCACTTGCGTAGATAGGAAACATTGACAAAGAGGAAAAGGTGCGAGGTAAAAAACACATAGGGTTTTTAGTAAGAGATCGAAAACATTAAGGGTTTTCAAAAACATTGTGGGTTTTTGACACTGGGCAGATTCTGAGACAATTTCCTACAAACCTAAAAACTTGGATATCTCTCTGGATTTTGTGATTTGGCTTATGCGATCAGATTTGGAGCTTGGTAATACATTAAAGAGCATGGGGCCAAGAGCGCACACTAGAAAACCAAGTGGATGTACTTCGCAAGACAAAACTGTGACTGTAGGCCGGGCAGAGACAACATTACAAAAACTATAGAGAATAGGCCATTTTCATAAGATTTTTGCATTGATAGGAAAATGGACTAACAGTGTCTATAAATCTTCAAGAAAATGGTCATTTTGCATGACATAATGATATCATATGATTTTGAAATATTTAAAAGGTTCAATAGGGAGTATTACAAAAACTATTTTAAGAGTATGTTGTCATTTAAACCTCAGTTATTGTTTCTGTATTTGTTAGTGTACTCTATGCTTAAGAAGCATATTTTTTTAGCTTAAATTCACTTAGTTGAGCTAATTTTTAGTTCTTGGAGATAATTTTAGGCTCCTAGATTTAGATTAGTTTTCTCTTTCTTTTCTATAAAGAAAGTTTTTATTAATTGTTTAATTGATTTTGTAATCTTTTCTTTTGAGAATTATAGCAATTATTTTATTATTGCTCCCATTCATAGGAGATGTTCTTTTTTTATATTTGATTTTTTAGGTGCTTGTGTGGAAAACTATAACATGGTATCAGAGTGAGGATGTAATAGTTCCCTTCTCAATATTTGAGGATTTTATCTTGGTTGGAAAATGTTGTCTCAACTTTGAATTTGCATAAGTTTTGTATTTATAGTAAGTTTACATTTAAGCATAGATTGGTCTAAAATTTCCCCAAAGGTATGGATTCTAGATAAATAGGAATGCCAATAAATTTTTGTTCCAAGATCTTGTCTAGACTTGAAGATATTACATTTTCCATTTTTCAAAGTTGCAAAAAAAGTTTTGTAATAAATTTTCAACACCTCATAGGCTCCAAAATAGCATGTAAGTGGTCATAACCCATATAACCAATTATCTCTATGTATAGCACTTCATAATAGTTTGGTACTTCAAAAGTTTCATCAATCGGACTCCTAGATCAAAAGTTATGGCCTCCAAAAAATGGTTCTTTTAAAATGGGAAATATAAAAAATTTGTTGGACACAAAAATGAACTTGTTAAAATAGAGCTACACATGTTGGTGTGTGTTTTGATATATCATAGGGTATCTTGGATTGGATGTAATTTGGGTTCAACTTTTTGGGTGGTTATGGCCCATGGTGTTGTAATACCATTAGACAGTTTCATGCATTACATCTCCCATATAGTAGGTGCATGACATGGAGGTTGTGTAAGAGTTTGATAAATATCTCAATCTCTTGTCAATGATACTTGTATGAGAAGCTTTCTCTACAATTATATTTTATTCAGTTGTTGATTTTAGAAAAATATATATTGGCCAATTATTTGACAGTGGAATTTTTCTCTTGAAAATCTTTTGCTCCATAAATCATTGTGTTGTTCGCATGCATACTATTTATACTTATTTTTGTTAATTTCTTATAAAAATTGGAAACTTTTCCAAAACCTTTCTCTCATGGTTAGTGTAGGAAGTTGTTCTACTACCATAATTGTTTTTCACTTTTTTGAAGAACAACATTTCTTAGTTTTGTTCAAAGCCCTAGAAAATCATTTGGCTGTCTATGGGATTTTGCATGCAATGAGAAAAATTTATAGTAATAAGATCACAAGTGTCACGCATATTGGTTATCAATTGCCTAAATTTAGTCCAATTTTCTTTTCGCTGTGACTTTAACATATAGTTTCCATTTTTTGCAAATGAGGTCTCATTGGAAATCTAATTCTCGACCCAATTTGTTGTTGTTGGCATTATTCTAAGATCTTTCTTCTAGGACATTTTATCACCCATTTAATTCAAATGTCATATTGTCACCCAAGATCCAGTATCATTTTGTAATATCATTCACTTTATATAATTCCTACAACATTGGAAAGGTCTATTGGAGCTCTTCACATCGATAAACCTTATCATCATTCCAAATGATTACTTGGTTGTTTTGACTTCTAGGAACTTTCTATTTTTATTGGAGGACTTCAATCACATTGTTCAACATTTATTTCCATTTTCATCTCTCTCTCTCTCTCTCTCTCTCTCTCTCTACCCCTTTATCTCTCACTCTTGCTATCCCTATCTCTAGCTCTATCTTCCTCTCACCCTATTGCAACCATGACATGAGCCTACTGGTACTATAACTCAATTATCTATGTGTGTAGACACTAAAAAATGGACAAGTGCTTTTAAATCATTAAAATTGCAAAATCTTAATCAAAATGCTCTAATTCTCATCAAAATGGATCAAATCAAAATGGACATTTATTAATCAGAATTGGACAAAATCATTAAAATCAAAGGAAAAAATCAAATAATGACATTAAATAATTAAATACAAGCTTAAAGGGGTAAAAAACACTATATAATTGATTTTAATCAATTAGTTGTATAGTTTTAAATCAAAAAATCAAATTGAACCCATTCCCTTACATGGCTAATTTAATTAATTAATGGAATTTAATTAATCCTAATATCTTTCAACAACAATTGAGTAACCAATGAGAATTGAGGAAAAAAAGCACATGAATCATTGCAAAATAGTTGAATCTCAATCACACATTTCAACTTTGAATCTCATCCACTCAAATTTGTCTTTTTGTCCAAACCTTTGAGACAAACATTTAAATTGTCCCCCCATTTAAAAACATTGCAAAGTTTTTGACTCAACCAAGGCTAAATCATGATTAATTCACTTTACCCCCTACCCTTAGGATTTACTATAAATAAGAGGCATTTTGAGAGAAATAATCATCTTAGAAATTCATTTGCAAAGCATCACCATTATAGTCATTTTCATACCAATTGAGAGCAATTGAGAGCATTTGAATTATATTTGTATCAATTTGATCATTTTGAGAGCTAGACTAAGCATTTGTACTATGATATTTCTCATTCTAGATTTGTCAGTAGTGGAGAATAGGCTGAGAGCTTTACTTACCAAATTAGTTAGAGAACCATGGGATGTCATGGATGTTAATTTCAATTCTTAGTTTAAATTTGCACTGTATTTTCCTAGAATTGTACTTGATTATCCTAATTTCATGAAGGTGCTGAACATTCACACACAAATGGCACCCACCGTGGGGCTTTGAGCCTCATTTTCTAACGTTTTCATCAAGTTTTTATGTTTTGTCTTCACTTTTCTATAAATTTTTGTAGAAAATAGGATAAATGATGCTTATGAAGAATCTAGTGATGCCTGTGGCTATTATGACAATGCTTACCAGTAATTAACTGATGCCTGAGAGATAAAGTGTGATGCCTGTGAGATAAATTGTTATGCCTGAGACTGTAAAGTGACGCCTGAGAACTAAGAAATACTACATATTTGCTATCTTTTGCTGCCTGTGAATATCTTTATGATGTAATGTATAGTGATCTGTCATGCCTAGTATTTTTTAAATGATGCTGAGTAGTTTTTTATTGCCACTTTAAATATCTTATCATATGCAATTTTCAATACTTTTAATGCCTATCATTTAAAGTATCACGCTTGTTGATCTTTAAATATGGCTTGAGTCACTAGAAAGTGACACCTGCTATTTTTAAAGTTATGCCTACTAATCTTTAAATCATGTGTATTAGCTGACTAATGACACCTAGTACTTTTTGCTTCAATTTGCTGTCAAATCAATGAATTTTGTTTTCTTACTCTCTGTCTGTGTTTTTCTAGCATATGAGCAAACACAGGAAAGTTTGAAAACTAGAGAGCAAAGTCACAACCAAGCAAAGAGGTAAGAATTCAAGTTAAATGTGAAAAAGAGATTCATAGTGTTGCAATTTTAGAGAGTTTGGGATTAGAAGATAAATTGTCTGCTCATTACATTAAAGTGTTAGACACTTACAAGAATAAATTCCCTACTTTGGATTAAAATTACTTGCACTAAGTTGTTGAAATTTCTTTGAAAAATCTTGTCAAAAATACTTAATGGCAATTACACTCTGTTCCTTTTTGTTTCCCTCATTTTGTATGGCTTTCTTGGACTAACTTATTGGAGTAGGGAGTGGGAATGATCACCACTAGGTGAGTGAGAAAATAAAAAAGCCAAAAATCTCATAAAAGTGCCTAACCATTGCTAGCTACAAAAGAGAGGCATTCATCAAATCAAGCTTGCATTTTCTTAAATTGTGGCTTTCATTTGATCTAGCTTAATAGAAATAAGGAATTAACCAGACACTTTAATTATAAGAATTTCTTTGTCAAGAGATTGGAAAAAAGAACAATTGTTACTTAAAGTGTTTGGAACAAAGAACAACAATAGGGATATGCTCTTCACTTTTTAAGTGAACCAAATTCCCAAACTTGTTGGACTAAGTTCAATTTCTTGCTTTTCCATACATGCTAGTTAAAATAGAGCAATAGAGGGCCTGCCTCCCTAGATTTTCCTTACGAGGACAGTGAGAGGGAATGACCCAAGTGGGAGACAATCACCTTAGTTGTGGTACTATCCAACCCACTATAAAAAAAAATACTCTCTTCCTTAAAAGGGGAGTGACTAGGTTATGTACAAGTTTCTTCACTTCCTCTAGTAGTCCTTTTAGATTGCACCAAATTGTGCTTTTGTGTGTGTGGGAAGATCACAAGTGGGAAAAAGAGCTTGACATGATTTAGAATGGAAATATTCATTAAATCCTGATAAGTAGTAAACTATCTTATAGAGCCAAACATGTTAAAAGCCAAATTTGACTATAGGTAGATTGCGTGGAAGACTTTCTTGTTCAATACTTGTGAAAAATGACTGAGAACATACACTTTTAGGGTGGTTTTAGGGACATGGTGCAAATTTGATGTGTGTGTTGCGTTTTTACTTTATTTTCAAGCAAGAAAATTCAGTAGACCTGATCTTACAATTTTTAAAATTTGAAATTTACAACTTGGTCCATAAAGTGCCACCTGCACATAGAGAAAAACTGCCTGTGCACAGTGAAGTTACACCTATGATTTGTAAAAAGACACCTGGAAACAATAAAGTCACACCTGTAACAGTTTAAGTGATGCCTAGAAAAATTTAAATCATGCCTACCAATAGGCAAAATCTACCCACTCATCTACAGAGTGCCACCTAAGAATATTCTAGTCACCACATATCAAGTTTAAAGTCATGCCTACACTTAGGAAAGTGACGCCTAGAATAAAAAAAGGGCAAATAGTGAACATTTCCTGAGGGTTTCAAAAAATTTTGATTCCAGATTCAGATACCATTTTGGCTGTTTTATTTGTTCTAGTACCCTGCCATGGTCAAAAATCCTGGTTTTGAGCAATTTTGAAAATTTCACAAGGATTTGGCCATGAGCAAGCAAGATCGAAGCCTATTTTCAAGTGGGTTATGTTCATGCCTTCTTTTACTCAATTATATTACATCAAGAAAACTTTACAAGAAAATGGGACTTACCTAAGGCAAGAGCTTCCTTTCTTGAGTGATACTTTTTCCACCCCAAGAGTACCATAGGAACCATCCATTCAAGAAGCGAAAACAAACATGATGTACTCTGGTAGCTTGGGTAATAACAAAAATGGAGGTATTGACCCAAATAATTAGGGTAATACCAATAATGGAGGAATGGACCCTAACAGTCAAGGGATTAACAACAATAATAATAGAGGCAATGGCGAGCCAACTGCTGAAGATGCCATTGATGAAAAAGTTAGTGAAGCTATACAAAGCCCATACTTCTTGAAACTCATGGAGAAAGCAATGGAAAGAGAAAAGGAAAAATAATTTCTAGACCTAGCCTGAACAAGTCTTAAACTCCCTCGTGACTATGATGTTAATCAACTTAAACCACCAGAAGTTGAAGAGAGCCTGATCGATATCATGAATAAACAATTTAAGTTATTTCAAATGCAATTGGACATGATAAAGCAAAGTAGGGCTCCAAAGCCCTTTTCAATAGAAGCATTATGTCCTTTTCCATTTGACAAGATTCTAGTCATGGTACAATTCCCTATCAACATAGTATTTCCTAAGTATGACAAATACAAAGGAACATTTGATCCTCAAGATCATCTATGGGAATTTTGTGCATTGAGCTTAGAGCTCATCCATGATACCACTTATTTAATGATATTATTTCCTAGAAGTTTGGGAGGTATGGCCATGGAATGGTTTTCAAAATTACCTTACGGCATACGAACCTTTGAAGAGCTAGCTTCTAAATTTGTGACACACTATTCATACAATATCAAACATGAAGTCACAATGATCACTTTAAGTAATACCAAGAAAAAAGAAGGAGAAGGATTCCTAATTTTCCTACAAAGATGGAGGATGGTATTTTCTAGATATCCTTGGAGTGTACCAAAAAAAGAGAAGATGGATATCTTTATCAATAGCTTGAGTAGCGAGATGAATTATAGGTTGAGAATGCAATGTCCTAAAACCTTCCAAGATCTTACTGAAAATGGGGTGACTATGGAAGAAGTATTAGTTAAGAGTGGAGAGTTAAAACTATACAAGGACAATAAGAATTACAATAACAATACCTCCAACAACAACCATAACAACCAAAATAAGAACTTTTCTAATAGTTATAATCGGTTTGGGTTGAAGAAAAAAAATAAAGGAGTGGTCAATGATGGTGTTGTTGATTCTAATAATTTAAAAGTGACTCCCTTTTCTCTCATAAGAACACCTAATCAGGTGAACAATGAAAATTAGGCTCCCAAAGTGCCCTTCAACAACAATACCAATAGTAGCAACTTTGGGAACAATCAAGGAGGTAACAAGTTTAAGCAATTCTTGGCACCAACTCCCAAGAGGACCTTCACACCTTTGGGTGAACCTCTCGAGAAAGCATTGAGGACCCTCATTTCTAATAAGATTATTGATCTACCTAGCATTCAACCCTATGAGCCACAAAACAAGCCCAGATGGTGGAGTGAGAATAGTCACTGTGAATATCATAGAATTAGAGGGCATCAGAAAAATGATTGCTTACAATTGAAGAATGTGTTGCAAGACCTGATTGATGATGGTATGATCACTATAGAAGGGCCTCAAAGTAATGAAGATCACATAATGTTTAAACAACCTTTTTATAATGATGAGAAAGGTGAACCATCCAATGGGAATAAGCAAAGCAGCAACAATGTCAATTTTTCTCCTCATTATGACAAAACCATCAATACTTTATCTAGTCATGAGCATGTTGTAATTACTATTATGATTAAAGAACAACCCCAAAAGGAAACATCTAATGTTATCACTAGGGGCCAGGCTTTAAGAATTACCCTACAAGGGGTTGATCCTAAACCTATTGGCCCTCTACAATCCAGTATTTTGGCTAAACAATTGTTGACAACATCAAAGCCATATAGTTTGGTGGATCAACTACAAAAGACTTCAGCAAAAATTTCTATCTTGGAGTTATTAAAACTATCTTCAAATCATAAGGAGAATTTGGAAAAAGCTTTAGTGGAAACTAATGTTCCTATCAACTTGGAAGAGGATAAGTTTCAGAATATGCTAGGACATCTCATTGTGCCCCATTTCCTTTCATTTTCAGACCATGATGACATGTCCATTACCCATCCCCAAAATCTACCACTACATATAGAAGTCTTGATTGAAAGACATGGGGTCAAGAGAGCTCTCTTAGATGGGGGATCTAGTCTTAACATATGCACTTTGAGCCTTGTCAAATCTCTAGGATTATCCAAGTCATGCATTGATCCTACAAAAAGAATTACCATAAAGGCCTATGATGAAGCAGAAAGAACTTCAAAAGGCATGATTATATTGCCCATTCAAGTTGGACCTGTCAAAAAGGACACAAAATTCCAAGTCTTAGATATGAAATTAACTTATAATATCTTATTGGGGAGGCCATGGATACATGAGATGCAAGCAATTCCATCCACGTATCATCAATGCATAAAATTCCTATACATGGGTGAGGAAATCATGATTGGAGGGGACTCAAATCCTTTCCAATATTGCAATGCACTAAAGCCTCTCCATGAATTATTTATTCTACATAACAAAGAAGGGATTATCCAAAGGACTACTATTGAAGACATTAAAGTGGATGATCCTAAGTTAACATTAAGTGCTACCTCTACTCCAAGCCCTCCTCAAACTAACTCAACTACATCAACTAAAGGAAAGGAGAAAGTGAGTTATGAGGGTCCAAATTCAAATGAAAATTCAGAAAAAGCATCTATACCAAAGGTAGAACCTTCAAAATCCACCAAAGAAGAGAAAGATAAAGCTAAAGAGGACCATTACAAGAAACTGAGTGAGATGATGCATACATTTGAGAAACAATGTAGAATTAATTCCAAGGGAGTAGGGGAATATTTTGTTTCCCTATTCACCTTACCTACATCTCCAAGAACACATGGGAAACCGTCCAAGGAACATCTTCCTCACAAATATAACTCTTATTTTGTAAGAGAAAGTGATAGGGAATAATTTGACAAAGAAGAAGATGAAGTTCTCCAATGGCTTTATCAAGATGAAAATGATACCTCAAATACCCCCGTGGAGAGAATTCAACACATTAACATTCAAACCAATCAATATGGAAATGGGTTTGAAATAATGCAAAAAATGGGATATAAGGGAAGAGGGCCCTTAGGTAAAAGAAATAGAGGTTTTTTGGAGCCCATTGAACCATCTTGGCAGTCAAAAGAAGAAAAATCAGGGGTAGGCTACCAACACAAAGGAGAAATTTCTAGCCCCATATATGATTCCTATCCACAAGTGAACATGATGGAATCCAATGTTGATAGCAATGATTCCTAAGATTATGAGTGGGATACTTTATCCGACGACTCATGTCATGATAAAGAGATTGTCACAATACATGCTTATGCTAATGTTCCTAGGCAACAAACTCAAGGTAATGAAGATCCCGATATACAAGAACTCAACATAGGACAAGAACCTATTACTCATTCAATGGTAAGGGAACCTTAGATACCTTTGTGGGCAAGTGATTTGAATGTTAATTTTAACCCACATGTGTTCTTTCCCATAGAAGTCTTAGAGGACAATCCTCAAGACAATACTCAAGCTAGTGCAGATCCAGAGGAACTTCCTACACATACACAACCAGATCCACAAGAATCTCTATTAGGGAAAGCAGATAATTATCAGTGGATAGGTGAACCTTATATACCTTCATGGTGGGATGATTCGTATGGTAGATTTAACCCACATGTTTTCTCTCCAGGAGAAGTCTTTGAGGACTCAAGTGAAAAGGACTTTAATCCTTCTTCCATGGACCATCTTGAGGAAGCTCACATCATTGACCTTAATGATACAATGTATGAACCATCCAATGAGGTCATGTCCATAAATCCAATGGATGACACTTTACCAAATGAATCCTTACCCTTGATGCATCCCAAACTTATTAATTGGGACCTAACCGAAACAAGTGACCTAGTCTATTTCCCAAATGACCAAGTGATGACCCAATACTTTAACATGGTTGAGCCCTCTTTCACCAATGAGTTTGATCTAAACATGATGACAACAATGGGGGTCCAACCTCTTAATCCAAAAAGAAAAATGAAAAAAAAAATAAAAATGAAAAGTTCTAGTGATGAAAAACACTATGTGGCAGCACTAGAACCAAAAAAAATAAAGATAAAGGATGTTTCCTATGGTGAAAACCTAATTGTGGCACCAAAGGAAGAGAGGATGGACACCTGACCCAAACATGAAGAAGAAAGATCCCCAATTCTCATAGAGCCAACAGAGAAGGTCAACATTGGAACATAATTGGATCTAAAATTCATACACCTAGCAGCATCGCTTAGACCTTTAGAAAGAAAGGATTTTATCAAGTTTTTCCAAGAAAAATAGGTGAACTTTGCATGGTCCTATGTTGACATGCCAGGATTGGATCCTGACTTCATCATGCACCATTTGAATGTTAAACTAGTGGTTAAGCCCTTCAAGATGAAGTTAAGGAAGATGCACCCACATATAGCTCTCCTAGCCAAAGAAGAATTGGAGAAATTGTTGAAAGTGGGGTTTATAAGAGAAATTACATATGATGAATGGATATGCAATATTGTACTAGTCACCAAGTATGGAAAATCTATTCATGTATGCACAAATTTTAGAGACTTGAATCTTGCATGTCCCAAAGATGACTTCCCACTTGCAAGCATAAATGCAATAGTCGACTTGACAGCTGGTCACTCCATGTATTCATTGATGGATAGTTTTAGTGGATACAATCAGATAAAAATTGCACCCAAAGACCAAGAGAAGATAACCTTTACATACCCTTGGGGTACCTTTTGTTGGACTATAATGCCCTTCTGCCTCAAAAATGCTGGAGCTACATACCAAAGGGAAATGACCACTATTTTCCATGGTATTATGCACACCTTTCTAGAAGATTATGTGGATGACATATTGGAAAAGTCACATAAAAGAGAAGATCACCTAAAAATTCTGGAAAAGATATTTACCTGATTGGAACAATTCAAAGTGAGGCTTAATCCGAAAAAATGTGCCTTTGGTGTCCAATCTGGAAAATTATTAGGCTACATAGTTTCTGCTAAAAGGATTGAGGTGGATCCCAAAAAGGTCCAAGAAATAATGCACATGGAAATTCCAAATAACATAAGCCAAATGAGGTCTCTTCAAGGCAAGCTAAAATCAATATGAAGGTTCATTTCTGAATTGGTGAAAAAGTGCCATTCATTCACAAGGTTGCTACACAAAGACATCATTTTCATGTGGGATGAATAATGTGACAAAGCCTTCACTTTTTTGAAGACTTATTTAATAAATCCACCAATCCTAATGCCACCAATCAAAGTAAAACCATTGCTATTGTACATATCTTCCACCGAGAGGTCTCTAGGAGTTCTTTTGGTGCAAGAAGATGAGCACAGGAAAGAAAGAGAAATCTACTATTTGAGTAGAACATTGATCAAGTATGAACACAATTATAGCTTCATGGAAAGAGCATGTCTAACAATTGTCTTTGCATCCCAAAAATTGAGGCACTACATGTTGATGCACAAGGTGAAGCTTATTGCAAAAATTGATCCTCTAAAATAATTTCTTATAAAAACTGCCTTAACAAGTAGAATAGCAAAATGGGTCATGATATTAAGTGAGTTCAACATTGAGTATGTGGATAGGAAGGCCATAAAAGGATAAGTGATAGAAGATCACTTAGCTAAAAACCCATTGATTTCTATGCAAACCATGCAAGTGGAATTTCTAGATTTAGCAATTGTCAACATAGAGGCAGGGACATGGAATTTGTACTTTGATGGATCATATACACAAGGAGGTTTCAGGGCTGGCATATTATTGATTACCCCTCAAGGGTATAATATTCCCAATTCATACAAGTTGTTATTCCCATGTACAAACAATATAGAAGAATACGAAGCTTTAGTCATCAGCATCAAAATGGCTTTAGAATGGAACATCACTGAGCTACAAGTGTATGGAGACTCTCAATTAGTAATCAATCTGATCAATGATGAATACAATACCAAAGATGAAAAACTAATGCCATATAAGACTATGATTGATACTTGGAAAAAGTAATTTTCTTTGATAACTTTTGAACAAATTCCAAGAGAGAAGAATAGAGCAGCTGATGTAATGGCTACCTTGGCTTCCTTCAGAAACTTGATCAGAATGAGAAGTACAAATTCTTGGTGGAAGAGTTGGATAAACCAACATTTAACCTTCCTGATACCCAAATTGTTTCATTAATTAATGGACATGACTCACCTTGGTATGGCCCTCTCTATACGTATCTCAAAGACCAAGTGTTACCTTCACACCAATCCTGAGCCCAAAAACAAAATTTCATTTGACAATCAACCCGTTACATAATCCTATCTAACACATTATATCATAAGGGTCTTTATGGGATGTTACTTAGATTTCTAGAGGAAGAGGAGTCTAAGTTAGCTTTACATGAGGTTCACGAGGGCATTTGTGGGTCACACTCAAGCGGTTTAAACCTAGCCAAGAAGATCCTTCGCATGGGGTATTTTTGGAAAACCTTAACGAAAGATGCTTGTCACTTTGTCAAAATATGCAACAAATGTCAATACCATGGTGACATGATACATGTATTGGGACAAGAGTTACATCCTTTTATAACATCATGGCCATTCTATCAATGGGGATTTGACTTGATTGGTGTAATTTATCCAGCATCTTCCAATGGGAACAAGTACATCATCACTGCTATGGAGTATTTCACAAAATGGGTGGAGGTTGTTCCTTTGATCACTGCCACGGGAAAACAAATCTCCATGTTCATACTCAATCACATCATTTGCAGATATGGTATCCCTCATGCCATCATCACCAACAATGGAAAACAATTCAAAAACAAATATGTGGATGAACTTTGTGATACTTTCCACATCACTCATAACTCTTCTTCCATTTATTATCTGCAAAGAAATGGACAAGATGAAGCTACAAATAAGAATATCCTCAAAATATTGAAGAGATCGGTGAATAAGTTAGGAAGAGATTGGCATGTGCAAATCAACCCGACATTATGGGCCTATAGAACTCACATCTGAACACCTACATGAGCTACACCATATTCATTGGTTTATGGAGCTGAAGCTAATCTACCTTTGGAGGTTGAAATCCCATCTTTACGAGTATCATTGCAAGGACTAATAATAGATGAGGATTATAGAGTTGCCTGACTTCAACAATTGGAATTGTTAGAAGAACATCAAGCACAAGCCTATGAACATTTGAAAGTCTATCAAAACAAGATCTCAAGAAACCCTAACAATTAATCTGAAAGAGAAAAGAAGGGTAAATGAGGCTAATTGGCTTGGTTCGTTCATCATTGTTTCTTTATTTGGAACGGGGACTTATAAATTAGCAGATTGTGATGGAGAAGAGCTACAAGAACCTATCAGTAGCATCCATCTAAAGAGGTTCTATACATGAGGGAGATGAAAGAGTATAAGAGTATCAAATAAGAAGCATCATATTTATTGTACATAGTCAAAAGAGACCTTGAAAATACCAAAAACATGAGAAAAAAAAATTGAAAAAGAAAAAAAAGTGCCTTGGTGAAAACCTAGCAATAGGCACCTTCGTAGCAAAAAAAAGAGAAAAAAGAAATAAACCCAAAAGGTGAAAGCTTAGCAATCAAGCACCTTTTGTTCCCTTAAGTCTTTCCAAATTTCATGTGTACATATTGCATTCCCATCATCCCACTTGTAAATCTTCATTGCATCTGTCATTTATGCATAGTCATAATAAAAACCTTTTAGCTACGTTGTTGCATTACCTATTTGCCCTACATTTGTGACATGATCACATTTATCACTTGGGGGCAAGGAAGGATTGGATTTTTGGTACAAACAGATTCAATTAATGCTACATTTGGTCACAACATCAGAGAGGGAATTATCAGAGCTTCAGAAGAGAGAGATTTTTGTTGAACCTTTGATGGATATCATTGTTCACACTAGAGTATTTTTTATCCCACAACTTGATCCTTGATCCTTCATTCACTTTATTATTCAGGATTAAAAATTGACAACGCTTAAAAGATTAGAATGTTTGGAAATTCTATTTGAAAATCTTGATACATTGCAAAAAACTTGAAGCTTTTGATGATCTTTATTGAAATGACTTTTATCATGTTTCTTTAGCTAATCGATGATGTTTCAACTAGATCGGTCATGATGGAGACATGATATTTTCTTTCTTTTGAGTGACTATCTTGAGGGAGATCCATCAACTTATGTAAATTCATCTAACAACATGCTCATCAAAGAACCATCAAGGACTTTCACATAGGATGGTGGATTGACCTTTTCTTGTTTACACAAACAGATACCTTGGTTATTTAGATCTTCCATATCTTAATACCAAAATCCACTTGCAACACTGAATCCATTGAAACTAGTATTCATACTCCCATAGTTGGTCATTCAACTAGTGAGGGTTGTACTAGTTTCCAAAAAGGGGTTAGCAAAAGTGATATAAAAGTAGTATTCATATCATCATGATGTGGTTAGTGATGGTTGTACTTTCTTTCTGGTCCCACAATGCTCAATGATGAAAATATTTCTCTATGGCATTTCTTTGCTAAAAGCTAGTGACAAATTAGTTGCATTGCATTGCATTTTCATGTTAGATTTAGTGCATGTTTGTAGTTATTTTTCCAAGGGAAAAGGGGTTCAGTTAATCAGCTTGAGTAAAACATTAAAAAGGGGGTTCAATTAAACATCTCATCCTTGGTTCCAATCAATAATGTAAGATTATCTTTTGCATTCATCCATAGCATTAATCATTAATCATTATCCTTATATCAAAAAAGAAAAGAGAAGATTCATTATTCATACATCTAGTTAAGGATTGCATGAAAGTTGCATACATTCAAAAGAATAAAAAACATAGGGGCATTGATATCCATACTTTCCATAATAAATATTTACATTCATCCATTGAAAATCAGAAAAGAATATCAACAATTGCATCATCATGGCATCCATCTATCTATATCATACATGAGATATATTGCATCCATAGCGCAATAAAAAATAAATGCATCATAAACATCACATATAGCTGCATATAAAGATAATCTCACATAAAAACATCAAGAGAATCAAGGAAAGTATATCATTATATAAATGTTCATAATATCAAATGATCCATCAAATTAGTATAGCAAGATAAAATGACAACAAAGTGATACGTCAAGTCCTGGTCGATAAACATCAACATGATACAAGTCATCAAAATGAGGAGATCCATAATCAACAATCACAATCATGTGGCACCACCTAATGCATCCCCTGCACCTGATCCATCTAGACCCCCATCACCTAGTCTATCCTAAGTAGGAGGTGCTTGACTAGTGCCACTAGTACATTTGACATCATTTTTTGACTATTATTTTTCACCATTAATGAAAATGGTTTAGGTTGGTCGGGGTATAGAAGGAAATTTTTTTTTTTTTTAAAACCATGCCCGTGTTCGTCAAAATTTTGACCACTAATATGATAGTCGAATTTTTGACTAATACAGGCATATTACTTAAAAAGAACATTTCAATTCTCATTTTCACTTTTAATGGTTGCAGCAAGTGTGCGAATTAGGATTGTCATTGCTAAGCTAAGGAGCAGAGTGGAGCTTATTCCTGAAGAGCGCACCTAAACCTAAGGTTAATAGCTCATTTCATTACTATCTTCCGTGGAGTTTGAGGTATGTTAATCCGTGTTTGCTATATTTCATTACCGTGTACTACATTGTCATTTTCTTGTACTCATCTCTAGTAATGTTGCTTGATATCTTTGATGGATTCCGATCCTGAAGTTAATAGGTTCCCAACTCATTCCATTATAGCATTTATCATTTCATTAGTTACATATATGAAATGTACCCAATTTAGGGCTTTGGCCTTGAAGCATTAAATCGGTCTCCCCAAATTCTGAGCCTTCTGATTACTTGCATACATTACCTTAACTTGCTCCCCTTCCAACAACATTGGATTCCCATGGAGGAGATACAAGTTAATGGTTGAGTCCCATAACAAAGCCAATCAGAATACCTTTGAACATGGTCTATTGGAGAATGGAACTCTATGGAAAAAATGTAAATAATACTACACAATCAAACTTAAAAATGCACGAGTATGAATTTGGGGTGCGTTATCCAAAGTGTAAGTTTCTAACTAGTGGTAGACTGTGTCTTAACAAAACATTTAACCACACAATGAACAATAGTCACAACAAATACATAGTAGTCTAGCAGAACCCGCAAATGTAAATTATGGGTTTCTATAATAACAGGGATTGCATATAGTTCCAAAAAACTAGTTCTCGTTTAAGAAAACTATCCTATAGAAATAATAGATTCCAAGTGGAGATGCATTAGGAACCTTATTTCCATTCACTAAGATGCAATAGAAGTTTCTTTTCATTCATTATTTGTTCAAACAAGATTGATACACACTGTGCTGAAAGTTAGATGCCTGGTATCAGTTGACAGATTATAAATTTTGAGTTTTCTTGCAACAGTCTAGTTTCTTTTCATAATATGACCATGCCATGAAAATCCAAGGGCCCTGGCTTCATGGGATGTGCTATTCTAACCTATATAATAGCCTACTAACTCTTGAAATGCAGAAACAATGCAGCATTGATTGACTGTTACGAAACAGTGAGGGTTTTGTTACATCTCAGTTATGGAATGGTTATGTTAGGAAGGGAACAATGATAGTTGGTTATGAGGCTAATTCTTTTAACACTAAGGGAATGATGATAGTTGGTTGGAATGGTTATGTTAGGAAGTTATGGGATGGTTATGTTCCCTATTAGTTGGAATGGTTATGTTATGAATGGTCATAGGGATTCTCTGTTACAAAATAGTGAGAATAGACTAGTGTATGTTTTTACTAGTGTCTGTTACAAAAAAAGTAGACTGCTTCAATATAAGGTTGGCTTCTAGTATTTTTTGCAGTACTAATTGCAATTCAATGATTTAGTAGTTTTAAGATTCTTTTTGTTGTGTAATGTTACTAAATTATTTTCAGTAAACAAGTGCATTGAGTTGTCAAATTTATCTTTTTTGTTTTCGTAAGTTTTTTGCTTTTGCAAGTCATTAAGATATCTCAATATTCTTGTGTTGGTTCTACATTATGTATGTTTTGTAACACTTGACAAAATTGTGATCTTGATAAATTTAGATGTTTTCATGGACTGTAATCTTGACATTACATGCATTTACTTCTAGTCAATTTTATTTAAGTTGTGTTACCATTTCGCATCTCTTAATTGAAATCTAGGTTTTCTCAACAAATACTTTACAATGGCATTTGAGTCAAAAATCACAATAACGAGTAATAATGCATTTTAGTTTTAAGAAAATTAACAATCTTATTTAGTTGCACAGTGCAAATACTGCATAAATTTCTCACTTGAATAACATGTGAGTGATCCATGAACCATTTTCAGTCAATAACCTCAATGCTTTGAGGTTGATCCCTTTTTGGACTACGGCTGAATCAGGTCTCATTCATAATTATGAATAAATAGAATTTATTAGCACCATGTAAAAACAATGTCACAAGGCTTACATTAATGAATTGGAAAGTCTTAAAAGTATGATAGCTATTGCTAATATATACCAATGAGAATAAATGTTCACTGAGTTTGGGATTTCCAATATGTCAAAACTAAATTCATGTGTCTATAGAGAAATTAAATCCTTCCACAATCATGAACAGAAATTGATGCCAACTCTTCTAGCTTTCTTCAAAAGGCAATTAGATTGGTGCAACACTTTGTTCAAAAATAGTATAAAATGCATTTTTCTGTCATTCAAAAATAGTAATTAGAGGTTTTCAAAATTTAACACTTCAGAATGATAATTTTTACTTTGTCTTCATCTAGAGGATGGGAATAGCAAACTTACTAATCCCATTCACACTGAAGTGAATACTTCTGTAAATAAAGGCATGAATTGGGAGCCTCCAAATTTCATGTTACCCCAACTTAACAAGCATTATTGCTTTGAATTATTAGCATTTTGTAAGTTAAGGAGTCCTAGTTTTAGAGTTTAAGCTCCACAAAACTAATCTATAATCTTACTTCATCAAATCAAATAACAGAAACAATTCATGCACTAGAGCAAGTTTCTTGGCATTCAAATATTGCATATAGAAAATTTTTATTGATTCCACAAAATACAAACTTGGAATCTCTAAAGAAGCAGTTCTGTGTCAGGATTCTTAACACAATAGTACCAAGGTTTATACAATTCTTTTGGAAACTAAATGGAAAATGGGGAAGTATAGAAGAACCTGTTAAAATGCATGATTGCGGTTCCTAAGTATGCTCTTCAATAGAATATTAAAATGATATATGATTTTATCCATAACAACATTCTTTTAATGTTACTGTTACACGTTCATTGGATTTCCTTCAATTGAATTAGATACAGACAAGTGAAAACAATTATTTATAGTTAAACTTTTACTTGGATGTGCTTAGATACAATGCAACTGATTCAATCACTCATGTCTAAAACATTACCATCTCCTATTTCCATTTCTTTGTAGATTTATCCTACCATAGTAGCTGCTCTTCAATCCTCTATTCCCTCGTAAGCCATTAGCACTATCAAAATTGTTGAATGTCATATGCAACCACTCAAGAATTGCTTCCTGCGTATAATATTCCACAATGTTTTTGGCTATGCTAGCATGGCCACTTCCTCTATGAGTACGAATGCTTCTATATACAACATTATTCCCCATACCATTCATGTGAAAACTTGGGTTGTGAGTGTTTGATAGGCAATTCAAACCCTATGGAAAAGGAAAAAGATTCAAGGAGATTAATAGATATGCTGCTGGATATCATCTCTTATCCTACGTTATAAAAATAAAAATGAGGTGTTAGAATAGGTAGATAGTTGCATGGACTAAAATCTACCACAAGAAGTTGCTCAGTGAAATGGAAAATATAGTATCATTGCAAGTTCAGTTTGGCCATCTTGCCCCTGGCCATTGATCTTGTGTCGACCATCAGATCTAGCCATAGTTTAAATAGTCAAACCAAAGATACAATGGTAAATAAAAGGTTTGTTACATGACACTTGGTCTCAAAATCATTGGGTGGAGGATAGATACACGGTTGAGGAACATAACCATCCCATAACTTCCTAACATAACCATTCCAACCAACTATTATCGTTCCCTCAGTGTTACATCTCAGTGAATGGCAATAAGGTTCCTAATGCATCTCCACTTGGAATCTATTGTTCCTAATGTACCTTGAAACATATGAATCATTCCTGTTTGTGCATCCTCATTGTCTGTCTCATATTCATGTGTAGTTGATTTAAACAATAGAGAAAGTTACCACCACACATCAAACATAAGGTGCATTTGATTGAAAGATTGGTCATTGTCCCTATAATGACTATCCCAGAGTGACAACATTTTGGTGAGTTAATTTGTTTGTGTAGAAGTATGAATCGATTAGCCAGATCAATGGATTGGAATAGTGTGATGACTATCCCATATCCATTCCACATGAATATGAGATAGACAATGATTAAAATTGTTTGTGAATTCCTTAAAAGAAATTTCCAAAGAATGTTACAAAAATATCCTAGATAGTAGTACTATTTCTTCATATTCATATTTCTTCATATTTCTTCTAAATAGTGTGATGACTATCCAAACTAGAGAATCGCAACTTTATATTATAGGTTCTTCATGGCACCTTTCAACTTGTCCAGTTATGCAAACCGCCTTGCCTGGGGCAGCTGTATCTAGTTGTGAGATTTTCATATTAGCAATTCATATTGCACTATAAAGGTCTTGGTGCAATCCAAAACTAGTTCTCGTACCTTCCATGGTACTAATACCAATCATGCAATATAAGAATTTTCATCTACCTTCTTTGTATAGGTTTATACATTATTATGCTATTAAGTAATTAGATACCAAAGTTCTTGCTACCATATTTTAGGAACATCATTGATGAGACATTCATTTCACAACCCACTCATAAATTTTAATTTTTAAAGGTAAGAATTGAGGAACGTAGAATTGTGTGAAATTTAATGTTGATTTGAGGCATATATTATTAATTTTTTTGGTAAGTTAGTTCAAAAATTAGGTTTTTGGTATTATACATGATGAGTAATGTGTGACTGTAAATGCACACACACAGGCATTGATTGACTGTTACGGAACAGTGAGGGTTTTGTTACATCTCAGTTATGGAATGGTTATGTTAGGAAGGGAACAATGATAGTTGGTTATGAGGCTGATTCTTTTAACATTGAGAGAACGATGATAGTTGGTTGGAATGGTTATGCTAGGAAGTTATGGGATGGTTATGTTCCCTGTTTACTTTGAACTTTCTATTTACTTTGAACTCACATCTTCATGAACTCGGTCTTCATTTTGCCTTGAATTTGTACTTTGATAATCTTGATGTTGAATTTTCCTTCTCACTTGAAGTCCTTGAGCTTGAAATCTTGAGCTTAACTTCACCATCATTTCCTTTCCTTCCTAGCTTCTCCTAGCTTCTCCTCTAATTCACCTTACAAAACAAAGGAGAAAAAAGCATTAAGTTTCATAAAATTGACAAGTATAACAAAATGAAGAAATCTAGAAGCTTTCATGACAATTGGATCAACATCAAAATGAAATGGATTTTCCCAAACATTTCTTCAAGTTTAAGACCCAATTCCTTCATTTTCTTGCAGATGTCAAATTCCAATTTCATTGATAAATTGATTTTGATCTTGCAACCTGACGTGGATCTTGTTAAAAATTTTGGGAAATAAATTGGTTTTTTGATGCATGACATGTCTAGATTTCCTTCAAATTTCCCCAATTATATTGAACACCATATTGGAAGCTCATTTGTCCACTCTATTTTTACACCCACCTATTTTCTTATGCCATTCCATCTTTCACAGAATATGTAAAGGGCATCTTTACATTATTTGTACACTTTTTCTTAGTTGATTTGATGGTGTATTTGTTTTGCCTGAGAACTAAGAACCTATTATTATCCTTCCACTTACCATTGCATTGTAATACGCTCATGAAGGAGGTAGAAGCTTATTTATTTCTGATTCAATCCTTGATAGGATAGGTTCTAATAAATTTATGATCCTTAAAAATTGAAAGGATTACAAATTTAATTGTTGTTATAACAGTCTACTTCTGAATGTGTAATTGATTGCTACATTAGTACATTTGACATCATTTTTCTATGAAAATTATCAACCATTAATGAAAATGGTTTAGGTTGGTCAGGGTATAGAAGGAAAAAAAAATTATGCCATAAAATGGCCATATGAAAAAGGAATTAACTCCAAAGGCTTTGTAACCTAGAAAACCCCAAATTTGGTGCCCTCTAACCCTAGTTTTTAGGGCTTCTTCAAACTCCTATCACAACTCACTTCTACAACCAATTGGTGATTGAATCACCTTCCAATCAACATAATAAACTATTTCAAAACATAAAATAGATACCTTATGTGGATAGATCATCCTTTGTTACACCTGAGCCACCATTTTCACTGGTTTCTTTCACCGTTCTTGACTGTGATCACTTCTAACTCGCTTGGATCTACATATGCATAGTCAGATTTATATAATACAAGTTAATAATTTTCATTCCATGAATTAGGCCTTATATTATTCATGCAATGACTTCCATTTATGTAAAACTCTATTGCAATAACAAAACAATTAAAAGATAACCACTGTTCTACACGAGTGTAACAACACGTTCAAAGTAAACTGAAACTCATCAAATAGAAAGTCAATTTGGTTAAAAAGATTCTGTCAATGCATATATAATTCAACCAAGTTAATAGAGTTTCAAATAGTCATCGAATTGCATAGAACAATAAATTTTTATTGTCTTTTCATCCACCAAAACATACACCAAGCTGTTCCCACTATTTTGTAACAGAGACTCCCTATGACCATTCATAACATAACCATTCCAACTAACAAGGAACATAACCATCCCATAACTTCCTAACATAACCATTCCAACCAACTATCATCGTTCCCTCAGTGTTACATCTCAGTGAATGACAATAGGGTTCCAAATGCATCTCCACTTGGAATATATTGTTCCTAATGTACCTTGAAACATATGAATCATTCCTATTTGTGCATCCTCATTGTTTGTCTCATATTCATGTGTAGTTGACTTAAACAATAGAGAAAGTTACCACCACATATCAAGTATAAGGTGCATTTGATTGAAAGATTGGTCATTGTCCCTATAATGACTGTCCCAGAATGATAGCATTTTGGTGAGTTAATTTGTTTGTGTAGAAGTATGAATGGATTGGCCAGATCAATGGATGGGAATGGATATGGGCAGAGTATAGAAGAGTTTAGAATGATGTTAGAGTTTCTTGTGGATGAGAAGGAAAAGCCATAGTGCTTAGGGGAATAGTGTGATGATTGTCCCATATTCATTCCACATGAATATGAGACAGACAATGAGTATGCCTTGATAAAATTGTTTGTGGATTCCTTAAAAGAAATTGCCAAAGATGGCACAAAAATATCCTAGACAGTAGTACTATTTCTTCATATTTTTTCTAAATAGTGTGATGACTGTCCCAACTAGAGAATCACAACTTTATATTATAGGTTCTTCATGGCACTATAAAGGTCTCGGTGCAATGCAAAACCAGTTCTTATTCATATTTTTCTGATAAAGAATCATAGGTGTGCATGTATAGTTTTTTTAGACAGTAAAAATTGACATTCAAATAAAAAGATATATTGATTTGATGAGTATTTGGCAAGCTGATTTTTGACTTACACTTGGATTTGGATTTGGTTTTGGTTAAAAGAATTAGCCAGTAACTTGGCATTTAAAAAAAATACTGAATAAAAAATTTGATTTAAAGCTATTTTCTCTTTCTTTTCCATTGTATTCTTTATTTAAAGTGCTCAATATGTTTGACAATACTACACATGAATATGAGATGAAAGATGAGTATACCTTGATAAAATTGTTTGTGAATTCCTTAAAAGAAAGTGCCAAAGAATGGTACAAAAATATCCTAGACAGTAGTACTATTTCTTCATATTCATATTTCTTCATATTTCTTCTAAATAGTGTGATGACTTTCCCAACTAGAGAATCACAACCTTATATTATAGGTTCTTCATGGCACCTTTCAACTTGTCCAATTATGCAAACTACCTTGCCTGGGGTAGCTGTATCTAGTTGTGAGATTTTCATATCATATTTATCTCAGTAAGAATAGTTGCGGCATAGGATCCTTCAACTATTTGTGGACCCTTTGTCTATCTAGGAGATTTTTGTACCTTGAAACATATGAATCATTCCTATTTGTGCATCCTCATTGTCTGTCTCATATTCATGTGTAGTTGATTTAAACAATAGATTCCTCACTACAATGAGAAAGTTACCACCACACGTCAAACATAAGGTGCATTTGATTGAAAGATTGGTCATTGTTTACAAGACAAAGGGTCCACAAATAGTTGAAGGATCCTATGCCACAACTATTCACCTTACTGAGAGAAATATGAGGGATTCTCTAGTTGGGACAGTAATCACACTATTCCCCTAAGCACTATGGATTTGCCTTCTCATCCACAAGAAACTCTAACATCATTCTAAACTCTTATATACTCTACCCATATCCAATCCAATCCATTGATCCAATCTATTCATACTTTTCTCATTGACCTTTCCATCATCCATCATTACCAAACTTCTCATTTTCTAGTACTATCCTTTGCATAATGTTTCCTTGGATGAATGTCCTTTAGTGGACTGTCACCTTATCCTCCATACTATTAGTGAGTCATACTATTGAGCATCTAAAATATTTCATGTACTTCTTGCAAAAAATTGACTTTCTATCTACTCTCCTTTGATCTTCCATCAAGAACTACTGCATGGTCATTGTGGTATGACTATCATTGGATGATTGTCCTCATTGTGATGTTTCTTGTGGCTATACTTGGATTGTTGGTTGTCTTCAGCTGTCTTCAAAATTTTACCTTCACGGTTAACAAAAAATCCTTTGAGATCAACGTTCTTTTGACACCAACTTGTTTAACATTGACTATTATACCTATTAGTTCATCATTCCCTTGGCCTAGTTTGCTTTGTTCAACTCCAACAACATTTGTGATTGTCACATGACCATTTAGATTGTCTACCATTTTATCCTTTTAAATTCTTCATAGGACTAACTATTTTATGGTTTTCCTTTTCTATTTCTATATGGAAACCATTATCAACATGCCATCCAATATTTTCAAAGGACATTCTTGTCTTGCTTGTAAGCTTTTATAGATTGTTTCTACATAACCTTAATGTTCGGACTTACAATTGTCTAGTATTTTCTTAGGCAAGACTGTCACTTCAACATGAAGGCTGTCATAATTTTTTTTTAGCACTGTCCATTGATATTTACGGGACTTGAATTTCCATCTATTGGACTGTCATTTTTGTTCACCATCCTTTTATAGACTGAATTTCTCAAAAATAATGACAAATGCTAAGGCAAAAAGGTAGTAAATAATATAAGTTCCTCAAGCATGAGTTGGATGATGTGGATACATTAGTTCTTATATCTACATAATCCACATCATCCAACTCATGCTTGTGGACCAAGATTGGATGTAGATCATATTTACTATCTCATAATGACTTACTAGGATAGGTACCAATCTTACTATTATGAGATAGTAAATAATATAAGCTCCTCAAGCATGATTTGGATGATGTGGATACATTAGCTCTTATATCTACATAATCCACATCATCCAACTCATGCTTGAGGAGCTTATTTAATAATCAACTAATTAATGTTTTTGGTTTTGATGTAGTCCTCTCCAACTCATGCTTGAGGAGCTTATATAATAATCAACTGATTAATGATTTGAGTGACATTTTAAATGCCTATTCTAGTCAATGATTTGAGGAACATTGACAGTGACTGTGAATGAAGACTATATTCTTATTGTTTTGAAATTTTATGAGGGGTTTTATGTAATCTTAGTTTGGAATCAAATCCATTGTTTGATTATGGGAAGAAGCACTGTTGTAAACCAATAGAGAATTGCCAGGGACAGTGAACTCCACACTTGGAGACTTGAAATATCTGCTAATCAGTGAATGTTGATATTACATATAATTTGGAAAACAATGTAGTAAACCTTATTGAGAAACCTAAACCTATTCCAAAACCTATGCTTGCAAGTTTAAAATTACCTTTCTTCATCCCTCCTTGAATAGACCCTTACCATCTTGCACTTGTGCAATGATAGGACACCAATGTTGCTAATTAAGGTTGGCGGGATGATTATGCCTATCCTAAAAAAAGAATGTCAAATCATTATTCTTTCAAATCAATTACCTATCGACATATCCCTTGCAAGGGAGAGAAGCCAAATGCATAAATAACATGCACATAAACATGGCAACTGAAAAACTTAAATGGAATACATCAAGAAGTACCAAATGATGAATGCTCAATTATTGTAATGGAAAAGCAATATCAGAACCATCCATTTATAGTCCTAATGATTTTGGAAATTGTTGAAAAAGAGTGTTTCTTTTTTTTATTATAATATAAATGATTTTTCTATAGTCGTAATGATTTTCCTTACTTCTTGTCTTTTGTCCCTTTTTTACTTCCTATGTTAGTGCTTCGTGTAGGATTTTGTCACCTTCTTTTGATGGTATATTTGATTCACTCTATGTGGAATACTATTTTGTTCACTATTTTATTTTAGCTTCATATTTCTTTCATTTTTCATATACACACAGACTACACATGCTGATAAAAAAATGAGCTATTTGATTTAGGTTTACATTTCATTATTGTAAATGGTTAATATTTCTGATGGTACTCCTTGGTGTATTTGGACTGGAAAAATAATCATATAAAAATAATAAATGTAGTAACGATGGTGCGGTGCATTATTGATATAGGTTCGATGACTCTTATCAATGTGCCAAACTATCAATGTGGTGGTGGGAAGTGTGTGTTGAAGACTTCATAGACATTAAACAACCTTGGACAACCATTTTGGTGCTGCCCTAATCAAAAAAAGGTTGCTAATGTGCATATATTTAAAGTTTCTAATGTATATACTATTCATTATAATATAAGAACTAATGTAGACTGGGTATCACAGGGAAATAATGGCTGCAAATACTTTAGTTGGGTCAATGACAACTCATCTGCATCTATCCGCCCATCTCCACTTATCCACGATGAAGGATTTGAGTGCAAAACATGTCAGGCTAGGGCAAATTCTGAAATTATATTTTTATGATGCCTTCTTTGTATTGTAATCACATATCTAATTTGTTGCGACCATATGCAGAGATGAACTCAGGAATTAGTTAGTTTAGCATTTTCATATTGTAACTAATATTTTGATAATTCTTCATGTTTATGGCTCATGGGAGCCCCAATCTACTATCAATCACATGATTTAACATATATTGTTTTCTTGGTTGTTCCATTTGTTCCTTGACCTTGACTATGGATTGACTATCTCTTTTGCATGTTTTCACGAGTTTTCCCACCAATACAAGCATAAATAATGCATTGAACGTAATCTATGAATGCTGCGTGGTATGAAATCTCACTAAAGTTTGAGTGCAGCATGGTATCAAGTCTTGTTGAAGAAGAGTACTGCAGAGAGCAGGCCTACTATACCAAGGAAGTTTGACAAGAATAAGGAATATGGCTTAAACAAAATGGAAAGACATCTTTCTAGCCTGGGCTTCAATCCTTTGATAATTAGCTTGATAATAAATGAAGCAAATGAGAGTTGAGCAATTAGCTTCCCAAGAAAAATCTTGTAAATGAACTGTGTACCCCAATTCCCATGCCTTCTACACATGCCTAAATGATATATTTGAAACAACAAGGGTAAATTTAGCCTTGCCCTTGTTGTTTCAAATATATCATTTGGGTACACACAAATGGCACATTAATTGGGGTACATATAGTTCATTTATGGGCTTTTTCTTGGATAGCTAATTGCTCATCTGTCATCTACAATTATTATTAAGCTAACTAACAAAGGATCTAGGCTCAAGCTAGAAAGATGTCTTCCCAAGCACATAAAAAACATACACATAAACATGACAACTGAGAAACATAAATGTAGATTTCACAATAGCTGAGAAGCATAATTGTAGGCATCATGGTCACAATTTTTTGGAGACAACATAATTGAGTTGTATACCCAGATGATGGAGAGCAACCTCTACTCCTCCAATTCCAAGTTGACACTATGGGATCCAAAGACCATAGATAAGGAATAAATTGAGAGAGTGGAGGAGGGCCATAATGACCAAAATAATACAGGACAAACCTCAAGTTAAATGAGGCAACTGTAAACATTTTAATAAAATTCTATTAAAATGTTTGCAGTTGCCTCATTTAACTTGAGGTTTGTCCTCTATTATTTTTGTCATTATGGCCCTCCTCCACTCTCTCAATTTATTCCTTATCTATGGTCTTGGGATCCTGCATTGTCAACTTGGAACCGGAGGAGTAGAAGTTGATCTTCATCATCTAGGTATACCACTCAATTATGTTGTCTCAAAAAAAATGTGATCATGATGCCTACAATTATGTTTCTTTGCTGTTGTGTCCTAGAACCCCTTGTGACCCTTTAAGACCATTTACAACCTCTAAGAATACATCTTAGAGGTCTTAAAATGTTGTAAAGGGTCATAAGAGGCTTGTAGGAGGGGCCATATGAGCTCCCACCTTCACGTGGTTGGCCCTGTTAAGTAGAGAATGTTAATTAAACTATTCTTGAAACATAATTGTAGGCATCATGGTCACATCGAGGATGAAAATATTCAAAGTTGACACTGTGGGATGGAGAACAACTTGGAATCAGAGGTGCAGAAGTTGCTCTCCATTGTCTGGGTATACCACTCAATAACATCGTCTCCAAAAAAATGTGACCATGATGCCTACAATTATGTTTCTTAGAGAATGTTAAACTATTCTTGAAACAAAGAGAAGCTCAAAGAGAAGCTGGCAACAACCAACATAATGAGTGTGGACACCTGAAGATAACTATCAAATAGGGGAAAAACACCTACAACAATAGAGGCAATATCTATAGATACAGATGAGGATATTGCATAAATCCCTAATTTAGTGTTTCAAAGAACAAACGATGGACTGTGAATTAGGAATTTCTGTGATATTGTCATCTAAATCTATTATTTACATTGGAATGCAGCCTATGGATATTGATATTGCACCAGCCGAGCATGATGGAGGCATCGATTCTAATGTGAATTGTAGTGCTCAAGGTATACATTTTCTATTCGAATTTTGATTAATGAATATTTAATACAAGAAAACATATTCAATTGTTTAAGGTGGATTAGTTGTGATGATGAGATGTGCCATTTAGATGTTAACTATGACAGTCTCTTGGTTTCAGGAAATGCAAAAGGAGAAGCCTAGTTCAATATGCAATCTCGTAGAATATGCACGGATATCAGGTGGAGTTGAAAAATACAATAGGGTTGCATTTTTGATAGAGGTCTTTAATTTCATATTTTAAGTTATAGACCATCAAAAAAATGTAAACATGTTGTGTTTTTTCAACTCCACATGTTGTCCATGCATATTCTGCTTGTGTTGCACGTGCATTCTCGATTCAGAGTGGGAAAAATCTTATTTTTGATGTGAGGGAGAGAAGCCAAACACAAAGAACATGCAAATAGACATGATAGATACAAAACATAAATGTAGGTATCACAACAGCTGAGAAACATAAATGTAGGCATCATGGTCCCAATTGTTTGGAGACACAACATAATTGAATTCTATACCTAGAAAATGCAACACAACCACTACTCCTATAGTTCTAAGTTGACACTATGGATCCAAAAACCATATATAGATTCCTTATCTTTGGTTTTTGGATCCCACAATGTCAATTTAGAACTACAGGAGTAGTGGTTGTGTTGCATCATCTGGGTATACCACTCAATTATGTTGTGTTTCCAAAACATTGTGACCATGATGCCTACATTTATGTTTCTCAACTGTTGTGTCCTAGGACCCCTTATGACCCTTTATGACCATTTACAACCTCTAAGAGTACATCTTAAATGTCTTAAAATGTCATAAAGGGTCATAAGAGGCTCCTAGGAGGGGCCAAATGAGCTTCCACCTTCACGTGGTTGGCCCTGTTAAGTAGAGAATGTTAATTAAACTATTCTCAAAACATAATTGTAGGCATCATGGTCACATTTTTTTGGAGACAACATAATTGAGTTGTATACCTACACAAAGATCAATTTCTGCACCTCTGATTCCAAGTTGACACTGTGGGATGGATAACAACTTGGATCCAAAGGTGCAGAAGTTGCTCTCCATCATTTGGGTATACCACTCAATTACATTGTCTCCAAAAAAATGTGACCATGATGCCTACATTTATGTTTCTCAGAGAATGTTAAACTATTCTTGAAACAAAGAGAAGCTAGCAACAACCAATAGAACAAGTGTTTACGACCATTTAAGACCTCTAAGAATACATCTTAGAAGTCTTAAAATGTCGTAAAGGGTCATAAGAGGATCCTAGGAGGGGCCAGATGAGCTTCCACCTTCACGTGGTTGGCCTTGTTAAGTAGAGAATGTTAAACTATTATCGAAACAAAGAGAAGCTCAATAATTTATATCTAAATACCAATTTATATCTGCGTATCAAACTCAAACAAGCACACAAATCTGCAAGTAAACAAAGCTTTCTAATTGTGCTAAATAGAAGACATCTATAATATTCTTTTGAGGAAACACATCTATGCTATTCTTTTGAATGATGTCACTATTGACACATTTGAGGAAACAAAAGGCTAAGGTGGCATTAGGCATCCTATTCAGCTTAAGCTGTGTAATTAGTAAATATTTTTTTAAAAAAAATTAGTATTGGTCAAAATTTTGACCATTTCATAGCACTAAATTTGACCAGAATGCTATGCATTCGATGATAATTTCTACAAACATTGGTGGATAATTCGACCTGTCATATGGTCAAAATTGTGATGACATCACCAATTAAATTGACGGCAATGCTTCCAGTTCCAAGGGATTGTTACAGTTGATAATTCGACTAGTAGTATGGTCACAATTTCAACTATTAATCAACATTTAGAAAATTTGACAAAAAAAGATCGACGACAGTTTTAGTCTTTTATTCGACCAATTGTTGTAGAAAATTTGACTAATTCTCATTGAAATTTAAGGTAAAATTTACTAGTGTGCTTGCCATACTAGGTCTCTGAGTCACAATGGTCATAAGTTTCTACATCATCGTAGCCACACTAGTACATTTGAGGTCAAATTCCAATGGCCATTTGTCATATTTTCAATACTCATTTGTCAGCATTTTGACATGTGTCCATCACAGTTTTTGCATTGGAAATTATGAAGAAAGAGATATCTACCAATTTACTGACACTTGATTACGTCAAAAAATTGTACATGATAACAGCTTTGTTATGGCATTTCCTATGGTCCATCTATCTTAATTTTGACACAAATACCTATAAGAAATACACAATCGCTATCAGAATGAACTGTCGAAAAGATATCCTTTTTGACATTACAACTGTTGGTATAGCGATAGATCTACAATCAATTTCTAACAAATAAACTCATTGGCAACGTAGCATTAGTGTCAGAACAGTCTGTCAAAAATTGCATATCTAGGACATTTTAACTGTCAGAAGAGTGACGGTAGTGCAGCATATCTCTGATAGGTTGCCCTATCAGACGTATAGCATTACTGTTGTAATAACTATTGTAAAGTATTTTCTTTGACCTTTTATCTATTGAATAGGCAATGTGTTGGCCTATATTCCAATGGGAAATGATGTCGGATGTATAGCACTCCTGTTAGAATGAATTATAAAGTGTCAAAAAGTCGACGGATATGCACATTAAAGATAACACAGCTCAAGAGACCATCACAGGTTGTCTCTTTCTTCGATCTATATTATTGATAGAATTTTTTACCTTTCATTAGCTCATCAAATCTTGGGATTTGAAAGAATTTAATAGAATATTTTCATGACAACATATATTATTTAAGTTGATGTTGCACTAATTTATCTACTTCACACACTTGTAGACTATGAGGACGGCAATAAAGAAGCATGGCTATGGAAGGAGATGCTTCTTTATGCATTGGAAACTACTAGTTTGACTATCCATGCATTACTAGTGATTGAGATTTATTAAAGGATACAAAATCCTTCATTTTGGGGTTATTGCATGTGGATTCAAATGTAGGGTTGATTTGGTTATTGTTTAAAAGAGATTAATAAAGTATTTAAAGACAATCTTACATGTTTGGAGAGGTTTGAGAGGCACTTATCATGACTGTACCCTCACAAATAGTGGCATAGACTAGTTTTACTAAGTTTCCTTTCTCTATTTTGAGGTTTCCTTTCTTTGCCACAGGGATACAGTCAAAGGGTTCATTGAGAAAATGATCCTTTGAATGGTTACTATGAATATGAATTATTTGATATAGCATATTGCTCATTTTACTTGAAGTTTGGAATAGCTTGTGCAAGGGTGAAAGTAGTTATGGTCATTTTGGTCATGACTGTTCCTCTACACAGTCAAAAAATGTAACTGTCTAATGAATATATGTAATGTTGAATGGATTAAATGCTTTATTCTTGGTAGAAGTGAATGGAAGGAATAGTGTTGATGTTAGGTTTTATTTATTATTGAATTCAATGGTTTCCAAGATGTGTTGAGGAGTTTTCTCCTTGTTTAATGTTAACTGTTCCTACACAATCCACTCATACAACAGTGAAGTTACAAAACTGAACCAATGGCATGTTTACAACAAAGAAATAGAATGATAATAATAAGTTGAAACTTCTATTCTATTTAATACACACCAAAGGACTAGTCCCAATAGTTCTTAAACATACTAGTTATCTGATATGATCAATTATTAATAAAGGTCTAATTCTGTAGAATGTTAGCACAAAGGAAGATTTGACCTAGCCAAATCTTCCTTGTACCACACACAAAAAAAGTGTGGTAACTATGTCTACTCCAACCTTAATTGTTTAAGAGTTCATCATATCAGATAAAGTTTGTTTAATAATTGTTGGCAGTTCTATTGACCTTTGTTGTAAACATGTCATTGGTTTTCAAATGTTTGGATTCACGTTTGTTGATATTAGTGGCATGTTTAATGATGCCATTGTATATTGCTATCACTAAAATGATGGCATTCTACTAGTGTCATGCCCTATCCCATGCTTTAACTCCATTATTTGATGTTATTGGTTCTTGTGCTCAAGGATATCCATTTTTTTGAAATGTTGACTATGGTTATCAAATGGACAGCCTGTGAGCTTCTAGCTAAGCATCATTTGTATTGATAGCTTAGGGAATCAAATGTATTGTATCATTGATAGTTGACTTTGTTAAAAGGAAATAGGACAAAGAATGCTTTTGATTTAGTTTCTCTATTTTGATCTCTAAGTGGCTTTCAACCCTAGAGAAGTATATCCAAATTTACAGATGTAGTTGCAGGATACATAGCAGCCAACAATTCACAAGAAATCCTTGCATCCAATTTGAATACAAATTAATACAAAGAAATAGGGTCCTCCAATGGCCCAATCATCTGGACCTTGAATTTCCTATTAGGAATGAATGTTGAAGCGTTTGGCAGTCATTTTGTAGTAGTGGTTGTTGCATTCATGACTATGATTGTCATTGATGTCAACATAGTGATATTCTGGAGTTTAGCAGAGAAGCAGGCACAGTTTTGTTTTGCGCACATGTTATATTGTAGATTGAGTTATGTGTAGTTGATGGTATTTTTTTTTTTGTGTTATTATCCTATGGTTAAGAGTGCAAAAATAAATTCATTTATTCATGAAAGTTATAATCATTTTGGTGGAAGCAGTATTCTGGCAGTATTCCTATGTAGCGATTTTTGGTAATCGGAGGATATCTCCTAACTGGGATGGAATCTGATTCTGCACAGTTAAAGGGAAGTTTGAGACTCATTGGTGGTGATGTGGTTCATAGCACAAACTTCAAGGTCACATGATTGGAAAGTTATTGTATCTGGAAGCCGACAATTTTATGTAATTTTGATGTAGCATGTTGAAATTATTATTTTGTATTTGCATGCCGACTCATTTGTAATTATTTGAGTGTAGTATAAAGGAAGGAATGTTTTCCTTGATATGAGAGGATTTTAATAGTTTTGATATGAAGTTTTGAAAGTTGTGATGTGAATGTATGCATGAAGTGAAGAAAAGAGCTAATTTAGTGATGAAGGAAGACTTGCGAAGTATAGAGATCTAGATTTGTGATCTTGTGTAGCAGAGAGTGTGGTTTTGGCACAGTATGAAGGAGGTAACATTTTTCATATTATTCTATTGAATAATCCTAAGATCTATTGGACAATGAGTTTAGAAATCTTTCCTTGAAACTGTTTGGGCAGTGGGTCCTTTTGTCTTCCATAACTCCTAACAAGGTTAGAATCTTTTAACAGGGATTCAAAATATCCTAATAGAGATTCATATGTACTGAATGTATTTCATAAGACTCCTAATAGGGTCCATCCTCTAACAAGGAACTTTCATATTAGTGCATCATTTTGTGGGCATCATTCCCACTAGGGTTTACTCTTTGATCAAGAGGTTCCCTAGTTAACATATCTTGTGTTCTTGTGTCATTGTGTATGATTATCTTTCTATGGTTGGTTACTGCATTAATCATATGGTTTAAAGCTATTGAAGTTGATATTGAAGTTAATGTTGATAAATGGTTTAATTATCAGATAATTGATTCACCCCCCCTCTCTCAGTTATCTTGGTGGTCTTTACTTTCTAACAATTGGTATCAAAGCAGCAAGTCCTTGAAAGAGAAGTTTAACAACTTAAGGAGATCTATGGAGAATTTCAAGAAAGAAAGCCCTAAGTTTGATGGAGTAAATTTTGACAGCTGGAAAGAAAAGATGAAGACACATCTCTTGTGTTTAGGACTAGGTTATTGGTTGATTACAAAGAATGAAAGGACTATAATTGAAGAAGACAATCTTGAAACAAGTTCTAAAGATGAGGTAGATCTATTTATGTGTAACATACTTGCAAGAGAAGCACTTTTATCAGCACTTCTGAAGAATGAATACAGTCAGGTAAAAGGTTTAACTAAATCTCATGATATTTGGAAAGCTTTACATTCTACTTTTGAAGGTGATGAACATGCAAAGAAAGCTAGGTTAGATAATTGGATTTGTGCATTTGAAGACATAAGAATAATGGAAGATGAATTTGTTAGAAGCTATATTGGTAGGATGTCAGAAATTGTTGCAGGAATAAATTCTTGTGGAGGTGAAAAGACAGAGAATGGAGTAATATGGAAGATTTTGAGAACATTGACACCGATATTCAGTTAGACTACACACATGATTGAACAAGTGATACCTTGTACACCAAAATTTTCAAGAGAGACCCCTCTTGGAAGAATGGAAGCAGTAGAGATGAATTTAAGATTATCAGGAGAACTACCTAGAGTGGAGACAACATTTAGTGCTCTTAGCATCAGACCTACTTTCTCTAGAAGTACAAGTGTGAATGGAGATTATGCTAGTAGTAGCAGATCCAAATCTGATGAAGATAAGAAGATTGAAGAAGGTATTGCCTTGCTTGTGAAAAGAGAACTAGATGGTAAGAAAATCTTTAAATGTTGGACATGTCAAGAATATGGTCATTTTGCATCTAAGTGTCCTAAGAGAGTTAAGAAGTATAGAAACAATTTTAAGCCTAGAAGATCTAAAGAATGTTATTATGCAAATGATGAAGAAATTGAAGTAGGAATTGAAAGACATTTGAGTGACAGTGATAATGATAACTTTGATGACATAGGATTTGTAGCAATTAAGGAAGAAAATTCTGAATCTGATATTAAAGAAGAAAAAGCCTTAGTTTCCCAAGTTGAAAAGAAAGTTGATTGGATTATAGACAGTGGTTGTTCACATCATATGACTAGTGATAAAGGAAAATTCATAATGTTTAACAATTATGGAGGAATTGTTAGAGTTGGTAACAATGTACCTTGTTTGATTAAAGGTATAGGATCTATTACTCTTGATGGAAAGACTAATACTGATAATGTTTACTTTATTGATGGATTGAAAAGTAATCTTTTGAGTGTTGGATAGTTAGTGGATAAGGGATATCAAGTTTGGTTTACTGAGAAAACTTGTGTGATTAAGGATAAAGATGAAAATCTAATTGGAACTGGATCTAGAACCATAGGTAATGTATTTCAGTTGAACCCTACTGAGATGGCATGCTTGATGACTAAGATTGATGACAGTTGGTTATGGCATAGAATTTTTTGTCATATAAACTTTGATAATATTGTGAAAGTATGTTCTACACTTGCAGTAAGAGATTTACCTAAGATTATGAAGCCTACTAACATGATTTGCAAGGAATGTGTGATGGCTAAGCAGAAAAGGAGTTCATTTCCTAGCAAGAAGTTCACATCTATAAAAAAGTTGGAGATTGTTCATACAAACTTGAGTGGTCCTACTAGGACTAGAGGATTCTATGGAGAAAGGTATTTTATGATTCTTGTTGATGATTTTACAAAAATGATGTGGATTGCATTTTTTAAAGAAAAATCTGAAGCATTTGATAAGTTTAAGGTCATAAAGAATAAAGTTGAGAATGAATCAGGAATGAGGATTAAATGTTTGAGATATGATAGAGGTGGAGAATTTACATCTAAAGAGTTTAACACTTTTTGTGAAGTAAATGGTATTAAGAGACAGTTATCAGCCCCTAGAACACCTGAACAAAATGGTATTGCGGAAATAAGGAACAGATCGGTGACTGAAGCAGCTAGAGCTATGTTATTTGAAGGTGATTTGGCAAAGACATTTTGGAGAGAAGTAGTGAATACAACAGTATATACAATGAACAGAGTACAAATCAGAGTAGACATAGACAAGACACCTTATGAATTATGGTTTGGACATGCACCCTTAGTTAAGTATTTTAGAATTTTTGGAAGCAAATGTTATATTAAGAGAGCTGATGATATAGGAAAGTTTGATCCTAGAAGTGATGAAGGAATTTTTCTTGGATGTTCTTTGAAAAGAAAAGCATATAGATGTTACAATAAGAGAAATAAAACTATTGTTGAAAGTGCAAATGTAAAAGTTGATGCGAAGTTTAAAATTCAGGAAAGAATGCTTGATTATGAATCTGATGAAGGAACTAACCCTCAGCCTAACATTGAAACTACTGGACAATTTTTTGAGACTGACAGTGAATTGTTGAATGAAATTCATGCTAAAGAAAATAGAGAAGAATCTACAGTTGAAGAAAGATCAGTGACTATGACACCTAATAGGTATATATCAAGACATCATCCTGTTGAGCAAGTTATTGGAAGTTTAGAGAGAGGAGTTATGACTAGAAAGAAGGTACATTTATGTTTGATTTCTCAAATTGAACCTAAGTCTACTAATGAAGCTTGTGAAGATGAAAATTGAATTAAAGCTATGAAAGAAGAATTGGATCAGATTGAAAAGAACAAGACATGGGAATTGGTCTCTAGACCTAAAGACAAAAATGTGATTGGAACTAAATGGGTATTCAAGAACAAGATGAATGAACAAGAAGAAGTAATTAGAAACAAAGCAAGATTGGTATGTAAGGGATACTCACAACAAGAAGGAATTGACTATGAAGAGACTTTTTCCCCTGTGGCAAAACTTGAAGTAGTAAAAATATTTTTGGCTTATGTAGCATTTAAAAAATTCAAAGTGTATCAGATGGATGTGAAGTCAACATTTCTGAATGGTGAATTGGAAGAAGAAGTCTACATTGAGCAGCCTGAAGGTTTTCCTTTGATTCAAGAAGGAGACATGGTATGTAAACTAAAGAAAGCATTGTATGGACTAAAGCAAGCACCTAGAGCTTGGTATGCTAGATTACATAAGTATTTGTTAAAATTGGGATTTAAAAAAGGAACAGCTGATAGTAACTTATACACAAAAGAAATTGAGAATGGATTGTTAGTTTTGGTTATTTTTGTTGATGACATTATTTTTGGAGGAGAAGATGAAGCTAGTGAAAAATTTGCTAATGAAATGAAGATAGGATTTGAAATGAGTATGATTGGAGAAATGAAATACTTTTTGGGTTTACAGATAACACAAAATAAAGATGGTATCTTTATAAGTCAGACAAAGTACTTGAATGATTTGTTGAAAAGATTTGGTATGGAGAATTGTAAACTAGTTGGAACACCTATGGTTACAGGACACAAATTATCTAGTAAAGATGAGACACCAGAAGTTGAGAAAAAGAAATAGAGATCTATGATTGGTGGATTGCAATACTTGACACACACTAGACCAAATATACAACATTCAATTGGAATGGTAGCAAGATTTCAAGCTGAACCTAGAGAGTCACATTATGTAGCAGTAAAAAGGATATTGAGATATCTTACAGGCACAATGGACTATGGACTGTGGTATGAAAATTCTGATGATTTTACCCTATGTGCATATACTGATGCTGATTAGGGAGGCAACATTGATGACAAGAAAAGCACTACTGGTGGAGCCTTTTTTCTTGGAGGAAGATTAGTTTCTTGGTTGAGCAAAAAGCAAGATTGTATCTCACAGAGTATAGCAAAAGTAGAATATGTAGCAACAACACATAATTGTAATCAGATAATTTGGATGAAGCAGATGTTGATGGACATTGGAATCAATTTTGATGAGCCTATTGTCATATATTGTGACAATACAAGTACAACTAGTATATCTAAGAATCTGGTTTTACATTCTAAAACAAAGCATATAGAGATCAAGTATCATGTTGTAAGAGAGAAAGTTGCAGATAAAGAAGTCAGACTAGAGTACATAAGTACAAAGGAGTAGATACCAGATATATTTACTAAGCCTTTGCCTAAGGATACATTCAAGTATCTGAGAGGTATGCTTGGGGTTATGCCCCAACTTACTTTTGAGTAATGATGTAGTTGGTTGCATCCATCCAGTGGTTTATGGCCCTATCTATTTTTTGGATTGGATGTTGGTACTTCCTCTATGGGGGAGTATGTGTATCTGAGCTGAGTCATTGAGGACTCTTGTGAATGTATTTTCTAAATAGTGTCTTTTGACATTGAGCTATTGTTTGATGTAGTGATATAATTTCTATCATTGATGTCAATGGGGGAGAGAATCATGAAAAAAATTGAGAGAGAGATTGAATAGGAAAATGAAGCAAGATTTGATTGATGATGAGCAGCAGTGCAGTTGAGCAGTAGTGATTGGATTTTTGGAACATTGGATTTTTTCATCTATGTTTCCATCAATGCCAATGGGGGAGATTGTTAGGAATGAATGTTGAAGTATTTGATAGTCATTTTGTAGTAGTGGTTGTTGCATTCATGACTATGATTGTCATTGATCTCAACACAGTGATATTCTAGAGTTTAGCAGAGAAGCAGGCATAGTTTTGTTTTGTGCACATGTTATATTGTAGATTGAGTTATGTACAATTGATGGTATGTTCTTTATTATGTTATTAGCCTATGGTTAAGAGTGCAAAAATAAATTCATTTATTCATGAAAGTTATAAGCATTTTGGTGGAAGCAGTATTCTGGCAGTATTCTTGTGTAGTGGTTTTTGGTAATCGGAGGATATCTCCTAACTAGGATGGAATCTGATTCTGTGTAGTTACAGGGAAGTTTCAAAATCATTTGTGGTGGTGTGGTTCATAGCAAAAACTTTTAGGTCACACGATTAGAAATTTATTGTATTTGGAAGCTGACAGTTTTATGCAATTTTGATGTAGTGTGTTGAAATTATTATTTTGTATTTGCATGCCGACTCATTTGTAATTATTTGAGTGTGGTATAAAGGAAGGAATTTTTTCCTTGTTATGAGAGGATTGTAATAGTTGTGATATGAAGCTGTGAAAGTAGTGATGCGAATGTATGCATGAAGTGAAGAAAAGAGCTAATTTAGTGATGAAGGAAGACTTGCGAAGTACAGAGATCTGGATTTGTGATCTTGTGTAGCAAAGAGTGCAGTTTTGGCATAGTATGAAGGAGGTAACATATTTCATATTATTCTATTGAATAATCCTAATATATATTGGATAGTGAGTTCAGAGATATTTCCTTGAAGCTGTTTGGGTAGTGGCTCCTTCTATCTTCCATAACTCCTAACAGGGTTAGAATCTTTTAACAAGGATTCAAAATCTCCTAACAGAGATTCATATGTACTAAATGTATTTCATAAGACTCCTAATAGGGTCCATCCTCTAACAAGGAACTTTCATATTAGTGCATCATTTTGTGGGCAACATTCCCACCGGGGTTTATTCTTTGATCAAGAGGTTCCCTAGTTAACATATCTTGTGTTATTGTGTCATTGTGTATGATTATCTTTCTATGGTTGGTTACTGCATTAATCATATGGTTTAAAGCTGTTGAATTTGATATTGAAGTTAATGTTGATAAATGATTTAATTATTAGATAAATGATTCACCCCCCCTCCTCAATTACCTTGGTGGTCTTTACTTTCTAACATGTCCCCTCAACTAGTGACCCTTCAAGACAAGGTTATCATGCAATGAGTGAGTGATCCTTCATTCTCCTAGTCTGCCCTGCATCCAAACATATTGGAAATACACAATACAATGATAAAAATTCTTTTAGATTCCCCCTTCCCTTAAGGAACACTATCAACCATCCCTTCCACATATCATTTCACTATTGTATGAGTGGATTGTTGATGCAGGAGCATCTTGGGTCTTGGAGCAATCTTGCATCAACCAAAAACATTTTTTGATTTCTATACCTATTTGCTATTGTTTTCTTTATAATCTTGGAATTGATGGTTTCATGGTGTGTGAAGCTTAAATTATGTTTAGTACCTATTTTGGAACCTTCACCTATGAGCACATAAAGATTGGATGGACAGTTTGAAAGTTAGAGCAGTTTTCTTGATGTCGGAGCAGTATTTTCCTGCAGTTTTGGGGCTGATTGCGCACCATGGTGACTTTGATCTTTAAATAATAATATATTTCTCACTTAGGGCCTTAAAGAGGACCTAATTTAATATCATTTCCAAAAGGAACATCTCCTAATTCATTATGAGTCAAAAGTTAGGGTCATTTTGGCATGGGACCTATTTTCTATCAGTTTTGGATCCGAGCCATTACTGCAGTTTTGGTGCTAATTGTTCATGTTGGAGACCTTGATCCATAAGGAATCAGCCTTTTATATCTTAATTGATTTTATAGGACCTAAATTACTATCATTTTCCAAGAGCACAACCCATAATTCATTATGAGTAAAAAGTTATTCCCATTTTTCCTTAGGACCTATTTTCTGCTAGTTTTCAGGTGAAATGTGTGGTGTTTCTTCTTGTGATGTTTTGTGTGATCAAATGAGACCTTTCACACTTAAAGGAATTTTATTGGGTCATTTAAGGACATAAATACAAAGGCACATCAATTTATATTTATTCTAGCATTAGTTTTGGTTTAAATCTTCCAGACTGGACCTATATTGTAATTAAATGCCTGACTGGCCGTCCTATGGCTTAGCTAGCTATATAAGGAGTCTAGATTGATGTAGTAGGGAATTAAGCGACATCCAAGGATGATAATTATCAATATATATCATTGGATAGAAAGATAGGATGTGATTTGTAATTCTGATTTCATAATTCTCATTGTTTAAGGCCGAAACCTGGAAGGCCTCACAACCAGGCATGTTGAAAGAAATAATATAATTCTCTATTGTTGCTGCCAGTTGATTGTCTCATATCCATTTTGATTTCATTTCTTTCATGTGATTTTATATTTCTTCTATTGTGTAACTCTGAGTAGGGCTTGTTTGTGGATTCAAGTGGACTCAATTCTACATGATTTTGCTTGTATCTACCCTGCCCCTACGTCAAGTGGTATCAGAGTGAGTTCTTTCTTGTGGATTGGATCATGGAGAACCTTATTGGATTTTTTGTAGGGTGGTGGATTTGAGATTTGACCTATAACTTGTAGAAGGTTACAATCATGTTGGAACCTGATTGTCAAGATGGTTTGTGGTAGAGGAAATGATAATGCTATCATGGATATGTTGAGGCAGATTGCAACTAGGCTTGAAGCTATAGAGATAGCCTAGAGAAGAGGAGCACATCTTGAAGATGTTAGTGATGAAGAAGAAGAATCAACACCTAATGCTGAACCTAAAGTTGAACAAGATGAGGAAAGACTTTTGAGAGTTTTGTCTAAGGCTAACTCTAGACCTGCAGTTAAAGTTTCTTGCTATGATGGAAGACTTGAGACTGATACACTTTTGGATTGGATCTCTGAGATGGATAAATACTTTGAGTATGAAGGTACTCCCGATAATAAGAAGGTTAAGATAGTAGTAACAAAGTTGAAAGGTCATGCATCTCTTTGGTGGGATCATTTGTAAACTAAGAGACAGAAGAGAGGAAAAGAAAAGATCAAGACATGGATGAAAATGCTTGGAAAGATGAAGAAGAAGTTTCTTCCAGCTGACTACCAAGTTAGTTTGATGAGAAAAATGCAAAATTTGAGACAAAAGGACATGAGTGTGAAAGAATATACTAAGGAATTTTACAAATTGGATATCAGATCTGGACATGTGGATGATGAAGTTGAGAAAGTGGCTAGATATATGAATGGCCTAAGGACATCTATTCAAGATGAGATCAATTATGTGAAGATTGATAGTGTGGAAGAAGCATACCAATTTTATTTGAAGGTTGAAGAGAGATTGGCAAAGAAACATGTGTTGGCATTAAGCAGGATTGCCACTAGTGATAACACTTATTTGCATTTTGAGTGCAAACTAAGTAGAACAGTGCAAACCGAGCAGAACAGTGCAAACCGAGCAGAACAGTGCAAACCAAGCAGAACAGTGCAAACCAAGCAGAACAGTGCAAACTAAGCAGAACAGTGCAAACCGAGCAGGACAGTGCAAACCGAGCAGGACAGTGTAAACCGAGTAACATTATGTCTACCGAGTCACCAGTATTTACCGAGTTCAAAACCTACCAAGTGGTTAGTATGAACCGTGCCTTCACTTCTACCAAGTGCATGACGATGTCGAGTAATGCAGTGGACGCCGAGTATCAGAAAGTCACCGAGTTAGTTTGCAGGAACCGTGTAACCATACTTGGGCCGACTTAGTAGCACTTATGTTTATTTGTCAAGCCGACTTTGTAATTGTAATTGTAATTAATTGTTTAGACTTGTATATAAACAATGTTGTAAAAATGCCAAGATGTAATGAGTAATGAATCAGAATATAAAATAGAAGAGAAAAGCAGAGATAAGCGAATTAGAAAGGGCTACAACAGTATAAGGAACAACAAAGACAAATTCATCACAGAAGGTGATCAGTACATCAGCGAATCTCATTCAGCAATCTAGTTGCAAAGCAGAGATCTACTATTTCATCCTAATAGGTGAATCAGTACTAAAATCCTTTAACTGGGTAGACTTAACAGTCTTTTGTAAAATCTCTTTACCGAGTACATACTTCTTTTGTAAGTTTGTAAAAATCCTCTAACAAGGTGGACCTAGCAGTCCTTATTGCTCCTAGCAAGGAAGATCATCAGTAATGATCAATTGTAAGCCTTAACCAGCCAACTTTATACTGCAGTACTAAAGCTTTGTGGGTTTCATCCCCACCCTAGTTTTACTTTCTTTTTGGAAGGTTTTTGGGTAACCAAATCTATGTGTCATTGTTGTGAATGCTTTTAAGTTTCATGCTTTCTATATGCAAAAGGATAAAGTAAACTATATGTTAATACATCTGTAATTGAAAGAAAATTTGGAGTTCCTGATTCACCCCTCCCCTCTCAGTAACTTGGTTAATTCTTGAATATTTCCAACAATTGGTATTAGAGCAGTATTGGTTCTCAAGATAAAGCTTAACTAGCTTGAGCAAAGATCCAGGACAATGGAGGTATTCAAACTGAACAAGGTGATTGAAAATGAAAAGCTAGATCTGGAAATGGCCATAGCTAAACTTAAAGAAGCAAAATAACATCTTTCCCAATCCCTAAGAAGAAGGAAGGAACTTGCAACTCAGATGAATGATCAGAATTACATTGAAGAAAAGATTGAAGATCTTTTTCCCTCAAATAGCTCAGATGAAGCAAACAATGCTGTCAAAGAACTCCTAGAAAAGAATGGGTCTCTACAGGAAGAAGTGAGAAAATTAAAAAGAGAACAAGAGCTACACTCAACAAGATTTTGTGAGATCTTAGAACAAAGAAACAAGTTGAAAGATGAATTAGATGGAAGGAACAATGAAGTCCAAAATAAAACCCTTCGGCTAGAAAACCTAATTGATCAGATCTCCCATACAAATGAGGAAATTCTGAATCTAAGATCAGAAATAGAAAGAACAAGAGAATAACTAAGATCTGAAAAGCAAATCAATCTGAGATTGATGGATGACCTAAACACCGAAAAACAAATCAATGAAGGAATGCTGAAAAGCCAAGAAGACTTAAATCAGCTGTATGAGCGAAATCTTCATAGGCAAAAGGGAAAAGCAGGACTTGGATATAAAGGAGAAGGTGAATCTTCTAAGCAAGGTACTCAAAGAAATTAGAAACCTACTTGTAATCATTGTGGTAAAATAGGACATACTTCAAATAAATGTTGGAGCAATGAAAAAGTAGAATTCAATGGAAAATGCTACAACTGCAATCAGCATGGTCACAAAGCAAATGAATGCAGGGAAAAACCAAGATTCAAAGGTAATTGTCACAAATGCAACAAACAAGGTCACAAGGCATCCGAGTGCAGATCCAAAACATTCAATCTAGCAGAACAAATTATGAAAGCAATGTTTGGATGGGATTACAACACCTGGTGTAGATGTCATTACTATGGAGAATATGGACACATTGGCATGAACTGCATAAAACATCATCTAAGGAAAAGAGATACTACCATAAGATGCTTCAAATGCACTAAACTTGGTCACATAGCCAGAAATTGCATGAATGCTAGTGAAGTTGAAGATGGAAAGAAGAATGAAGCAACTAAGGTCAGGAAACAGGTGAGACAATAGTGGGTTCCTAAATCTACCGAGCAAACCAGTCCAAGTAATGGAATGGGTGGCTCTACCGACTCAAACTAAATTCCCAAGAAAGCATTGGAACTGTATTCTCATAGACCAATTTCAAGTAGTTCTAGAACTGAATTAAAAGAAAGATCTAAATCGGCATACAAGATGTAATAAGATCACAAGAAGGTCGGTATCAATTTTCACCGAGCAAGGTTGGTACCAGTTTTTACCGAGTGAGGTCGGAGCAATATGAATTCTCAAGTTCACCGAGTTGCGAAGTCTTTACCGAGCAATTAATTCATAGTGGGTGACAGTCTGTCAGAATTCATACCCTAATTTGTACTGAGCATTAATGACAGAGTTGTAAACAAAAGGCAAGAAATCAAACTCATTCTTCACCATGAACTTTAGCACTTTGAGAGCAGAAAATTTCAAGAGCAATCCAGCGATTCAAATACTTTTGCGAAAAGAATTCTCTGTGAGCTACCATGGCATCATCCAGCACTTCAGCGAAGAAAGGATAAAAAATGTTAGTCCAAGGGGAATGGAGAGTACCAGATTTCAAACTCATGCCCGCAATTGCAGCAGCCCTAGACCCGAACGGAGCTCAATCTCAGATTCCTCCTAAGGTACTACTTGTTAATGATATTCGCAATCATTTCAATTGTGCAATTCAAGAAATGGGAAACCTAGAGCTAGATATTGTGTGTGAGGAGCTATGTGTGGATGGTATTCTAAAACCCAAACACAAACATCTAGAAGACAAGGGATTAGTTCACATTGCACATTTACCTCGAAACTTTCAGGAGAAATGGGTTAGATACATTCTCAGCGGTGTACATGATGGCAAGATTTGGCTTGAGCAACCCATAGAGATCACTAAGAAGATGATTCACCAAATCACCGGTCTTCCCATGTTAAACAAAGCTAAATCTACCAAAACCCTAGGTCAGCCGGAACTAGAGAAGAAAACCCTAGCCGAGTGGGACGGTAGAGGCATGAAAGTAAGTAGCATTACTGATGCTGAACTGAAGTTTGGTACACACATAATTTCCCATAAAATATACAGTTCAAGTCGATAGAATAGTGTCTCTTGTGAAGCCATAGACCTAGCATACAAAGTGGTCAAGAATAACTTATCATTTGACCTTGCAGATTTATTGTTAAAACAGTTTAACAAGAACATGGAAAGCATTCAAACTTCCAAAAACAATCCATGTAAGTTTGGATCTTTACTGGTCTGTTTATTCTTCTATGTTCAAAAATTCTTCCCTTCCAAAGGAAAAGTAGCATGGAGAAAAGATGTGCCAGTTCTTTATGAGATAAATGAATATATTTCAGAAATGGGTGAAAATTTTGAAAGCATCATGGATAGTTATTTTGAGTCTTTCAAAGAGAAAATGAATGACAGATTCTGGATTCCACAGAAGTTGGTTGAAGATTATAAGGATGATATTTGTTTCATGGTGGACTATGACAGAGTATACATTCAAGTAGCTAAACCAAGAATTGTACATTTAAAACCTCTTCCTTATGAGGTAAACATTGATGAGACAAAGAATATCATTGAAGCCCTCCTTAATCAGCCTGTTAATCCCAAAGCTCCATATTTTGGAACATATGAAGAAGAAAAAGTGAGAATTGAATTAAGCATAAAGCTTCCACAGGCGGTAAATAAAGGAAAGAAGAGGATAGCCAAAATGCAAATGCTAACCGAGGACAAAGGAGAAGACACTGAAGAAGAAAAGGAAAAGGATGAGAAAACAGAGGAACCAGAACTTGCAAAGAAGAAAGGAAAGGTATTCATCACTAAGGCACCTAAGCCTCCCATTGCTGTATTTACAAGGAGAAGTGCAAGAGGTAAGGCAGATAAGGCAGACAAAGATATAATATTCAAAAGGCCTCCTCTAACCCTTCAAGAGAAGATCAAACTTTTTAGAGAAGGATCAGGATCTGGAGTAAGTAATATAAAATCTTTTAAATATGAAACAAGAACAGAAATAGAATAAAAGGAGATTGAAGATGTTATTGAAAAGATGGGACAGTGGAAATACTCTCCTGATGAAATAGCCCAACAAGTTCCAGCAGCTTTATTAGATCCAATAAAAATGAGATGGACCAATGCAAAGCAAACTGTAAAAGACATATTTGATCAAACCCTGAGACAGTTAATGCTGAGCTTGAAAAATGATGAAATAAAGAAGGCATTGAAGGAGAATGAAAATAAGATGACACTGAAGTTCAATACTTGTTTGATTCTGATTAACAATATTGAATCAGTTGTGAACGCTGCAAATGCCACATGGAAGAACATATACCATCTTCACCAACCGAGTACTAAAACAGTTATAATAAAAGACATTGAAGATGACAGTGATGAATAGGAAGAAGCCACTGAGGTAGATGATACTGTGAGGATAGCGGTAGAAGTCATTGCATCACTTCCTACCTCTCCAGAAAAAGTTACTACATCTAGCCTGGAGACACCTTCAAGCATGGTTGTGACAACTTCAACATTTGTCCAATGACCTATAGCAACAATAGAAGTAACTACCATTTCTTCTACCGAGCTGTAGTCTCCTACTTCATCAAGTTTTTCAGCAGTAAGTATTCTAGTTTTTGATTCTACAAGTGTAAATACTTCAAGTTCTCCAGTAGACAGTATACCATTCTCTATAGCCAGTCCTACTATGTCTACTGTCACCACTACTAAGGCATTAAGTACAGATAAGCCTAAGGCTCAACCAAGTATAAGATTTTTGGGCAAGAATATAGTAGAGGATATAGACCTAGATGAAGAAATAGAGATTCCAACATTGGATTTTGCAAATCTATCAGCGAATCAAATGCAAAATATAGGTGAAATCCTCCAAAGGAAAGTGAAGCAAAAGAAACTTAAAGAGGAGAGAGACAAGGAATATAAAATCATTAAGGATGCTAAGGACATTTTGTCTGAAGCATTAGGTATTAAAGTAGACTCCTCTCAACATGTTTTGTTACAATTAGTAGAAGCAGTAAATAAGTACAATGAGGATTCATCTGGGATAGAAAAGTTAGTTGAAAGAGCCGAGAAGAAATTCAACAATAAAGTACTTGAGCACATTGCTTAGCACATAGCTATTAATCAAGTCGAATTGTCTTCAGTTTTGTCAAACATTGAATCTTCCTATTCGAATGTTACCTCTCTTTTGGCCAGACTGTGCAATGTTGCCGAGTTCACCAAGGATGTCAAGGATAAAATGAATAAAATTGATGAGGATTTGAAGATTAGCATATAGAAGCTGCAACTTGAACCAAGTTCAAACTCTGCTCATCACATGAAAATCTCATATCTATCAAATATGCAGTCAGAACAACTGAAAGAAGACACAAGGATCCGGTCCACACTACTAGACATTCAGAACATGATCCTTCCCATCATGAATACAATGTATAAGCACATTGAACATTCCAAAACATTAATTCATGACAATCAGTTCTCAATAGCAGATCACATGATTGAACTCTCTGTAGAAGTCCAAATTGCAATCCAAACATGCAAGATTCTACAAGAAAATTGGGATAGAACCCTGGCACTGATAATGAAGGTACATTCTATTTTTCTATCAAATTATGGATTCTCTCTGTAAATCACTTGTTTATACAACTTTGGCATTATTGCCAAAAAGGGGGAGATATGTATAGAAGAAGATATGTATAGAAGGAGATATGTATAGAAGAAGATATGTATAGAAGGAGATATGTATAGAAGAAAAAGTTAGCACATTGAAAGGGGGAGATAATTTATAAAGCCCTATGACAAAGACCAATTTTGAAAAATCAAAATAAATCTCAGCATGGCTCATGTATATAAGTTTTGGACAATAAGTGTTTTTGTCACTAATGCCAAAGGGGGAGATTGTTGGCATTAAGCAGGATTGCCACTAGTGACAACACTTATTTGCATTCTGAGTGCAAATCGAGAAGAATAGTGCAAACTGAGCAGAATAGTGCAAACCAAGCAGAACAGTGCAAACCGAGCAGAACAGTGCAATTCGAGCAGAACAATGCAAACCGAGCAGAACAGTGCAAACCGAGCAGAACAGTGCAAACCGAGCAGAACAATGCAAATCAAGCAGGACAGTGCAAACCGAGCAGGACAGTGTAAACCGAGTAACATTATGTCTACTGAGTCACCAATATTTATTGAGTTCAAAACCTACTGAGTGGTTAGTATGAATCGTGCCTTCACTTCTACCGAGTGCATGACGATGTCGAGTAATGCAGTGGACGCCGAGTATCAGAAAGTCACCGAGTTAGTTTGCAGGAACCGTGTAACCATACTTGGGCCGACTTAGTAGCACTTATGTTTATTTGTCAAGCCAACTTTGTAATTGTAATTGTAATTAATTGTTTAGACTTGTATATAAACAATGTTGTAAAAATGCCAAGATGTAATGAGTAATGAATCAGAATATGAAATAGAAGAGAAAAGCAGAGATAAGCGAATTAGAAAGGGCTACAGTATTATAAGGAACAACAAAGACAAATTCATCACAGAAGGTGATCAGTACATTAGCGAATCTCATTCAGCAATCTAGTTGCAAAGCAGAGATCTACTGTTTCATCCTAATAGGTGAATCAGTACTAAAATCCTTTAACCGGGTAGACTTAAGTCTTTTGTAAAATCTCTTTACCGAGTACATACTTCTTTTGTAAGTTTGTAAAAATCCTCTAACAAGGTGGACCTAGCAGTCCTTATTGCTCCTAGCAGGGCAGATCATTAGAAATGATCAATTGTAAGCCTTAACCGGCCAACTTTATACTGCAGTACTAAAGCTTTGTGGGTTTCATCCCCACCCCAGTTTTACTTTCTTTTTGGAAGGTTTTTGGGTAACCAAATCTATGTGTCATTGTTGTGAATGCTTTTAAGTTTCATGCTTTCTATATGCAAAAGGATAAAGTAAACTATATGTTAATACATCTGTAATTGAAAGAAAATTTGGAGTTACTGATTCACCCCTCCCCTCTCAGTAACTTGGTTAATTCCTGAATATTTCCAACAACATGATCAAAGACAAAGAGGAAGAGGTGGCAAATTTTAGAGAAGTAGAGGAAGATCTTATGGAGAAAGCAGTAGATTTGACAATGCAGTGCAAGAGAAAGGATGAAAAGATGAACTTGCTAAAAGAGGTAATTACTCTAGAGTCAGCTATACTGGTTACTCTAGGAATAATAATAATGGAAAAAGAGAAGAGAAATCTTGGTTTAGAACTACTTGTTACAAATGTGGTGAAGAAGGACATTGAGCTTTTGAATGTACTAACTCTGGAAAGAAGACTGGAGGTAATGGTAGTAATAATTTGGCTTGTGAAGAAGTTGAGGAAATGTCCAATGAACCTGAACATGGTGAGAACTTGATGCTAAGAAGGATGTTGTGGAATAAAGAAGCTGATGAGGAACCTATTTTGAGGAAAAGTTTGTTCAGAACTAGATGTAAGATTGCTGATAAATGTTGCAAGGTAATCATTGATAGTGGAAGTTCTAATAATTTGGCATTCGAAGAGCTGGTCAACAAATTTTAGTTGCAGAGATTGAAACATCCTAAGCCTTACCATATTTCTTGGATCTAGAAGGACCATAAACTACTTGTAGGTGAACAATGCCTTGTTAAATTAAAAATTGGGAATTATCATGATGAAGTCTTGTGTGATATTATGCCTATGGATTGTTGTCATATTCTTTTGGGTAGACCTTGGCAGTATGATAGGAAAGCTTTTCATGATGGTAGATTGAATCAATATACTATTTGGATGGATGGAAAGAAACAAGTATTATTGCCTTTGGTAGAAAATTTTGATGAAGGTCACTGGACTACAGTCAGAGTATGCTTGGTTGATGATAAAACATTTACAAGAGAAAAGAAAGAACATAATTTTTCCTTTTCATTGAAGCATAAAAGTGGACAATCAAATAAGGTTGCCAATGCCTTGAGCCGTAGAAGAAGTTTGCTGACAGAGATGAGAGTTGAGGTACTTGGTTTTGATGATTTGAAACATTTTTATGAGACTGACATTGATTTTGCAGAGCCTTGGAAAGCTTGTAAGGAACACACAATAAGTGATAAGTGGTCTGATTATTTCATTCAAGAAGACATGTTGTTTAAAGGAGTTCAATTATGCATACCTAGAGGATCTATGAGAGAGAACATAATGAAGGAGAAACATAGTGGTGGACTTGCTAGACATTTTGGGATTGATAAGACTATGAATTTGATTTTAAAAAGATACTTTTGGCCATAGATTTATAGAGATGTACTGAGAATGGTTAAAGGTTGTAGAATTTGCCAAGTAGAAAAAGGAACTAGTCAGAATTTGGGATTGTATACATGTTTGCCTATACCTGATAGACCTTGGGAAGATGTGAGTATGGACTTTGTTCTTGGATTGCCTAGAACTCAGAGAGGTAATGATTCTATTTTGGTAGTGGTTGATAGATTTTCTAAGATGGCTCATTTCATACCTTGTAAGAAGACATCTAATGGATTACATGTAGCTGAATTATTCTTCAAGGAAGTGGTAAGATTACATGGTTTGCCTAAATCTATTGTTTTAGATAGAGATACTAAGTTTACTGGTTATTTTTGGAGAACACTTTGGAAGAAGATGAATACTAATTTGAAGTTTAGTTCTACATTTCACCGTCAGACAGATGGACAGACTAAAGTTGTGAACAGAAGTTTGGGAAACTTGTTGAGATGTTTAGTTGGAGATAAGCCTACTCATTGGAATTTACTTTTGGCACAAGTAGAGTTTGCATATAATAATTCTATCAATAGAAGTACTAAGAGGACACCATTTGAGATTGTTACTACATTTCATCCTAAGGGAACCATGAAGCTAAGAGATTTACCTACTAAGACTAGAAGAAGTGCTGAAGCTGATCATTTTGCAGAATACATGAGAACTTTACATGATGAAGTTAAAAGGAATTTGGAGGATAGTAATCTGAAATATAAATAGAGAGCAGACAAGAGAAGGAGACATAAATCTTTTGAAGTTGGAGATGAGGTCATGATTCATTTGAAGAAGAATAGATTTCCAATTGGTACCTACAACAAGCTGAAAATGAAGAAGTTTGGACCTTGTAAGATTCTGAAGTTTGACAATGGAAATGATTATGAAATGGAACTACCAGAGGACATGGATATATCACCCATATTCAAAAATTTTGATATATTTGAGTACTTTAAATAAAATGATGAGATAGAAGATGATCTAGATTATCCTAAGAAGAATAAGGATAGCATTGAGAAGATCTTGAATAGCAGAGTGAGCAAGAGTACAAGAGGAAAAGATGACATGAAATATCTAGTTCAATGGAAAGACAAGCCAGTTGAAGATAGTTCATGGATCACACAAGCTGAGTTGGATCTTTATGATTCAGGTTAGAATACGAGTAGTGCCTGATTTGGACATTAGTTCTTTATTTACCCCAGGTGTCTGATGCAAGAGCATCTTGGGTCTTGGAGCAATCTTGCACCAACCAAAAACATTTCTTGATTTCTGTACCTATTTGCTGTTTTTTTATTTTTAATCTTGGAGTTGATGGTTTCATGGTGTGTGAAGCTTAAATTATTTTTAGGACCTATTTGGGAACCTTCTCCTATGAGAACATAAAGATTGGATGGATAGTTTGAAAGTTAGAGCTGTTTTCTTCTTGTCAGAGCAGTATTTTCCTGCAATTTTGGGGCTGATTGTGCAATGTGGAAAACTTGATCCTTAAAGAATAATATCTTGCACACTTACATCCTTAAATAGGACCTAATTTAATATCATTTCCCAAAGGTTCAGCTCCTAATTCATTATGAGTCAAAAGTTATGGCCATTTTGGCACGGGACCTATTTTCTACCAGTTTTGGGTCTGAGCTGTTACTGTAGTTTTGGCGCTGATTGTTCATGTTGGCGACCTTGATCCATAAGGAATAAAAATTTTAGATCTTAAGTAGTTTTATAGGACCTAAATTAATATCATTTCCCAAGAGTGCAAGCCCTAATTCATTATGAGTAAAAAGTTATACCCATTTTTCCTCAAGACCTATTTTCTGCCAGTTTTCAGGTGAAACATGTGGTGTTTCTTCTTGTGATGTTCTGTGTTATCAAATGATACCTTGAAAAATTAAAGGAATGTTCTTGGGTTATTTAAGGACCTAAATCCAAAGGTGCATCAATTTATATTCATTCTAGCATTAGTTTTGGTTTAAATCTTCTAGACTGGACCTATATTGTAATTAAATGTCTGATTGGCCGACCTGTGGCTTAGTTGGCTATATAAGGAGTCTAGATTGATGTAGTAGGGCATGAAGGGAGATAAAAGGAAGATAATTATCAAGATATATCATTAGAGAGAAATATAGGATGTGAGTTGTAATTCTGATTTCATAATTCTCATTGTATAAGGCTGAAACCTGGAAGGCTTCATAGCCGGGCATGTTGAAAGAAATAATATAATTCTCTGTTGTTGCTACAAGTTGATTGTCTCATATCCATTGTGATTTCATTACTTTCATGTGATTTTATATTTCTTTTTTTGGTTAACTCTGATTAGGGCTTGTTTTTGGATTCAATTAGACTCAATTCTACTTGATTCTGCTTGTATCTACCTTGCCCCTACGTCAATTGTGCAGGAATAGTTAACATTAAACAAGGAGAAAACTCCTCAACACACCTTTTTTGTAAACATGTCATTGGTTCAGTTTTGTAAAAAAAAAAATTATGTTAAATGCATTGAAATGGAACATTAAGCATAGTAGTAATATGCTTAATCTATTAGTAATTGCAGATTAAATGCCCATAACACCTTTATCAGTTTAGCATATTATTATAAGATACTAAAGAAGACTTGCTATTTGTCAAAGAAATCTTCACTATCACCCACAATGAAGACAATGAAGATTGACCTCTTGCCCCACAACAAAGAACATTGTAATAAGAATAAGATATAATATAGTGTTAAAATAAAATTTGAACAAAGACATGTAATGCTTAAGTTAATGATCTAAAAAGCTGCAAATATAGGAATTGAAGAAGAAGATAGTGTCAAGAAACATTTTCACAAATATGAAACATGAGGAAAAGTAATAACATTAATAATGCCAAAATTCATAGAATTAAATTTCACTTGTGGATGAGTTTCTACAGTGGCTTGCCCAACATCAAAAATATGTTGAGTTGCATTTGAGCTGTAACTAAGAGTATCATGTGGAACAAACCCTAAACTTTGAAAGCGTTATCCAGCCTAGCAATTCAAAATTTAATCTAGGCAAGCATCAGTAAGTGAAATAAATTATAGACATCAACATCAACATCATCATAATCATTAGAAATAAGCTTTAAAGACATATTTTGGATAGTACTATGTTTCTTGAAAGTTTTTGTGATGCTTCTAGACTTTAAAGACATATTTTATGTCTTAATGATAACATAGATTAGTGTTTTGTTTTTTGATGGAATGTTGTTGATCATTCATGGTCTTGAAGAAACCTTTGATTTTTTTGATTCTTGAGTCTTGACGTTGTTTCTCAATGTGATATAGACTAACCACAAGATGGTTCAATTGGTCCTCTCTTTCTATTTAATCATTTGTCTTCTTCATGGTGTAAGTGTCAATATGTTATAATCCAACCAGCATGTCATACCCCCACTTCTGACAAACCTCACAGCATGCAAATCACAGCCAAAGACTTGGATGATCAACATACATAAATAATGATTACCCTTAGGAAAAAATGATCATTAATATTCATTAATGGTGGGCAGTGACTCCTTGGTAATAAAGGCATTGACAACATTCATCATCTTAACCAAGTCATGGGTGGTGATCCTTGAAATAGCATAATTAGTAAAAGGAAATAACAACATAACATAATTTGGAGTGAGGAAGAAGGAAAATTGGAAAACAAAATATGGTATAATCAGGTTGGAATTAGAGAAGAATTCAGATTTAAACTTGAATTAGAAAAAAGCCAAGTTATCTAGTTCTTTGTTTGAGGCTAGGTTTTGGTTCTACTTTTTTTTTCTCCTCTGGGTTTGACTTGGGTTCCTTTGGCAGGAACTTGGGTTCCTAGGCCAATCTTGGGTGCACCTGTAGTATTTTATTCATAATTTTATAGGCTAACTCATTATTATGGTAACATGGGTATGACCACACTCCATGCCTTATAATGGTACCCGACATGGAGTGTGGTTCAAATGATGTTGAACCAAATTTTGACCATGATGGCTATGATCATGATGAAGATGAATATGAATATTAAATCTAAAATATGGCTTGTAATTTGAATTTTCATTATGAAAGAAGAAACTATAGATTCAAGTTGACTCATTCTATGTTGTAGTATATTTTTTCCCTAGATCTACCGTATTATATATGTGTAGCCTGTAAGGGACATCTTCTGCTCATCCATGTATCAGAGCTCACTGAGAGTTCTTAGGAGAAAGAAAAGATGTCAGTGGGAGATGGAGAAACTAATCTCAGAACATCACTTGAAGCCTTGCAATGTTGAGAGTGGGATAATGGCTACACTTGAGACCCTGTATAAGGAACAAACTTATTGAGCTTCACTTTGTTTCAAGAATAGTTTTATATTTTGTACTAAATAGGGCCAACCACATGAAGGTGGAAGCTCATTTGGCCCCACCCCCCCTCCTAACATCACTCTAAATTCCCCGTTAACATCTAACATTCATTCATTATTTCATCCATTAATAAAATGCAACATTCATTAACATTCATTCACATATTAATAAAATGTGACAACATTAATTATCACATGATAACATTCATTAAAACATTATAAAATTTATGAACATTCAATACAACATAATTAAATTCATTGGCACATAAAAATCAGTCATTATCAATTAAGATGCATAGATGACAATCTCTTTTTTTTTCCTTTTGATTTCTAGTTTTTAAGAAGTAATCATTAAGAGGAGTATCAATATCATCATGATGATCATCTACCCTCTCATTAGATTTTAATGCATGCCTAGTTCTCTGTTGATGCAAAGGGGGGTCATCTAAAATAACATATAAAAGGGTTAAATTAAAAACATTTTATAGTATTTTAGTACTTTACAAACCATAATCGTATAGCTCTTTACCTGATCTAGTCGCATCATCAACATCGAGGTTAGTTTGTCTGGTGTTAACCTCAAACTCAACCTGCTCATTAACAACTACCTCTACACTCTCTACAGCTGCAATACAAATTGTTACATCAATCCAAACACCAATTGTAATTAAATTTATATTACTACACCAATCAATTTAAGATGTTTAGTTGTATTACTCTGATGCACATCCTCATTGTCATCAACACATATAGGTTGTGTATGGCAAGAATCGACAGGCTGCATTTCAATTTCATATGCATTTATGTTATCATTATTTTCTTACTTAAAGCAAATTTACTCACTTTGTGTTGGAACTTAACATCAAATGCTTCTTTATCGCCATCCTAATAGTCTATAAGTATGTGAAGTAGATAAATTCATGCAACGTCAGCTTAAATAATATACGTTGTCATGAAAATATTCTATTAAATTCTTTCAAATCCCCATATTTGATGAGCTAATGAAAGGTAAAACATTCTGTCAATAATATAGATCGAAGAAAGAGACAACTTATGATGGTCTCTTAAGTTGTGTTATCTTTAGTCCTAGCTACTGGGTAAGGCCTGGAAGACTTATACCTATCGATTGTCGAGAATAATCATCGCCTTGCATTTATGTACACTGCACAAATTGATCCCAGTCTCATAAAAACATTTTACACTTGTACATGTCATCAATATTGGAGGCCTAAAGTAATTTTATACGATCACTAGCACATTTCATGCATGGAGGAGGAATAGTATCCAAAGTTTCTAGATAACCATTTTTGAGAAGAGGAATGAGTGGAGGTCAAAGAAGGGATAATTGTGAAGGTTTTAGAGATGTAGGTTACTAAATTGGCATCTCTACACTGGTACTCAATCTGGCCTCCACTCCATATATGTCTTCTCAGAATCTAAAAACTCTCCATCATTGATTCCCGTCATTTTTTCAGCAGCTCCGTGGACTGAGACCTTAAATTATTGAGCTTCTCTTTGTTTTGAGAATAGTTTAGCATTCTCTACTTAACAGGGCCAGCCACGTGAAGGTGGAAGCTCATTTGGCCCCTGCTAGGAGCCTCTTATGACCCTTTATGACATTTTAAGACCTCTAAGATGTATTCTTAGGGATTGTAAATGGTTGTAAAGGGTCATAAGGGGTCCTGGGACATAATAGCTAAGAAACATAATTGTAGGCATTGTGGTCACAATTTTTTGGAGAAAACATAATTGAGTTGTATACCTAGACGATGGAGAGCAACTCCTGCACCTCCGATCCCAAGTTGACTACATTTATTTCTCATGAATACAAGGTCCTCCAACAGATGTATTCATCTTGGAATCGGGGGTGTAGAAGTTTCTCTCCATTGCTTGGGTACACAACTCAATTACGTTGTCTCCAAAAGATTGTGACTATGATGCCTACAATTATGTTTCTCAGCTATTGTGAAATCTACATTTATGTTTCTCATTTGTCATGTTTATGTGCATGTTTTTATCTGTTTTGGATAGTAAGTCTAATTTAATTTTTCCATGGACTAAGACCTTAAATCATGTAATGAGGAGGCCTAGAACACTAGTATATGAAAATTTCATTATTTAATAATAAAAATCTATTAAAATGTTTATACCTTATTCTCTCATTTACTGGTGTAATTCCTCTTTGAGTATCCCCTTTCTCCTTTGCATCTAAAATGAACTCATTCCAATCCCTCACTGGAATAAAAGGAGGATGCTCAAACTTTAGCAAGACTTCATACCATGCAACATTTGTAGATTATGTTCAATGCATTATTTACATTCGTAAATCAGTGTTGCATACAAATCTATGGACAGTGTGTGGTATGAAACCACACTCAAGCTTAAAAATGATAGTCAATCCATAGTCAAGGTCAAGGAACAAATGGAATAACCAAGAAAACACTGTACGTTAAATCATGTGATTGATAGCAGATTGGGGCTCACCTGAGCCATAAACATGAAGAATTATTCTAAAAGAGATGTAAACCATTTATATGCACACTTGAGGAAAAGATAAGTTATGTCATATATATATTAAAATATTATTTACAATATGAAACTACTAAACTAACTAATTCTTGAGTTCATCTCTACATATGGTCACAACAAAGATATCCGATTACAATATAAAGAAGGCATCGTAAAAATATAATTTCAGAATTTGCACTCAAATCCTTCATCGTGGATAAGTGGAGATGGGTGGATAGATGCAGATGAGTTTTCATCGACCCAACTAAAGTATCCGTAGCCATTATTTCCCTGTGATGCCTTGTCTACATTAGTTCTTATATTATAATGAATAGTACTTACATTAGAAACATTAAATATATACACATTAGCAACCTTTTTTTCTATTTGGGCAGCACCAAAATTATTGTCCAGGGTTGTTCGGTGTCCATGAAGTCTTCAACACACACTGCCCACCAACACATTGACAGTTTGGCACATTGACAAGAGTCATCGAGCCTATTATTCAATAATGCACCACACAATCGTTACTACATTTATTATTTTTATATGAAATACACCAAGGAGTACCATCAGAAATATTAACCATTTACAATAATGAAAATTAAACCTAAATCAAATAGCTCATTTTTTTATCAGCATGTGTAGTCTCTGTGTATATGAAAATGAATGAAATATCAAGCTGAAATAAAACAATGAACAAAAATTCAAATTCAAGGCCTAATTTATCAAGAGCAACAAACATTAGGATGAAAGAAAAATCATTAAGAGTATAGAAAAATCATTAGGACTATAGACAATCATTAAGACTAGAAAATGAAGTTCTAGAAAAATCATTAAGAGTCCTATAGAAAAATCATTAGGACTATAGAAAAATCATTAAGACTAGAAAATCAAGTTCTAGAAAAATCATTAAGAGTACTATAGAAAAATCATTAGGACTATAGAAAAATCATTAAGACTAGAAAATCAAGTTCTAGAAAAATCATTACGACTATAGAAAAATCATTTAGACTATAAAATCAAGCTCTAGAAATGGATGATTTTGATGCTTTTCCATTACAACAATTGAGCATTCATCATTTGGTACTTCTTGGTGTATTCCATTTAAGTTTTTTAGCTACCGTGTTTATGTGCATGTTCTTTATGTGTTTGGCTTCTCTCCCATGCAAGGGATATGTCGATAGGTAATTGATTTGAAAGCATAATGATTTGACTATTCCAAGTAATGTTTTTAATCCTTTGAAGTTTCTCATCATCCTGATGTAAGTTGATTGGATTAAGCAATTTGGGGATCCAATAGGACTTTAGGGGAGTTCAATAAATGTTTTGGAAGATTTAGAGGAACAATTAGCATGACTTTTCCTTCATCTACAACGAGTTAGACTGAATTTGCTAATTTTTTCCTTTGTTTTAAAGTGTATTTTGTAATCTATTTCCTTTCCATGGACCCAAAAACCTAAGACCCATGGAAAAAGGATACTAACAATGTATTATACAACTCTAATGTTCTTGACTTGTAGAGATTTGAGAAAGTAAAGAGAGCACTGTCTATGTTTAATGTTAACTATTCCTGCACAATTCACTCATACAACAGTGAAATGCTATGTGATTGACAATTTCATACAACTGGTCCTTTGGCGTGTATTAAACAGAATATAATTTTTAGCATATTATTATCATTCTATTTTTTGTTGTAAACATGTCATTGGTTCAGTTTTAATCCACTGGTGTCGTGCCCTAGCCCATGCTTTATCTCTATTATTTGATGTTATTCACTATTTTGAAATGTTGACTGTGGTTATCAAATGGAAAAAATAGAAAAAAAAAATTGTACACGAAATTTTTTTACAAAACTGAACCAATGACATGTTTACAACAAAGAAATAGAATGATAATAATATACTCAAAATTTTATTTTGTTTAATACACGCTAAAGGACTAGTTGTATGAAATTGTCAATCACATAGCATTTCATTGTTGTATGAGTGGATTGTGTAGGAATAGTTAACATTAAACAAGGAGAAAACTCCTCAACACATCATGGAAACCATTGAATTCAATAATAAATGAAACCTAACAACAACACTATTCCTTCCATTCACTTCTACCAAGAATTCCAGCACAAGCACAAGCTATTCCAAACTTCAAGTACAAGCTATTCCAAACTTCAAGTAAAATGTTAAATATGCTATATCAAATCATTCATATTTATAGTAACCATTCAAAGGATCATTTTGTCAATGAACCCTCTGACTGTACCCCTATGCCAGAGAAAGGAAACCTCAAAATAGAGAAAGGAAACTTAGTAAAACCAGTCTATGCCATTGTTTGTGAGGGTACAGTCTTGATAAGTGCCTCTCAAACCTCTCCAAACATGTAAGATTGTCTTTAAATACTTTATTGATCTCTTCTAAACATTAACCAAATCAAACCTACATTTGAATCCACACACAATAACCCCAAAATGAAGGGTTTTGTATCCTTTAATGAACCTCAGACATTGGTAACGCATGGACAGTCAAACCAATAGTCTCCAAAACATTCAATAAGTGACTGGATTGTATTTAATGCACACCAAAGGACAAGTGGTATGAAATTGTCAATCACATAGCATTTCATTGTTGTATGAGTGGATTGTGCAAGAACAATTAACATTAAACAAGGAGCAAACTCCTCAACACATCTTGGAAACCATTGAATTCAATAATAAATGAAGCTTAACACCAACACTATTCCTTCCATTCACTTCTACCAAGAATAAAGCATTTAATCCATTCAACATTACATATAATCATTAGACAGTTACATTTTCTGGCTGTGTAGAGGAACAGTCATGACCAAAATGATCAAAACTACTTTCATCCTTGCACAAGCTATTCCAAACTTCAAGTAAAATCAGCAATATGCTATATCAAATCATTCATATTCATAGTAACCATTCAAAGGATCATTTTTTTAATGAACCCTTTGATTGTGCCCCTGCGACAGAGAAAGGAAACCTCAAAATAGAGAAAGGAAACTTAGTAAAACCAGTCTATGCCACTATTTGTGAGGGTACAGTGATGATAAGTGCCTCTTAAACCTCTCCAAACATGTAATAATGTCTTTAAATACTTTATTGATCTCTTCTAAACATTAACACATGGACAATCAAACCAGTAGTCTTGAAAGCATTCAATAAGTGAATATGAATGTTTGAAAACTTTCCTCTCAACTTCCCCAACCACTCCTAATTGGTTAGAGGGATTAGTTGAGTGTTTAGACACTAAAAATTCTTAAACATACTTTATCTGATATGATGAATTGTAATATCAACAAATGTGAATCCAAACATTTGAAAATAGTGAATCGATATCCTTGAGCACAAGCACCAATAACATCAAATAATGGAGATAAAGCATCGGCTAGGGCATGACATCATTAGAATGTAGTCATTTCAGTGAGCATTCATGATCAAATACAATGCATTTGAAAGTTGTGCTCGAATATGATGCCAGAGGCTTGAAAGACATTGCCCGTCAAAGATACCAATCAAAGATGAAGAAATCACATACCTTCTCTTGCGCTCAGCTTGCACAAAGGAAGATTTGATAGCCAAATCTTCCTTGTACCACACAAATAACATGCCATTGGTTCAGTTTAGCATGTTATTATCATATCAGATAAAGTATGTTTAAGAATTGTTGGTAAGGATAGGCATAGTGGAGATTCTAGTAATATCCCTCTAATTGATTAGGAGTGGTTGGGGAAGTTGAGAGGAAAGTTTTCAAACATTCATATTCACTTATTGAATTCTTTGGAGACTATTGGTTTGACTATCCATGTGTTACCAGTGACTAAGATTCATTAAAAGATACAAAACCCTTCATTTTGGGTTATTGTGTGTGGATTCATCCACTTTAGCTAGGAAGATCAAGAAGATGGGGTAGGAGGACATTGTGGTAGAAGAAGTATTTAAAGAAGCAACAAGAATCAATAAAAAAGTTTTCAGGAGTTTGGAACAACATTTTAGAATCCATGAATGGTATGGGTATGGTGACCTTCATTCTTGGTCATGACTTTAATGAAACATTGGATATGGTTGATAAGAAGAAGGATCACTTGTTGATAGTGTTCCTTGAGGGAAGGGGGATTGTGAAAGACTTGTTATCATTGTATTATGTATTTAAAATATGTTTGGATGTAGGGTAGACTAGGAGAATGAAGGATCACTCACTGATTGTGTGATAACCCAGTTTTGAAGGGTCACTACTTGAGGGGACAATCAAGGTCCAGATGTTGATAGTAATTTGTTGAGGGAAGGGGGATTGTAAAAAACTTCTTATCATTGTATTATGTATTTCCAATATGTTTGGATGTAGGTTAGACTAGAAAAATGAAGGATCACTCACTGATTGCATGATAACCTAGTTTTGAAGGGTCACTGGTTGAGGGGACAGTCAAGGTCTGGATGTTGATAGTGTTTCTTGAGGGAAGGGGGATTGTGAAAGGCTTGTTATCATTGTATTGTGTATTTCCAATATGTTTGGATGGAGGGTAGACTAGGAGAATGAAAGATCACTCACTGATTGCATGATAACCCAGTTTTGAAGGGTCACTAGAAGAGGGGGAATGAAGGATCACTCATTGATTGCATGATAAACCCACCAAACATTCTTTCCTTTAAGTTTTCAAAATAGCTCAAAATATGATCATTACTTATTAATTTCTTCTATATGCTATTCTTTCTATGGTTTTGTTATCTCATAAATATATCAAAAACATTGCAGATGTGCATATAAAAGTAAAATATTGTCCTTCAATTGTTTCACATTGAAGCATTTCCTCTTGGGAGTATTCTCTTCATTTGTACAATATCTATCAAAAATGGTTCCCATATTTCTTCAAGATCTATTTTAATTTTTATATTGCAATTTTGATTAGATTTGACCAATAGTCAATTTCATTGGTATTTTATAGCATACACTCCTAATGTGAAATGTGGAGAGAAAGAAAGAGACACACTAGGTATGAATTACACGATATACCCATCATCACTTAGCACTTAAATAAAAAATTATGGACAGGGAACAACCCCCTAAATTTTGGATGTTTGTTTCATGTTGGCCTCTTATTATATGAAAAGGTAAGCCTATCTTAGTCTAACAACCATAGTGTAGGGGCCATAAATTATGGATCCCAAAATAGTGCACACTTATATTAAATTAGGTTCACTATACTACAAGGGAATGGAAACCATGCAATAGTGCCTCATGGGGATGGAAGAAACCCTTCACCAAGAAGATTATTGTGTCTGCAATATTTACTAGAGGCAAAGAACATAATTTGGTTCCAACAATTACTCCTAGAAGATAATGGTGTAATCACCCAAAAATGGTCATCTAGACTATTAGCCCCTTTTGCTAAATCATCAATTGTTATTCTTGTTCAAATCCTAGTTACATCATTTATTAAATTATTTTCTATGGGCTAACCATTTTATCCTAAGTCTTTATTTAATTAAAAAGAAATTCCTCCTCTTTTATTGAATAAAAAGCCCCCACTTTTCCTCTTATCCTAAGTTACACAAATAAAACATTATCCTTATTTTATAAAAAGAAGAATAGCACTTTTTGTCTCATATGGACACAAAAGTCAACTCTTATTTTCTCATTGGAGGATACTTGTGCACATGGATTGCTCCTCTTTCAAGCTCCACCCTTGATTAAATCTTTTTCCTCTTAATCTCCATGGTCCATTCTTTCTCATTTCTTATAAAAGGAGAGCTCTCTTCTCATTATAGAATCCATCTTTCGAATACTAACCTTATGCTATAGGATTTATTGGAGAATTTGGAGCTTTTTGAAGACATTCTTGCATCCATCTTTCATTTCTTGCATCATAGCTTCATATTTATGCTTTCCTAGATTAGCTTCATTTCTATGCTCTAGATTAGCTCACATAGATTAATTAGCTTGGATTGTAACACTTGCATCTTTCTTTTCATAGCTTAGCTTGCATTCTCATTTATAGCATAGTTTCATTTCATTCTCATATTGATTCTTGAGGATATTGGCATTCTTGCCCTTGTCTCCATTGAATCTCCCATTACATAGTTTACTAGCAAGGTCATAGGCTTAATAGCTCTAGCTAAGAGCACACTTAATATCCTTGCACTCCATGCCTAGGGAGCTCTAGGTCATTTTTCAAGGTTTCCCACTCATGGATTCCCTTGGAAGTAAAGACTTAGAGAAGTGCACATTTTAGTGTGTACATTTTTGGTCCCCACCATGGGGTAGAACAGCTTTGTTTTGTCCTCCTTTCTATGCATTTTCGCACTTTATTTTCATCATTTTTAGCTTGTTGTTTTCAGCTCTTTATTTTTTTACAGATTATCATATGATAGTCTGCCAGTATCATGTGATACTTTATTCTATAGCTATGTGATATTTTTCCAGTAAAAATATCACATGGCCTTGCAAGTTCTGTCACCCATTCATACACTTTTCTATCACCTGAGCATAGTGAGAAGTGTCACCCAGAAAGGAAATATCACACCAGTACACTAGAAAATATCATATGATTCTTTTGGTGACTGTACTATCACCTAGGTCTAGCAATGATTGGTTTTGATCATTTCTTTGCAAAGTTTCATTTGATTGTTTCAGTTTTCTAATTTGTTGTAGCTAGATAGTGGTTTATTTGTAGATTTTACTTTCTTTTATTGTGCTAACTCTTTGTGGGGCTAACAAGTTGTGCTTTTAGGTACCTCCATTGCTTGAAAAAATTTCTAAAAACAAAAGATTTCATGTCAAAGCTTCAAAGGCAAGAGGGTTACTAATTATGTTTTGCAGGGCTGCCCAATACCTAAAAACAAACAAGTTCTTTCTTATTACTTTCCTTTTAAGTGCGACATATACTAGTTGTTTCATTTCTTAGGCACTTAATATCATGTTGTAGGAGTCTTTTGGTGGTAGGAAATTATGCTCTTCACCCTTGTGGTGAACCAGAAATCTTGACCCATCTTTAGATTTTGAAGGCAAGAGGGTAATTGAACTCTTTGTTTGGTGTGTTTGGGAGAGATTTTTGAGCTAGGAGATTATGCTCTTCACCCTTGAGGTGAACTAGAAATCCTCACACTCAAAAGTTAATCCACTCTTTGTTTAGCATTAGGATCCTTTAGTGGGCTTGCTCTTGAGCAATCAAGAGGAACAACCCAAGTGGGGACAAGCTTATTGTCAGCTATTCTAACCCACTATAAACTCAAGACTATCAAGGACACAAAACCTTGGTAGACATAGTACTTGTCTTCACTTAATGTGAGTACTTGTGGGATTGTTACCATGAGGAAAATGTTGAGCAAGAATGCTTAAGGTACTCTTGTGGCCGCGAGGTTTGTTACTTGCCACAAGGTAAGGAGTCCCTTCAGGGAGCAAAGGGGGTATTACAAATGGAAGCCCTTACTAAGAACCATAGGTAGAGGCCACCCTATTTTTCCGCTTAGCATCTTGGTGCAAGGATTGATCCTAGTGGACTAACCCAGATCACCCCAAGGTTACTCACCATCTATGTTCCTTTGGTTGTGTCATTGACACCTCCATGACAAAGCCAACATCTATTGTGTGCAACCACTTTGTGTGAGGTGATGGGACATCAAGTGTGGGCCAAGTTGCTAAGTATTGAGCCTTTGTCCTTCTAGGCTAGTAAGTGCTTGAAGTGTTCTCACTATGATCTACCTATGCAAACATTCTCGAACATATAAACATCATGGTAGTGCTTATAAAATTTTTCATTTTGATATCACAATTGCTTGTCTTGGCAAGGTTGCTTTTTCTCTTGCACAAGTGTTTTGATGACATGTTCAATCACCTACTATTTGCAAACCTTCCTGAATATTTTTGTCACTATGTTTGAAATCAATAAATTACCCATCAAATTGCAAAATTGACAAAATCACCTTCAGAAACTGAGACTTTTTACACTCACTGGTTAAGAGTCGTACGATACTGAAAACTAATTGCACATTGTTTCAAGATTTATCATACGATATTTCACTATTGATTTTTCATCACCCTGCTTGCCTGGATTCTATTGCACAGGCTACCTATAAAGTATCACCCAACCTATGTCAAAAGTATCACTTGGTCAAAATCTGTCACTCCAGTACTTTGCAAACTATCACCTAGAATCCTTTTGCTATCTCACTACTGCCAAATTTGAAATTTAGTTTGTTGAGTGTCTTTTCCTATTCTTACTTGAACTTGGTCTGTTATCTGCATGTTGAAGTTTGTTCTAGACTAAGAAAATGAGTTAAAACTATTGGATTTGGGCTTCTCAAATGCTACTTTTGATCACTAGTCACATTAGGGTTACCTCTCTAGCTACTTGCTAATCGAGCTTCTCGCTCATATCTCAGATTGAGTCAATTGATTGTTGTAAGTTATTGAGCACTTTTGACCAGCCATCTTTATTGTTCTATCTTGACAAGTTATCTTCTTTAGCTTTTCTTATCTCAATATCTAAAAAACTTTGCCCCACTTTATTAGTCAACCAACATTCCTTTTTTATGCCAGTTTCAACTCGGTCTCAATTCGAGCAAGGGAGTCACCCTCCATTCAACTATACGTAGTTACCCTCACCTACAAGATGCTCATGAGTGCCTATTAGCAATGATAGTTCTAGTCCTAACCAATCCAAGGATTCTAAAGTCACCCCGTGGTACAAAGGGGGCTTTCTCTTTTCCGCATTCAAGACCTCCAATAGCACAAATAGTGTCTCACTCAGTCTAACTAAACAAGAAAAGTTCTGCCATTTGCAAGAACATTTTGAGCATAAGGATAACCAAGTGCATTTAGATAAAATGGATGCTACTAGGTGCATGGCTATGAAGGGAATGTCTCAAGAACAACCTGAGATTAGTGGTTATGAATACAGACCCCCTCCTTTTGGTACTATTGGCAACTATGGCAACAACATGCCACCAAGATCTCCTCCAAGATGGACTTTTGCTGCTCCTTCTTCACCTCCTAGACCTCCTCCCTCTCAGCATGAGGAAGAAGCTGTGTGATGATATTATTCACTTTCATGAAATTAAGATCAACTAGCAACAATTTAAGCTAAATACAAAGGAAATTTACTCTAAAATGTAACTACAATCTATAACATCTCATGGATCTCTAGAAAGAAGTGGTAAGTGAGCTCTCAGCTATAAATCCTCACTAGTGACACCTCTAAAATGAGAATAATGCTGCTATGATGCTTCTAAATGCTTATTCTATGATGAATTCATGCTTAATCTAGCTCCATTTGATAAATTGCAATGCTAAATTGATAAAATGATAAACTCTAAATGCTCAAATGCTTTAATTGCTCTTAGAAATGATCTCAATTGACTATAGTAACAATGCTTTTCAATTGAAATTCTAAGATTGAAATGCTCTCCAAATGGTGGGTGACATTTGTGTGATGATATTATTCACCTTCATGAAATGAAGATCAAGTAGCAACAATTTAAGCTAAATACAAAGGAAATTTACTCTAAAATGCAACTACAATCTATAACATCTCATGGATCTCTAGAAAGAAGTGGTAAGTGAACTCTCAGCTGCAAATCCTCGCTAGTGACACCTCTAAAAAGAGAATAATGCTGCTATGATGCTTCTAAATGCTTATTCTATGATGAATTTATGCTTAATCTAGCTCCATTTGATAAATTGCAATGCTAAAATGCTAAAATGATAAACTCTAAATGCTCAAATGCTTCAATTTCTCTTAGAAATGATCTCAATTGACTATAGTAACAATGCTTTTCAATTGAAATTCTAAGATTGAAATGCTCTCCAAAATGCCTCATACTTATAGTAATTTCCCAAGGGTAGGGGGTAGAGTGATTTGATCATGGTTATGCTTGGGTAAGGTCAATTGGATTTGCTTTGTCCATAAATGGGGGGACAAGGAGGGGACAATCATTTAAATGGTTTCAAAAGGCTGGACCATTTCAACAAAAGTGAGTGATTTGTGTCCATTTTGTCTCCAATTTTGCTTTGTTGAGGGAAATTATGATTTATTAATTAATTAAAGTAATTAAATTTAGCCATGAAGGGTAAGAGGTTCATTGTGATTTTTTCTTTCAACAACTATGTCATTAATTGAATTTAATCAATTTCATAGTGTTTTTCCCCTTTTCAAGCCTTATTTAATCATTTAATTGAATTTTCCTTTGATTTGAATTGCCTTTGTTCCATTTATTGATTTTTCATGCTATTTTGATGATTTGATGCACCTTTTGATTGATTTAAGCCTTTGGCCAATTTTCCATGTCTACAGAAGCCAACGATGAGGTTTCTAGTGAAGAGCTTATGAGATTTGAACAAGATGAAGCCTCCCAACGTATGATGCTTAAACTTTTAGAGTGAAATGGAGATCAATACTTTCAATACATGACTTCTAGGGGATACAAGCTCCCTCTTGGCTATGATGTACACCAAATCGTTCAAGAAAGAGTACCAACTAAATTGGAAATCCTTAGAGATGAATTGCAATGAAAAAATCAACGTCTTGCTCAACTTGCAATAGAAAAAGAACCTCCAAAGGTTTCTTTCATGGAATCTATTTGTGGTCTTCCTTTTGATAGGAGTCTATACATGGTCCCATTTCCTAGGGATATTAAGGTAATTCCCATACAAAAATCCATCCACAGTCATATTTTATTATAAAACATGACACCTCATTGTATAAAATATCTAATGAAATATCTAATAAAATATCTTTAAAACTTATTACCTCTTACCTTTTTTATATCCCTTTTCCTTGCTTAGCGCAGGTGATGGGATGTATTGACTATGTGTTTAATGCTAACTTTGCTATTGGGCAATGGAGAAGTACTGAGCTGACATGTTCCTTGCTCCTTAAATTCTCCCTCTTCTCTTCCTACCCAAACTCACGCAGGTTTCTTTGTATAAAGGTAAGACTTAATATTAAGGCTTAGTACATGGAGGGTACGTGGGCCAAGGAGATTGTAAGGCATGTCTTTGTTGGGTTTGCAGAACCTCATAACTTCCCCTAGACTTGCGTACCCTTTGGAGATTTGATCAAAAGACATTCATTGCTTGTCATCATTCCTCCCCTGCGTACTCCAAGGTCATGAGATGGCAGCATGATAGGACAGAAGTGACCTGTCCTTGGGGCACGTGGGTAGAGGAAGCTTAAAGGCTAGTTGGTAGGCTAGTTTAGTAAAGTTAGTTTAGTTAGTAGTTAAGTTAGATGTTTAGATAGTTAGTTTGCTAAGCTAGTTTAGGGTTTAATAAAGGTTGTTAGATAACATATGATATTATGTTTGTTTTGTAAATTTTGTGTTATGCAATGTAATTCTTATAATAACAAAATAAATGTATGTTTGCATGGTTTTGTTATATTAATTTGTTATTTTAAATTGTTGTTCAATTTTGATCATAATTTAGCATGTAGAGCTCATTAGTTGATATATTATAATTTATTAATTAATTAATAACTATTTAATTAATTAATATATTATAATTATTAATTAATAATATTTTTGTATAATATTTAAATATAATTATTGATTAAATATCAATGAATTATATTTTCTAATTTATTGAATTGTTTTATAAATTAACTCTTGTATATCCAATATTTTCAAAGACGTACAGTTTAAGCTCCATAATCGAATTGGGCTTAATTTAAACATATTTGAAAATTGATGACCTACTTGGGATAACGTAAACTTTAGACAATCATTTCCTCTTAATCGACCTATGAGATCTCTAGTCGACGAATGATAATTTTGATCGACATGATTACCCTTTTAAATTTTCATCTAACATTGTTGAGGATAATCACCTGATTCTTTGAAACCTCGTCATTGACTTGCTTATCCCGCATCTTGTGTGTAGAAACTTATCCCCTTTTAAAAATTTGTTGGTTGTGTTTTGACTCAATTTTTGGGCATCACAGTTCCCAAATATGAAAATTATGATGGAAATGGTGACCTTCATGACCATGTGCATCACTTTTATGCTCTTAGCATGGAATTCCTTGCCGAAGACACATTTCTTCTACAATTGTTCCCTAGAAGTTTAAGAGGATAAGCTCTAGAATGGTTTGCAAAGTTGACACAACCTCTTAAAAATTTTGATGAGTTGGCTAGGCACTTCACCCAACATTATTCATACAACATCCAACAGCCTATCATCATGATAGATCTCAGTGCTCTAAAGAAAAATCAAGGTGAGCCATTTTCCACTTACAATGTTGGAGGTCATTGTATTCTTGATATCCTTGACAACTACTTGAAAGGGAAAAGATTGACATTTTCATCAACACTCTTGTGCAAGAACTATATTATGATCTAAGGAAACAACTATTCTCCTCTTTCAATGACATGGTTGAAAGTGCATATCAGATTGAGGATGTGGCCATAAGAAAGGGGGATATTGTTATTAACAAAGATACTAGGGGCAATGGCAAGGACAAAAGCAAGCCTTGGAATAAAAACAAGTATGTTGTTAATAATGGTGTTGTGGATTCCCCAAAAGCCAAAGAACCTTCTTTCAACCTCTCTAATGCTATATACATAGTGAAACAAGAAGAGGCTACCAATGCTCATAGTGCTCCTAAGCCTCAAGATATAGACAAGCCAAAGAAGCAATACCACCGATGGGTCTACACTAAGTTGGTTGAACCATACGATGTGATTCTTAAGACTTTAGTTTCCAACAAGTATCTTACACTTCTTGACAATTCTCATCCATATGATCCACCAGTCAAGCCTAGTTGGTGGAGAGAAGATCATTTTTGTCATTATCACAGAAATAAGGGACACAAGACAAACAATTATTTTAAGCTTAAAGATGCCATTCAAGATCTTATTGATGGAGGCACAGTTCTCATAGATGGCTTAGTTAAAAATTTTGATCATAAAGCTTTCAATACTCTTCTACTTGAGTATGAGAAAGCAGAATCCTCTCAGGCAAATAAGAAGAATCATGATGCAAAGATCAACTATACATATACTCCTGATTCACCTGTGATCAACATGGTAGAGCCTGTCAAGAGTGTTCTTATGATGAGATCTCAAGATGATAATAAATCCAATCATGGTATGCCAAAATTGGTCTTGCAAACATTGAATGGATCATCTTCCCGAAGTGAGACACTAAATGTTGTTACTAGGGGGCAAGCCAAAATTGTCCTTAAAATAGTGCATGATCCCAAGCAAGCATCTTCTTCCAAACAAGTGGTTCCTTCAGTTTTGTCTAGCTATGACCTTGTGCACCAATTACAATGGACACCCACTCAGATATCCATTTTTGAATTTCTTGAGCTATCCCCTTTGAACAAAGAGATCCTTGAGAAATCTCTTCGTACAGAAAATTTTCCCAATAATATTGATCTAGATTGATTCTAGGCTATGGTCAACAACATCGTGTCTCCCCACTACCTATCCTTTTGTATAGAAGAGTACACATGTCTTAGTCACCCTCATAATCTAGCTTTACACATTGAAGTTCTAGTCTACCATACCAAAGTCCACCGAGTCCTGATAGACAATGGTGCTAGGTTAAATATTGTTTCTTTCCATGTGGTACAACAGTTGGGATTTTTTGAGTTAGCCATAGATCCTAGGTGAAAGATTACCATAAAAGCATATGATGAAGTGGAAAGATCTTCCAAAGGTCTTGTTGTGCTACTTGTCTAAGTGGGCCCTATCATGAAAGATATTGTTTTTCAAGTGTTAGACATCCCACTCACATATAATATTCTTCTGGGTTGACCTTGGATCCATGAAATGCAAGCTATCCCTTCCACCTATCATCAGTGTGTCAAGTTTCCACACAATGGAGATGAGATTGTGATTCCTGGGGACAATGCTATCACTATCAATACTCTAATTATTGCTGAGACATTTGTTCCTCACAAAAAACCCTCTCATGATCATAATGCGTCCCTTATTGCTGTCGAACAAAAATTAAAGATGATGAGTATTGGTATGGGGGAATATACATTAGACTCTATTGCTTCTATGCCTGCCTCTCCTAAGTCCTATGGTAGACCTTCAGACAAGAAAAATCCCTCTGTTTCGGCCATGATAATTTTTGGTACATTTGTTCAATCATCTGTACCCTTAGAGGCTGAAAAAGAAGAACAGGTTGTTAGGGAGTGGATTTATAGAGAAGAAGAAGATAGTATGACAGTTGCTACTCCCATTTCTCTTAAATTCTATGGTAAAGGCTAAAAATTTCTATAGCAAATGGGCTATCAAGGTCATGGGCCTTTAAATAACAATGGGCATGCTCTAGTTGAACCTTTGAGTCATACTAATGGCTGGTCTTCTAAAGATACCACAGTTCTAGGATATGTTGTTGACAATGACATCCCTGAATGTTCTAGAAATACTCTTGTGCTTAGTGACTTAGATATAGATGTCAAGGAATCACCATTATGCACTATGGCCCAAATGGAAGACTGTCTTCCTTCTACTTCACTTCTTTGGGGAGGAGAATGCATGCCTACTGATGATACATCTGAAGCCTCCACATCTAGAAATTTTGTGCCTAATGAGTCATTGAGCCTTGATAGACAATGTAGAAATATTGCACAGTTGATGGAAAGATGAGATCTCACACATAATGACATGAGTACCTCTACTTCTAGGCATCCTAAGCCTTCTTGGTACAAACATCCCAGTAGAAGTTCCATGATTGATTCAAATGAGTATGAATGGGACCCTCTCTCAGATGGATCTTCTATAGTAGATATGGATGTTGATGTGATTCATACCTATAGTGACCAACCCAACATAGTTGATGAGTCTTGCATAGGGTCTGACGAGTTCAATCCACATATTACTTTAATGGACCACACTGGTCCTTCCATGACAAATTTAGATCTTGATACTTTTGGGGCCTACCCTATAGACTCAACTTTTCTTGTCACCAGAAATGATACCTCCTACATTAATAACCTTGAACTTGTCATTTTGCTTTCCCTTATACACTCAGATCTCATAGATTGGTCTACCCAAGATTAAAGACCTATATTACCTTCCTTTCAAAATGACTATGAGATTGCTTGCTACCTCAATGCCATTGAACCTATTACTTCTTCCACCAGAAAACTAGCAACAAACGTGACTGAATCAGATATCAACTACCTCAATCATAAAAAAAGAAATGGTTGGATAGAAAAAACCACATTGTGGTGGTATCTGAACCTCAAAATAGTAAAAATAAAGATGTATCTAAGGGTGAAAACCTTGATGAGGCACCTAAGGATGAGGAACTTGGTAGTCTACTGAGCTATTTTCAAGAAAGGTCTTTAGTTCTAATAGAACCTACACAACCCATCAACTTAGGGATAGAAGAATCTCCTAAAATCATACATGTGGCTCAGTCTCTCTTAGCAAAAGACAAAGAACAATTTGCTACATTCTTTCAAGAGAAAAAGATCAATTTTGGATGGACATACTCAAACATGTTGGGTTTAGATACTAAGCTTATTATGCATCAACTCTCTATTGCTCTAGAGGTAAAACCTGTCAAAAAAAAATTGAGAAAGATGCATCCCCATGTGGCATTATTGGTTAAGGCTGAACTTGAGAAGCTCCTAAAAGCCAATTTCATCAGAGCTATTGACTACGCTGAGTGGATTTCTAACATTGTCCCTATTTCCAAACATGACAAGTCCATTTGTTTATGCATTGATTTTCGAGACCTAAATAAAGCATGCCCTAAGGATGATTTTCCACTTCTAAACATCGACATGATAGTGGACATGACAATGGGCTATGAAATGTACTCCCTTGTGGATGGCTTCTCCAGATGTAATCAGATTAGATCACCCCTAAGGACCAAGAGAAGATAACCTTCACATGTGCATGGAGTACCTTTTGCTGGAATGGCATGTCGTTCAGGCTTAAAAATGCTAGTGCAACCTATCAATGAGCCATGACTACCATCTTTCATGATATGATACACAAAAATATGGAGGACTATGTTGATGACGTGCTTGCCAAATCACAACAAGGAAGCACTCATTTGTCTGATTTGAGTTTGATATTAGACCACATGGAATGATTCCAACTTAGATTAAATCCTAAAAAATGTGCTTTTGGTCTTACTTCTAGGAAACTATTAGGATACATAATATCAACAAAAGGAATAGAAGTAGACCCAAAAAAGGTGCAAGCTATCATGGAGATGCTACCTCCTCATAACATCAAACAATTAAGGAGTCTTTAAGGTCATCTCCAATCTATCAGGTGATTCATTTCCTAGCTAGCCGATAGAGCTCAACCATTCAATCAAAATTTGCATAAAGGAGCTACTTGTATATGGAATGAGGAGTGTCAAAAGAACCTAGACCAGCTCAAAGATTATCTAGCATGACCTCCTATTATTATGCCACCTATCCAAGGGAAACCCTTGATATTATACATTTCTGCTACAACAAATACCTCAGGGGCTCCCCTTGCACAACATGATGATAAGGGAAAAGAATGATCTATTTATTATATAAGTCACACTCTAGTTGCTTATGAACTCAATTACACCAGTATTGAAAAGGCTTGTTTAGCTGTGGTGTTCACGTCTCAAAAACTCAAACATTACATGCTTGCACATACTACACAGTTGATTGCCAAAATTGATCCTTTAAAATATCTCCTAAGTAAAGCTGCACTTACTGGATGCCTTGCCAAGCGAATGCTGATTCTTTCAGAATTTGACATTCAATATGTTGAGAGAAAAGCTATTAAAGGGAAAGCAATTGTGGATCAATTGGTTGAGTTTCCCATGATTGATAATGCACCTCTCTAGATAGATTTCCCAGATGCCTCAATCATGAATATCATAGGGCGTACATGGAAAATGTTTTTTGATGGTTCTCATACATAGAATGGTGCTAGTGCTAGAATCCTATTTGTTACCCCTCACGGATACACCATTCCTAAATCCTATAAACTTCTCTTTCCATGCACTAATAACATATTTGAATATGAAGCTTTGCTGAATGGTGTTAAGCTTTCCCTTGAATGAAGGATTTTTGAGTTATATATTTTTGGAGATTCTTAGCTTGTCATAAACCAAGTAAATGATGATTACCAAAAAAAGGATGACAAGTTGATTCCCTATAAGAGGATGATAGCCTCACTCAGGAATTATTTTACCTCTGTTTCATTTCAACAAATTCCTAGAGCTGAGAACAAGGCTACTAATGCCATGGCTACTTTGGCATCCATTCTACAATTGGAAGAGCATGAATCATGCTTTGAGTTCCTGGTGGAAGAATTGCACTACCCTTCCTACAATTCCCTTGGTGACTATGTCATTTACATTGTGGTCAGTCACGACTCCTCCCGCTATGCCACCATCTTTTCCTATCTCCGCAATCAAGTTATCCCTCAAAAATCTAATGTGTAATGATAAGCACCAGCTCATCCGTAATGCCTCACACTTTACCCTTGTCTTTGGTGACTTGTATAGGAAGAGTCTAGATAGAACTCTCCTTAGGTGTCTAGAAATAGAGGAGTCTGAAAAGGTGCTAGCCGAAGTTCATGATGGCATATGTGGGTCACACTCTAATGGTCTTGCACTCACTCAAAAATTTCTTAGGGCTGGCTACTATTGGCCTACTATGAAAGCTAATGCTATTCGATATGCCAAGTCCTGCAAAAAATGTCAACTATATGGGAATCTCATTCATGCTCCTAGACATGAGCTCATTCCCTCTGTTACTTACTAGCCATTTTAGCAATGGGCCTTTGACTTGGTAGGCAAGATTTGTCCTAGTTCTTTGAGTGGGCATAAGTTCATCATTATAGCTACCGAATATTTCACCAAATGGGTTGAAGTTGTCCCACTATCTGTAGCTACCGACAAACATGTTGCCCTATTTATTTTGAGTCACATCATTTACCGCTATGGTATTCCTTCCTCCATAGTCATGGATAATGGCAACCAATTCAGGAATCAAGACCTGAAGCACTTGTGGAAAAAGTTCAAAATCAAACAACATTGGTCTTCTGTTTACTACCCTCAAGGGAATGGCTAAGCTGAGGCCTCCAACAAGACATTACTACAAATTCTCCAGAGAACAGTGCACAAATCAAGCAAGGATTGGCATCTGCAGATCAATCCTACACTATGGGCTTACAAAACTTCTATCTGCACTCCTACAGGTGCAACACCTTTTTCCTTGGTCTATGGTTCTGAGGCTATCTTACCATTAGAGGTTGAAATACCTTCACTAAGAGTCTCTCTCCATGGTTTGATTACCGATGAAGACCAAAGGGCCATGAGAGTGCATGAGATTACCATGTTGGAAGAACATCACAAGGCCACTTTTGATCACATGTGCACTTATCAGAAGTGAATGTCTACTTCTTACAATAAGAAAGTTCATCCTAGAGATTTCCAAGTGGGTGAGCTAGTTCTCACAGAAAATTCCAAAAATTAGCAGAATCAAGAGCAGAAAGGCAAGTTTGAGCCAAATTGATTAGGGCCTTACATTATCACAGCAACATTTGGGTCCAGAGCCTATCAGCTATCTACAGCTCAGGGAGAAGAGCTTATTGAGCCTATTAATGTTCTACATCTGAAAAAGTTCTATGCCTAAGGTTCTTGAACTCTTTGTACATATTCTTTATGATCCCGAAAAAATTCAAAAAAAATCATATATGATACTAAAAAAATCCTAAAAAGCATAAAAAGTACTTAAAAAATGAGCATCTTAGTGAAAAACTAGCAATAGGCACTTTGATGTCTCACCAAAAAAATAAAAAAATGCAAAAAATTTAAAAAAATAGAAAAAGTGCCTTGGTGAAAACTTGGAAACAGGCGCCTTGGTAGAAAAAATACAAAAAAATTGCAAAAGGTCATGAAAAAATTTGTCAAGTGGTGAAAACCTAGAAACAGGTGCTGCTTGAGACCCTTGCACCTATGTTTATCAGTCTTTCATGGTGCTCATTTGCTCCATTTCTCACTTTGTCTCTCCTAGCCTAGAATTGACTCTTGTCTTAGTCTAGGGGGCACATGTTGTTTTAGCCTATCTTGGGTCTCTTTCTGCATCAGGGTTTCTCAAGCCACTTAGTTCAAAAAGTGTTTCTCAACACTCCCCAAACTATGTTTTTCAACACTACCCTAGTGTCAAGTGTTTTTCAACACTTATCAAATGTTTACTCGCAGTCTAGAATGATGTGATATTTCCACTAGTAGTGATGATACTCAAAGATTGACTCTATGACCTACACACACACACTTACATGAGTTGACTTGCTGAGACTTGTTTAACTTTCTTTCGTTGTGTGCTATCTATGAGGATTTCTTTGTTGAGTGTTCTCTCCCTAATGGTTTTTCAATGATGCATAGCTAGAAGACTGGGGGCATGAGGACATGTTTTATTTCTTTCTCTACTTGTGGATATATTTTATTGGTCTTAAATATCATTAGCATTTATGCTAGTTCTACTTCACATTAGGACTTACAAGGTATTGTCCTAGACTATTTTCACAAGTGCATCCTTATAAACATCTTGACTTTCTTATGTCTCGATGCGAGCATAATCCTGCTATATTAAACTTAAGGAATCTCACTGCACTAGTCATCTTGACCTATATGTCTTTGGTTCCTAGGTGGGATTCCCACATTTCATCTGATATAGATCATATTCATATATCCATAGTTATACTAGTATATATGTATGATCTTTCGGTGCTACCAATAATGCTCGATGATGAATATTAGAGTCTAAAAGCTTTGTGACCTTGCAAGTAAACCAATTTTCATAGTAGCTTGCATTTTTAGGTTCATGTTAGTTAGTTTTTCATCTTGCACTTGGAGAGAGCTCTCCTTTTATCTTTCATGGACCTGTCGGTCAACTGCACTCACTTTTTCTTCTTCTCAACCATGTCTTTCTGCTCCTTGTCTTTTTCATCACATCCTATTCATGTCATCACAAGGGGTTAATCTTATCATCATATCTATATTCTTAAGAGATCATTTTTAGAAACATGAGTCTATATCATAAGCATGAGAACTAAACATACATCTATGAGTGAGAATATATATGAGCATATAACATACATTTTGAGCAATATGACAAGACAATATAAAAACTGAAATATCCATCACAAGTGGGACAAATACACAAGTTATATCATAAATCTAGTAATCTCATATATATAACAATGTCATGATACAATGTGAGATAAAAAAATATGGATAAAATCCCAGGATATGTCTCTATACATCTATCTAACCTAAACCTAGGACTCCCTAGCTCCATCATGTAGAGCTGGTGGTGGAGGAGGTGGTGCTCCCACTATGTTTGGTACCATGTCAGATCTCCCAGCTATCACAAAGTAAGGTGGTGCTCTCTGACCCTCTGGTATAGCCTGTATATAGAGGCCATGATAATATGTAGCTCATGCTACCTCTAGCTCTTTGCAGTAGCAACCTGTATGGCCCTATCCCGTCGCTTGAGCTTAGCTCTTAGATCCATTAGTTGTTGCTCTCTAACAACTATGGTGATCCCTAGCTACTGGATCTCTACCTCTAGAGCCTAGATCCTCACTCTCAGATCCTCTCCCCTTGCAGGCTGATCCTGCCCTGTGTCCACCCTATGACAAATAGCTCTCGCCGCATCCTCCTCCTTGGGGTTCATTGACCTATGTCTCTATGCTCGCCGCTAGCCACCTGATTTGGAACCCTCTCCTCTCTCTCCAACCTTCCCTCCCTTGTCTCCCCTATCATCACCATCATCCCCATTGTCTCCATTTCCACCCTATGCCTGTGGGTCTGCATCTGGTATAGTAAACCTTAGGAAAGGCTGTCTTCATTGCTCTGCCTTGTAGGTTGCATCTACACCTGCATCTACTATCTCTATGAGGTAGTCCCATGGCTCCCTCTGCATCCTAGCTATCTCTTGTACTACCTACTAGTAGTCCAACATTGGCAGCCATCCATGCCCCTCCTCATCTTGAGATCTAGCATAGGTGGTGGTCTCTGTGGATACCCTTTGTTGTCGACCAAACTGTCTCCAGACACAAGTGATGAAAAATCTCTCCACAACCTTAGCATGGCTGCCTACCAGTGGCCAATTGCATAACATATATCCCAGCTCACGATCTTTGTCACTCCACTGCTCGCAAGCCCTGTACGGTCTCCACTCAAAAGCGATCAACTCATCAAAGATTCTCCTGTAATATGTCAAGTCACTGCTATGAACATATGATATAAACCCCATATATCTAAAAATGTAGGGGCACCTCCACTCTCTCGGTTGTACATGTGGGCACACTATAGCAATGTGCTCCCATGCCCATATCTGAGCAAGCACAGCTCCACATGCCCACATCCTACCATCTCTGTACACTATCTCATGGAGCTCATGATACATATCGGCCAATATGGCCAAGCCCCATGCTAACTACCGTGAATGTGCAACCATATCCACCACTAACCTGCCCCATCCTAGTGGAAACCCATTTTGACTCCTGTCAGTAATGAGGGCCTATGCAAAAATTGAACAAACAATACAAGGCACTAGGAAGTCCCTACCATACTCCTCCATCAGCCGCTCCTAGCTGAGGTGCCTGTCGATAATGATAACATCCTAGAATAGGTCCTGGATGGTCTGCCATCCCTCATTAGGATCTTGATCATAATATACCTATGCCAATAGAAAATCATGTCAGTTTCTTATCATATGGAAACTTTACATCTCTAAATATTCAGAAACATGATTATACTCACCGGATCTCCATGACTCGGCACTCGCAGGATCTGATAGACATCCTCTAAGGTGATGGTCACCTCTCTAGTAGGAAAATGGAAGGTTTTGTGCTCACTGTGCCACCTCTTAGCTAGAGTAGTCAACAACCCATGATTTTCCCAAATATGGGGCATATCAAAGAGGAACCCAAAACCCATGTTAGCCAAATCATCCTTCCTGGGATTGTCTAGATCCCGGATGCACTGTAGCTCTATCACTCGTGGAACTCTAATCAGTAATGCCAAGAAATTCTCCTACAAGCCATAAACCAATCCAGATGTCAGAACATATCATGATGGATGATCAAAATCAGTACAACAAAACTTAAACACAAAAATTGTCTAGACCAATGTCCTGTTGCTCAATATTTAAACATGTGATATTTCTTATTAACTAGTGCGACACTATTTTTTTGGAAAATATCATAGGATACTTTCTTCAATAGTAGTATGATAATTTTTTCCCATGCGATATTTCGCTAAGTATCATATGATGTTTCATCCAGTATCGTGTGACACTAGATTGAACAATCGAGCGATACTTTTTGGTCTCGCGAGCTATCGCACGACAGAGATTCTCAAAGTGTGCGATACTTTTTAAGTATCATGCAAACTTTCGCACCAAGAAAATTTGAAATTTTTCAAAAACATTAAAAACATGTTTAAAATACATTAAATGCTCATTAATGACTCAAAAAAGAAAAGTTTTTTTGAAAACTTACCGTGGCACCATACTGAGGAGGTCGGTTGTGCAACCAACCGCACTCGAATCGATGACGGTGAACTAAAACTACTACTTGTTGGGCCATCTTCTCTCTCTGAGCTCTTAAGATTCTCAAAATCACAAAAGACAAATGAATTTGAAAATTACTTTTTCACCCCTTATATAGCATTTTGACTTTTTGACCAATTTTCAAAACATCTCAGAATTGCACAAAAATTACACCCCTAGCTAATTTCGATGTCCTAGATCTATTTTCAGGATTAAAATTGAAATTTGAGTTCATTTTGATAGTCAAAATCATGTTTTAAAATTTTTCCTTCTTTTGCGTAGTTGGTTGACCATTTGACGCCTAATCCTTCAATCTCTGTTGGGGCATCTTCATTTCTTCATCTCGATCTCTCTCATCCGTCTAGTCTTTCATTCATTTCATTCATCTCTCTCTAAGGTCTTGATTGGGGCATATCTTCACTACTTGATGGTTATTCTATCATTCTTCATCTCTTTGATTATGATTTCTAGTGATTTGATCATGTTGCTCTTGCTTCTGCCTTCCCTCTACCTAATTTTGATTTCGATCCTGAGGGGGCAGACACATCATATCCTATTGGCTATTCTCTAGAGCATATGCTTGACCACTCCATTTTCTTTGATCGATCTATCTTTTCACTTGACATGTTAGTTCTCATCTCAAGTCTTGATGTTGTCCATCTCTTTCCTAAGTGTTCAGTACTGTCGCTTCCAGGCTGACCATGCAAGATTTGCTATCTCTCTACACTTCATACTTTGGAGTCTGATCTCTATTTTCCTTCTTGGCTGATCTATTCTTTGACAAAATGTGTTCTCAGATCAATCACACATTAGTCAAAGAGGGGCAAATGTAATCACCCAAAAATGGTCATCTAGGCTATTAGCCCCTTTTGCTAAATCATCAATTGCTTATTCTTGCTCAAATCCTAGTTACATCATTTATTCGATTATTTTCTATGGGCTAACCATTTTATCCTAAGTCTTTATTTAATTAAAAGGAATTTTCTCCTCTTTTATTAAATAAAAAGCCCCCACTTTTCCCCTTATCCTAAGTTTCACAAATAAAGCATTATCCTTATTTTATAAAAAGAAGAAGAGCACTTTTTGTCTCATATGGACACAAAAGTCAACTCTTATTTTCTCATTGGAGGATACTTGTGCACATGGATTGCTCCTCTTTCAAAATCCACCCTTGATTAAATCTTTTGCCTCTTAATCTCTATGGTCCATTCTTTCTCATTTCTTATAAAAGGAGAGCTCTTTTCTCATTATAGCATCCATCTTTTCAATATTAACCTTATGCTGCAGGATTGCTTTGAGACTTTGGAGCTTTTTAAAGGCATTCTTACATCCATTTTTCATTTCTTGCATCACAGCTTCATATTTATGCTTTCCTAGATTAGCTTCATTTTTATGCTCTAGATTAGCTCACATAGATTAATTAGCTTGGATTGTAACACTTGCATCTTTCTTTTTATAGCTTAGTTTGCATTCTCATTTCTAGCATAGTTTCATTTCATTCTCATATTTATTCTTGAGGATATTGGCATTCTTGCACTTTTCTCCATTGAATCTCCCATTGCATGGTTTACTAGCAAGGTCATAGGATTTATAGCTCTAGCTGAGAGCACACTTAATATCCTTGCACTCCATGCCTAGGGAGCTCTAGGTCATTTTTCAAGGTTTCCTACTCATGGATTCCCTTGGAAGTAAAGACTTAGAGAAGTGCACATTTTAGTGTGTAAAAATGGCACCCAAAAAACACTTGGAAAAGATAGCACTCACTATATCTTTTATCACTCTTTTAAAGTTGAGACAATGAATCTCAAAGATTGATCAATGCATTCTTGAACACAAAGAACCATTGATAGTTATGATTCATGTGTACAATAGCCAACAACCAGTTGTTCCAATCAAGGTGTCCAATAATTATGTTAGAAAAAGCATCTACAAATCCCTTACACAACCATAATAGATTCAAACCATGAACCATAAGAACCTAACAATGGGACTAACAAAGATACAACCTAAACAAATCTTGATCATATTCCACCCTATTGTAAGGCCCAAGAAGTAACTCTATCTTAAAGCTACACATTCCTCTAGATGAAGCTTAAAGGTTAGGTAGCTGAAGCATAGCAATACTTGAATGAATATAGGAATAATTTGATGTACAATCATTTGCTAGCTTGGTTTGTGGGTTTTCCACATAATATTTTCCCTTTAACCACATTTATAGTTTGAGAAAATTAGAAAAAATTGTTTCAGATTTATATTATCCTTTTGAAGTAGCACATTGCCATCAAAATGCATAATCATTGGTCATATCAAGAAAATTCCTATTGATTAGTAGGATATCCTTATACAAATTTGATGTATGTATTTCTTGTGAATTATCGACTGCTATGTATCCTGCAACTATGGAAGGAATAGTGTTGGTGTTAGGTTTCATTTATTATTGAATTTAATGGTTTCCAAGATGTGTTGAGGAGTTTGCTCTGTGTTTAATGTTAATTGTTCCTACACAATCCACTCATAAAACAGTGAAATGCTATGTGGAAGGGATGGTTGACAGTGTTCCTTGGGGGAAGGGGGATTGTGAAAGACTTGTTATGATTGTATTGTGTATTTACAATATATTTGGATGCAAGCCAAACCAGGAGAAAGAAGGATCACTCACTAATTGCATGATAACCTAGTTTTGAAGGGTCACTGGTTGAGGGGATAGTCAAGGTCTGGATGATTGAGACATTGGAGGACCCTAGTTCTTTGTATTAATTTCTATTCAAATTGGATGCATGGATTTCTTGTGAATTATCAGTTGCTATGTATCCTGCAACTGCATCTGTAAATCTACATATACTTCTCTAGGGTTGTAAGCCACTTAGGGATCAAAATAGATAAACTAAATAAAAATAATTCTTTGTCCTATTTCCTTTTAACAAAGTCTCAACTATTAATGATACAATACATTTGATGCCCTAAGCTATCAATACAAATGGCACCTAGCTAGAAGCTCATGGGCTGTCCATTTGATAACCACAATCAACATTTCAAAAAATGGATATCCTTGAGCACAATCACCAATAACATTAAATAATGGAGTTAAAGCACAAGCTAGGGCATGACACTAGTAGAATGCGGTCATTTTAGTGACAGCAATATACAATGGCATCATTAAACATATATGCCAGTAATATCAACAAATGTGAATCCAAACATTTGAATACAGTGAATCGATATCCTTGAGCACAAGCACCAATAACATCAAATAATAGAGATAAAGCACTAGCTAGGGCATGACACCAATAGAATGTGGTCATTTCAGAGAGCATTCATGATCAAATAAAATGAAATGCATTCAAATATGATGCCAGAGGCTCGAAAGATGAAGAAATCACATACCTTCTCCTACACTCAGCTTTCGCTCCTTTTCTTCCACTCCTTTATCTAATCAAAATAAAAATGATGAGGTCGTTTCACTTTTTTTTTTATCTATACCCCAAATCTATCTAAATTTTGATGGTTAATTAAACACCCATCAAAATAATGACATCATCGGGGCCTATTACCAAAAAAAAATACCAAATTCATAATAAAAAGTTACCCATTGGAAACTTCTATCAAAATTTGGCCCCAAATGTAGTAGTGCCTATTGCAAATGTTCAAGACTAGCCAAGTTACTGAGAGGGGAGGGGTGAATCAGTAACTTCAAAACTTTTATATCAATTTTAGATCTTAACCATATTCTAAATAACATTTAGCTCATTGATCTAATTGCATGCATGAGAAACTAAGAACATAAAAGCATTCATAACACTTGAACACAATGATTTGGTGACCCAAAAACCTTCCAAATAGAAAGTAAAACTAGGGTGGGAATGATACCCACAAAACTTCAATGCTGCAATATAAAGTTTGTCGGTTAAGGCTTACAATGATCACTTCTGATGATCTGGCATGTTAAGAGCAATTAGGACTAATAGGTCCACCTTGTTAGAGGATTTACAGACATACAATGAAGTATGCACTCGGTTAAGAGATTTTACAAAAGACTATTAAGTCTACCCTGTTAAAGGATTTGGGGGCTGAATCACCTATTAGGATGAAATAGTAGATCTCTTACTTGCAACTAAACTTGTTGATTGAGATTCTTTGTTGTACTGATCACCTTCTATGATAGATATATCTCTGATGCTCCTTATACTGATGTAGCCCTTTGTAATTCACTTATCTATGCCTTTCTTGCATCTTCACATATGCACATATTCTTTTCATTACACACTTCTCACTTTTTTTCACACCTTGGATATGATACAAAACATTATTTATATATCAATCCAAAACAATTACAAAATAATTACAAAGTCAGCTCTTAAAAAAGCTAACACAAATATTACTGAGTTGGCCCAAATATAGTTACACGGTTACTGCAAACTTACTCGGTGACTTTCTGATACTCGGCATCCACTGCAATACTCGGCATTGTCATGCTCTCGGTAGAAGTGGAGGCTTGGTCCATACTAACCACTCAGTTGTAGTTTCAAACTCGGTATATACTGGAGACTCAATAGATATAGTATCACTCATTAGAAACTAAATTCCCTGTTTACTGTGCTAGCACTCGGTAATGATAACTCAGTAAGCACTATGAAGCTTAGACTGCTCGGTAAGCACTGTTCTGCTTGGATTGCTCGGTAAACACTGTTCTGCTTAGATTGTTCGATAAACACTGTTCTGCTAGATGAGCTCAGTAAGCACACAGAGTCTAAATAAGTGTTGTCACTAATGACAAACATAACTTAATGCCAACAATCTCCCCCTTTGGCATTAGTGACAAAAACACTTATTGCCCAAAACTTATATACAAAAATCATGCTGAATCTGTTTTTGATTTTTCAAAATTTGTCTTTGTCAATCTATTGTATATACATTTCATGACTCCCCCATACAGTATACAAATATCATATTTCACCTCATACTTATATTTCCTATTTCTCTCATATATTTTCTCCCCCTTTCATATCTCTCATATCTTTCCATATATCTCCCCCTATCTTATATACTTTCTCCCCCTTTTTGATAATAATGCCAAAGGTGTATATACAAATATTTTATATAGAGATACCCAAATGTGAGAGAAAATCAGAATATACCTTACTTATTAATGCTAGAGTTTTGTCCCAATTCTCTTCCAGAATCTTGCATGTATGGAGTGCAACTTGGACTTCTGCAGAGAGTTCAATCATATGATCTGCAATTGAAAACTGATTGTCATGGATCAATGTTTTTGAGTGAGCAATGTGCTTTTGCATTGTATCCATGATGGGAAGGATCATATTCTAAATATCTAACAATGTTGTCCTAATCCTTGCATCCTCTTTCAGTAACTTTGACTGCTTATCAAATAGGAATCTGATTGTCATATGATGTGTAGAGCTTGAACTAGGTTCAAATTGCAACTTTTGTGCACTGACCTTCAGATCCTCATCAATCTTATTTATTTTGTTCTTAATCTCCTTTGAGAACTCGGCAACATTACATACTTTGACAAAAAATTATGTTACCTTGGAATAGGAGGACTCAATGTTAGTCAAAACTGAAGATAACCCTGCCTGATTGATAGCTATTTGCTGAGCAATACACTCAAGCACTTTATTATCAAACTTCTTTTCAGCCTTCTCAAGCAACTTGTCCGATCTAGAAGAATCCTCATTGAACTTGTTTACTGCCTCTGCCAACTGCAACAAAATGTTTTGAGAGGAATCAACCTCAACACCTATTGCTTCTGTCAAAATATTCTTGGCATCCTTAATGATCTTATATTCCTTTTCTCTCTCCTCTTTTAGTTTCTTCTGCTTAGCTTTCTTCTGGAGGAGTTCACCAACTGTTTGCATTTGGTTTGCTAAAAGATTTGCAAAATCTAATTGTGGAATCTATATCTCCTCATCTAAATCTATATCCTCTTCTACACTCTTACTCAAGAATCTTGTACTTAGTTGAGCCTTAGGTTCAACTGTCATTGTACTTAATGCCTTTGTAGTAGAAATTATTGTAGACACAGTAGGACTTGTAGTGAAAAATGATAAACTTCCAACTAATGGAATGCTAACTGGAATACTTGATAAACCCAAAACTGAAGTATTTACAACTATAGAATCTGAAGTACTTACTGAGGTATCCAAAATTGAAGTACTTGCTACTGAAAAACTCAAAACTGAAGAAGGTACTGAAGATGATGCTGGAGACTGCAACCTAGTGGAAGAAGGAGGCTAAAGCTTGGTGGATGAAGTGGTAGCCACTTTTGTCATTGATACATTGAGCTGTGCTAGTGATGATTGGACATTTGATGCATCTATAGGTGTTGTCACAATCACACTTGAAGCTATCTCCGGGCTAGATGTAGCAACTTTTGCTGGAGAGTGAGGAAGTGAGGAAATTACCTCTACAACTATCTAAACTAGATCATTTTCCTCATCATTCTACTTTCCTTCCTCAGTAGGTTCTTCCTCAACATTATCTATTTGAACTGCTTCTTCTTCTTCTTCATCACTGTCATCTTCAATATCTTTTATTATCACAGTTTCAACACTCGGTTTGTGAAGATGATAGATGTTTTTTCAAGTAGAATTTTCACTGTTCACAACTGACTCTATATCCTTGATCAAAATCAAACAACTATTGAATCTTAGTGTCATCTTGCACTCATTTTCTATCAATGCCTTATTTATTTTAGCATTTTTCAAACTTGGCATCAACTGTCTTAAGGTTTAAGCATATATGTCCTTGACAGTTTGCTTTACATTGGACCATCTCATCTTAACTTTATCCAATAGAACACCTGGAATTTGAGAAGCCATATCATCAGGTGAGTACTTCCATTTTCCCATTTTCTCAATAACAGCATCTTCAATTTCCTGCTGCTCTACCTCTGATCTAATTTCATATTTGAGAGATTTGAATTTTGAAATTCCAGATCCTTCTCTCAAATCCTTAATCTTTTCTTCTAATGAGGGAGGAGGCCTTTTGAGTACTCTATCATCACTGACTTTACCTACCTTACCCCTTGATCTTTTCCTTGAGAATATTGCAGTGGGTTGCTCGGGTGTCTTGGTGATAGTCACCTTTCCTTTCTTCTTTACAGGCACTTGTTCTTCTTTACTCTCATCCTTATCCTTTTCTTCTACAATATCCTCTCCTTTGTCCTCGGTTAACATTAGAGGTGTGCTAGATTGCATCTTGGCCATCCTCTTTCTGCCTTTGTTAACCGCCTATGGGATCTTTATACTTAGCTCAATTCTTACCTTAGCTTCATCATATGTTCCAAAGTATGGAGCCTTTGGATCAATAGGTTGATTTACTAGGCTTTCAATTATATCCTTTGTCTCATCAATGTTTACCTCATAAGGAAGAGGTTTCACCCATACAATCCTAGGCCTTACTGCCTGAATGTATACTCTATCACAATCAACCATGAAACAAATATCATCTTTATAATTTTCCACCAACTTTTGTGGAATCCGAAATCTGCTATTCATCTTTTCCTTAAAAGATTCAAAATAGTTATCCATTATGCTTACAAAATTCTCACCCATTTATGCAATGTACTCATTTATTTGATAAAGAACAAGCACATCTTTTCTCCATTTTACCATGCCTTTTGATGGGAAAAACTTTTGAGCATAGAAAAATAAACAAACCAACAGCGAGCCAAACTTACATGGATTGTTCTTTGAGGTTTGGATGCTTTCCATATTCTTGTTGAACTACTTCAACAACAAATCTGCTAGGTCAAATGACATGTTGTTCTTCACAATTTTATAAGCTAGGTCAACTGCTTCACACGGAACACTATTCTATCAACTTGAACTGTATATCTTGTGAGCTATGACATATGTGTCAAATTTTAGTTCTGCATCGGTGATACTATTTATTCTCATACCTCTACCATCCCATTCGGCTAGGGTTTTCTTTTCTAGCTCTACCCAACCTAGGGTTTTTGTAGATTTTGCCTTGGCAAGCATGGGAAGACCAGTGATTCGGTGAATCATCTTCTTGGTTATCTCTACTAGTTGCTCTAGCCAAATTTTACCTTCATGTACTCGGCTTAGGATATATTTGATCCATTTTATTTGGAAACTCTGAGGCAAGTGGGTGATGTGAACTAAACCCTTATCTTCCAAATGTTTATGTTCCGATTTGAGAACACCATCAACACACAGTTCATCATGAGCAACATCTATCTCTAGGGTTCCAAGCTCTTGAATTGTACACTTAAAATGACTGTGAATGTCATTTACAAGAAGTACCTTTGGAGGAATCTGTGATTGAGCTCCACTGGGTCTAGGGCTTCTGCAATCGGGGGCATGAGTTTGAAATGCAACGCTTTCCATTCCCCTTGAACTAACATTTCTGAACCTTTCTTCACTTTAGTGCTGGATGATGCCATGGTAGCTCAGTAGAAAATTCTTCAAAAAATTTCTGTTGCAAATTTTGCTTTGAATCACTTGATCACACTAGGAAATTTCTCTGCTCAATATGCTGATATTCGCGGTGAAGAATGAACTCAATTTCATGCTTTTTGTTAAAATTTTGTCTTTAATGCTCCATAGGAATTAGGGCATTGAACTAGACAGACTGTCATCCACTATGCATTAATTGCTCAGTGAAGATTCTGCAACTCGGAAAACATATGAATTCATACTGCTCTGACCTTACTCGGTAACCATATGAAATTAGGTTACTCCCGACCTTGCTTAGTGGTAACTAATACTGACCTTCCTGTGATCCTATTGTATCTTGCATATTGATTTGGATCTTTCTTTCTTCTCAATTCAGGAACTATTTGGAATTTTTTTTCTATGAAGATACAGTTCCAATGCTTCCTTGGAGACTTAGTTGGAATTGATAGAGCCACCCTCTTCATGAGTGACTTCATTACTTGGATTGGTTTTCTCGGTAGATTTAGGAATCCACTGTTGTCTCATCTACTTCCTGATGCTATCTGCTTTTGCTTTCTTTTCATCTTCAACTTTGCCTATATTCATGCAAATTTTAGCCATATGACCAAGTTTAGTGCATGTATAACATCTTATGGTAGTATCCCTTTTTCTCAAGTGATGCCTTACATAATTTATGCCAATGTATCCATATTCACCACAGTAATGACACCTACACCAAGTGTTGTAATCCCAACCAAATATTGCTTTCACAATTTATTCTACTGGATTGGGTGTTTTAGATCTACATTCTGATGCCTTGTGACCTTGTTTGTTACATTTGTGACATTTGCCTTCAAATCTTGGTTTCTCCTTGCATTCATTTGCTTTATGACCATGTTGATTGCAATTGTAGCATTTTCCATTGAATTTTTCTTTTCCATTGTTCCAACATTTGTTTGAAGTATGACCAATTTTGCCACAGTGATTACAAGTGGGTTTCTGATTCTTTTGAGTACCTTGATTGAAGGATTCACCTTCTTCTTTGTATCCAAGTCCTGCTTTTACTTTTTGCTTATGCAGCTGATTCATATCTTCTTGAGATTTCATCATTCTCTCATTGATTTGCCTTTCAGTGTTTAGGTCATTCACCAATCTTAGATTGATTTGCTTTTCAGATCTCAGCTCCTCTCTTATCCTTTCATTTTTTGATCTCAGAGTCAAGATTTCTTCATTTCCATTGGAGACTTGATCAATAAGGTTTTCTAGCTGAAGAGTTTGATTCTGGATTTCATTATTCTTTCCATCTATTTCATTTTTCATCTTGTTTCTTTGTTCCAAGATTTCACAAAATCTTGTTGACTGAATTTCTTGTTCTCTTTTCAATTTTCTTACTTCTTCTTGCAGAGATCCATTCTTTTCTAGAAGTTCTTTGATTGCATTGTTTACTTCATCTGAGCTGCTTGAAGGGAAAAAGTCTTCAACCTTTTCTTCAACATACTAATGGTCATTCATCTGATTTGCAAGTTCCTTCCTTCTTTTTAGGGATTGGGAAATATGCTCTTTTGCTTCCTTGAGTTGAGCTATGGCCATTTCCAAATCTAGCTTTTCATTTTCAATTACTTTGTTAAGTCTAAATATCTCCATTATCCTGGATCTTTTCTCAAGTTATCAAACCTTATCTTGAGAACCACAAAGCTCTGATACCAATTGTTGGAAATGTTCAAGACTAGCCAAGTTACTAATAGGGGAGAGGTGAATCAGTAACTTCAAAACTTTTATATCAATTTCAGATCTTAACCATATTCTAAATAACATTTAGCTCATTGATCTAATTGCATGCATGAGAAACTAAAAACATAAAAGCATTCATAACACTTGAACACAATGATTTGGTGACCCAAAAACCTTCCAAATAGAAAGTAAAACTGGGGTGGGGATGATACCCACAAAACTTCAATACTGCAGTATAAAGTTTGTCGGTTAAGGCTTACAATGATCACTTTTGATGATCTTCCCTGTTAGGAGCAATTAGGACTGCTAGGTCCACCTTGTTAGAGGATTTGCAAACATACAATGAAGTATGCACTTGGTTAAGAGATTTTACAAAAGACTGTTAAGTCTACCCTGTTAAAGGATTTGGGGGCTGAATCACCTATTAGGATGAAACAGTAGATCTCTTACTTGCAACTGAACTTGCTGATTGAGATTCTTTGATGTACTGATCAGCTTCTATGATATATATATCTCTATTGCTCCTTATACTGTTGTAGCCCTTTGTAATTCTCTTATCTCTGCCTTTCTTGCATCTTCGCATATGCACATATTCTTTTCATTACATGCTTCTTGCTTTTTTTACACCTTGGATATGATACAAAACATTGTTTATATATCAATCCAAAACAATTACAAAATAATTACAAAGTCAGCTCTTAAACAAGCTAACACAAATATTACTAAGTCGGCCCAAATATAGTTACATGGTTACTACAAACTAACTTGGTGACTTTTTGATACTCAGCATCCACTGCAATACTCGGCATCATCATGCTCTCAGTAGAAGTGGAGGCTCGGTCCATACTAACCACTCGGTTGTAGTTTCAAACTCAGTATATACTGGAGACTTGATAGATATAGTGTCACTTAGTAGAAACTGAATTCCTTGTTTACCATGCTGGCACTCGGTAAACACTGCTCATATCATCACTCGATAATGATAACTTGGTAAGAACTGCGAAGCTCGGTCTACTCGGTAAGCACTGTTTTGCTCGGATTGCTCGATAAACACTATTTTGCTCAAATTGCTCGGTAAACATTGTTCTACTAGATGAGCTCAGTAAGCACATAGAGTCTGAATAAGTGTTGTCACTAATGACAAACATAACTTAATGCCAACAGTGCCACCTGATATAATCTATCGACAACAACTGATAAACCTAACTGTAAAGTCCTCACATCCTATGATATAGTATCCATGCTAGGAGCAGTCTGAGATGTCTGACCCATATCCTGAGACTGGGGAACCTATGGAGGCACCAGCTATGCCAGAATCTACTCCTGTTGTGCCAATGCAACCCGCTGTAACTGAACCAATGGATCCTATCCACCAGGAACCTGTCTAGCAGCCTCAATATGTACTTGTCTCCTAAATCTCTATTGTCTCTTCTATCCTTGTACCAATGTAGCTCTAGGATGAACAAACCTAGGTCCCTACTATACCTGGCTACCATCTCTAGCCCTATCCCTAAGGTGTCCACCTCGCACCTGTGGTCCATCCCATCCTCTACCCATAGATCTAGGAACTCTCTATCCTCTACAAGCTGATCATCACCTAGGTCTTCCACCACCATCACCATCATCCCCATCATCATCTCCCCTGTCATCCTTCGATCTCTCATCTCTATCCAGAATAGGCTCTGCAGGATCGATAAATCTCAAAAACCTATTCCAAGACCACCAATCTCTGAACTTAGGAGACATACCAACATTTTCTACATGCACTACAATATTCCATCTATAGAACATCATCTGGGCAATTTGATCATAAGAAAATTGGAAATCAATCTAAGCACCCCATATAGATCCTTTTTCCTGAACGCGAGCATACAAATCCATACCCTGTGGCATATCTTGAACCCTTTCGTATTGTTTAGAAACCTGACCAAAGAAAAATCACTCAATCACAGTCGTAGATCTACCAATCATCCACCAAGGAGAAAACATATATGAGAGCTCATCATAATCCTCCCTCCAACCCTCACAAAATAGATATGGTCTCCAGACAACCTGATCCATATCATCAATCCTATGGCACCAAAACTCAAGTTTTCCCAGATGATGTTGGACAACCATACCACCATATAGAAATGCATAAGGGAAACCTTACCGATGCATCCGATCTGACAATGGCCTAGTGATGGGAAGATGCTCCCACACCCACAATTGAAGAATCACCACACCTTCTGACAAAGAAGCGCTAGATTTGTACACCACCTCATGTAAATCATGGTATAATTGTGCAAGGATGCAAGAACCCCAATCAAACTGTCAATGCTATGCAAGAAAATCCTCTAGAATCCGGCCCCATCCAACAGAGAAACCACGATCTCATCGGTTGGGAAGAAGTAATCCACCTATTAGAGCGCCCAGAACTTTTGGCAAAGTGGGAAATCTAGCGAACTGTGCCCACGTGATAGTATCATTATCAATGGTGTTATCTCCAAACACCCATCTACATACTATACTATCATAAACTAAATCATAGTACACCATCTCTCCTCTAGTAGGAATGTGCAACAATCGATACATGTCCTTGGGGGTGATCGTTATCTCCCCGAAAGGTAAATGGAAGGTATTATGGTTAGAGTGCCATCTCTCTTCCATAGTTGTAAGGAGACCATGATTCAACTGGAACTGCGGGATATCAAGAAGGAAACTCAGACCGCACATCTCAATGACACGGTACTCTGCTGGGGTCAAAGCTTGACCTAGATTGATAACCTAGGATGCAACGGTCTGTATGTAAAGCTTACAAAAATGTGCCTGTTTGGAAAATTAAGGGAATCATATCAGTATTCTATATCAGTGAATCATTTTAAGTCAATCAATCCTATCAAAGAATCAAAGTATCAAGCTATCAAACCTAGTACCATTTATTCATGTCTCTATGTCTTGAGAGTGAATTATCAGTTATCTACCTATCAATCAATTCTACCTATCAGTATCCCACTATCAGATTGACAAATCAAACATTCATTGGTACCATTATCCTAATATCCTAATCACTTATTTCGCTTAACTACAAAAGACCTATCTATCTTGGAAAAATCAATCAACCAATCAGAGACATCAAATTTTAATCAAAAAAATCATGTTTGAGTTTCAAAATTTTAAAAAATCCTATAGGCGTCATTTGCCTATTCAGAGGTGGCATTTTACCTTACGCGGCAAAGACAGGATCACACATGACATTTTATCATTAGCACGCATCACTAAATGTTCCACGCGACATTTTATAGCTCTAGGTGTCACTTTATTAGGCCTAGGCATCATAAAAAAGTTAGGGTTTCTCACGCCGAAAAAACATTTTTAAATTGGCAATATAACCCTAGTTCTATGCGGCAGTTAAAATTGATCAGGTGGCATTTTAATCTATCCTAAGCATCATTTTAACTCGTGAAGGCGTCATTACAATGTGTGGATGCGTTGTTTCACAAACCTACGCAGCATTTTGCAAAATCTAATCTACAAAATCAAGAAATAAATGTTATTAAAGAGCAATAAATGCACAAAGGAAGGTTTGAAAACACTCACAGGAGGTCTGTAATCCAAAGGCCTCTTATAATGATGACCTCTCTCAAATCGATGCTCCTGAATAGGCACAACCATCATGAATAATCAATGCAAGATCAGAGCAAAAAATCAACAGTGAAAAGTGAAAATGAATAGTAAATTTAGGTTTATGAACCTATTTATGCTAAATTTGACATAATTTAGAGGTAATTTCTCACCTAGTGACCTATATCAACCTATCAATCAAACCGGGGTATTTGTTGAAACTTGCATATCATCAATGTTTTTCAAAAATGAAAACATATTGGATCAATATCAATCAATATCATCAACTTTTTCTAATCAAGCAATCAATATGTTTCATTTTTGAGGGGGCATCATAAGAGTATCAAATTGGCATCAAAACATCAATGAATCTAGGGCATCAAAAGTTTGGAACTTATCAGTGGGGCATATTATATCAAATGTTGAATCATATCAAGCAATATCATTAATCAAATCAGGACCTAAATTAGTTGTGTATCAATTAATTAGGACCTAAAAGTGATCAGGACATAAAAAAAAATTCTTTCAATCAATGACTTTCGCACATCAATTCAAAGAGGGGCATTTGTAGACACTCAAAAATGGACAAGTGCTTTTAAATCATTAGAATTGCAAAATCTTAATCAAAATGCTCTAATTCTCATAAAAATGGATCAAATCAAAATCAACGTTTATTAATTAGAATTGGACAAAATCATTAAAATCAAAGAAAAAATTAAATAATGGCATTAAATAATTAAATACAAGCTTAAAGGGGTCAAAAACACTATATAATTGATTTTAATCAATTAATTGTATAGTTTTAAATCAAAAAATCAAATTGAACCCATTCCCTTACATGGTTAATTTAATTAATTAATGGAATTTAATTAATCCTAATATCTTTCAACAACAATTGCGTAACCAATGAGAATTGAGGAACAAAAGCACATGGATCACTCCAAAATAGTTGAATCTCAATCACACATTTCAACTTTGAATCTCATCCACTCAAATTTGTCTTTTTGTCCAAACTTTTGAGACACATTTAAATTGTCCCCCCATTTAAAAACATTGCAAAATTTTTGACTCAACCAAGGCTAAATCATGATTAATTCACTCTACCCCCTACCCTTGGGAATTTACTATAAATAAGAGGCATTTTGAGAGCAATAATAATCTTAGAAATTCATTTGCAAAGCATCACCATTATAGTCATTTTCATAGCAATTGAGAGCATTTGAATTATCTTTGTATCAATTTGATCATTTTGAGAGCTAGACTAAGCATTTGTACTATCATATTTCTCATTCTAGATTTGTCACTAGTGGAGAATAGGTTGCGTGCTTCACTTACCAAATTAGTTAGAGAACCATGGGATGTCATAGATGTTAATTTCAATTCTCAGTTTAAATTTGCATTGTATTTTCCTAGAATTGTGCTTGATAATCCTAATTTCATGAAGGTGCTAAACATTCACACAATGTGATTTAGAGGTTTTGTTGCAATTATGATTAGATCCTTGTAAGTAGATGCATAGTTCATTTTAGGTTATCACTTCTCTATTGAGACTTTTGTCTTACAAACAACATCATTTAATAAATGGTCTTCCAATTGACCTATTTTACTACACTGTTTATACAAAAAAATAGACCAATATTTTCCTTATTTGACTTCCCATACCTCTTCAACATACCCATTGCACCGCAAGGTACAATTGGAACTTTATTACCCTTCTACATATATTTAACTTTACAATTTGCAAGTCATTATCCACCACACAATGATATTAATATTTTTTACTTTTAATATTTTTTACTTTTAATATTTTTTACTTTTAATATCCATGCAAAAAGAAACAACACTTAAACAATATATAAACTAAAATTACAATCATAGGAAAATCTATTGAAGGTAATACTATATGAAAATGGGTTAGCGAGTCTTTATGTTTCACCTTTTAACTTCTAAATTCAAGGAGGTTCTTAGTTTGGCAAACATACAGCAAGTAAACTATAACTTATTAATGAAAAATCTCATAATATAAGAATACATGTGTATACTTAACATTAAAGAAAGAAAATTAAACATGTATAGTTTAAAATCGTTCCATATAAGCCTTTAAAGTTTGAATTTTTAGATGCAGTCATAAGCATATGAAAGTATCTTCTTAAATATGAATTAAGTTGGAGACGTGCAGTAGTTTACATTTTTTATTTTTAGCTATAGAGTGCACCAATGCTTCTTCTATGGTACAAAATATCAAAACTTATGTAATCAATAGTTTCGAGTAGGATAGATATTGTATAAAAAAATAATTACATGATATGTTTATACATTGCACTCGATGATTATCATTCTCGAATAATATATAGTACGATCTCTTCTTTACTAGAATAAACCCAGTAAGAAAAAAAATTGAGCTCCATAAAATACTTTGGAGAATAAAATGGCAAGCATAGAAATAGATACGGTTTCATGTTTTTGGCTTTTGCTTTTTCCTAACCCCAATTCAGTTGCTATCTGGTACAGATTAAACAATGAATATCCTTGTTCTTCAGAGGCCTAGTGTATCACTCAGTCGATTGAGGGTTTAAGTTTAAACCCAAGAATTGCTCACCTGTCTTTGCTCCTCCGAAAGTGGGGATATGAGAATTTTCAGTAGGAGAAAATGGTTTAGCGTCTGAATGTTTAGCCCCAGTAGTTGAATTGTACATCCAATCTGAAGAAGGATGATATATTCCATTTTGGGGCGAGAATCCTGATGATGCTGCCAATAGTGAAGAGAGTGACCCATTGCTATACAATTTCCAATTCCAATCCTCCTTTGACCAGGGCAATAGAGATGAGAAGTCGCTTCCTGATTTCCTTTTAACTCCCCCATCTAGGTTGGGCAGCTGATTAACAGTAGCAAGAAATTTCATCAATGTCAACATTAACAGTTCGAACAAAATCCAACAAGTCTATATTAATGCTAACGCTCTGATTGGTATTGAGATTTCATAGTCAAGTTGATTCATTATTTGTAAGTATGAGTATAGCCCAACATTTTCAATGGCCTTCATATAAGTTTCTTATTGGACACTTAAAAAAGTGGCTTAGTTTTTCACTGGAGATTGCCCTAACCATTTTGTTTGGTGGACATTGGTATTGGAAGATGAAAAATTGGAGAGGAAGCTAAAGTTATGCGTGCTTGTATTTTTGTCAAAATAGGAAAAGGTAGCGGGCTGCCTGGTTAACTGCTGGTTTACAGATTAAAAATGGTCAGCAACTGACTGATCAGAGCATTGATATTTTAGATCACCTGGACAATAAAAATAGGAGAACTACAGATGAGATGGAAAATTGAAATTAACTATTTAGGCGTGAGACTTATACAAACAAGAGTGTTTGTTAAGCCTTTTCATTGTGTACATAGAAACCATCACAAGTGCTGCATTTGGTGTGCCAAAGATCTCATGTCACTAGCATTTTATTATATTTAATATTCTCCAAAACAACCAAAACTGTCTGAAAGTGCCTAATCTACGGATTAAAAGTAGAACAACATACCCGGTAATTAGGAAAGGACAAGGGATGAGCACTACTCCATTGACGCGCTTGGTCCATAGTGAGGTTTGCCTTATCATCTTTGGCGTTGGGAGGAAGGGATATTGGCTTATATTTTAATCCATGGTTAGTTTGGAACTTCTCCCAATTGGTAGAATCAGTTTGACCCTGAGAAGAAACTAAGAATATGAGAAGATAAAATTTATCATAAAACAGGGGGAACTTGATCAATATTTAGAATTTCTCTGAATAATACAACGATAACTTATTGGTCATACATTACTAATCAAGAGTGATCTCAAACCCTGGAACAGTAATAAAATAATCAACCTTATTATTACTGGTGTGGCAAAACATCTTCCGTTGCAAGTAAATTATAATAATAGAAGAGGTCTGTTGCTGCTTTTGAATTGGATTTGAATGTACGAATGTTTTTTTCATCAAGGTTTCAGATTACAGTCCTTGATCTATCATGAAGATGGTAGAGAGCATAATGAGAATAATTGATTTTCTTATTAATCCTTTTATACTCTATATCATTCCGATGATGGATTAAGAAGTGAGATCCTAAACATTGATATAAAAACCATTCACGCAATCAAATTCAGAAACTGCTCAGATGGATTAAGGAAATCTACTAACATTAATAGAAGATATGTCAAAAAAATTACCATTGTATTGATACACCGAGCTTTTTTCCAATCAGGATCAACAACACTGTTTACGTTAGACTTCATTTTGGATACCATTGTGTTGTTAACTGCTGGAGAAGGAAGCCCGAGGCTAAGATCTAGATTGTGTTCTACACCTGAGAATATCATTTTTAAGTTATAAATAAGAAATTTTTGGGTATTTAATCAGAATAGACATAGATGGCCTGTAATGAAGGAATCCTACTTTCATTTTCCGGTTGATTTGCATGAAACCTCTCTCCATTATTGGATTCTGCAAGAAATTCATTGATGTATATGCTGGGATCAAAATTTGTAACAGCCTCCTTTCCATTGCACTTAATAGCTGCCCGATCATATGCCCTGTAAACATCAGATTGAGGATATTCTCAATATTATGTACAATGTATCATGAAATTATTTACTTCCTATATTGAATTTGGCAAATCTAGGGATGGCAGCATACATTGCAGCTTCCATTTCATTGTCGAATAAGCCCAAATATATATACCTGCCAGTATATGCGCAATGGCTATAACTTAAGTCAGAGAAGAACGAACTCAAACTCAATCATAAAAGTAAAAAGAACCAACATAAAATAAACATCCATTGCCTTCAATATTGAAAAACAGAAATGCTTAGAATGAGCTCAATTTAAATTACTTTTTGCCAAGGAATTGCCCCATCCTGGCTTCCCATCGGCCTGCCTTGTGGAGGGTGACACCTCTATACCTCGAACTTCCTCGAGAGAAACCAGTGCTTTGTCGACGAAGAATATGCACAAATTCCTCCTTTGTGAGATTGCTCGTCTGATTTTTATGACAAAAGAAAAGAGATCAAACTGATAGAAGCTCTCGAGCAAGCTAAGAAAAAATGACTGAGAAATTAGGTCAGACCCATACCTGCTTAAGGTCTTCTTCATAGTCTGAAAGATTAAAATTTATATCAGCGTCTGGTCCTCTGAATTTTATGGCTGCCCTATCATATGCCCTACAACAGACGAAAAAAGAAAACCTCATAAATATAAACTTCTCTGTTCCCCCCTCTCCCACTTGCTCCTCAAGGGAAAACAAATAGTCTAATGAGGATTTCTTCTCTATGCAGACAATTAGAATAAAACATTTCTTCTCAATGCACCTATACCCTAAAATAGATAATCCAACCATCTGGACAGAAAACTACATACCAGATGCTTTTCATATATTGTACTAAAGCAATATTTTACAAACACAGAATCAAAGCTTACAAAGAAGACAAATAACTAAAACAGCATCCCAAAGAGGAACAAGCTCCTGCTGAGGAAGGCTACAGCAGCAGAAACAGTCATAAACTCCTAGTTACAGCCAAGGGGCCAAGATAAACGACAGCAATATTCCTAATGCATAGACTGAGTTTCATACATATACGAGAACGATTATCTCCAGGCTATGAACATGAAAACATTAACAAAATCTTGAGCTTGAATTCGTCAACAATATGCCATTCTGTATACATGACAATATCGTTCACAATCTAATTGATGGTGGCTTGAACCTTGTTTAGGTACTGATAGTTTACTCTCTTAATTTTTCCTTCAGTGAGAAACATGCAAGAAACAGTGGAGAGATGACTGGATTATGTGAGATTGTTGAATTGTACACAGATCGCTCAGATATCATGTACAAGTTGCTAATCGATTCAAATGAATTAATTATCATGATGAAAAGACTGACTACAATAGCAAAAGCACAAAGACAATTGAAGATCGTAAACTGCAATTTAATATGCCTTTCAAATCTAGTGGACATAATAAAAGCAATGAGATTTACAATAAATCTGGTCAATCTTTGAATTACAAGGCTATGATACCATGTAAACAACCTGCAAAAGTTAAAGTTTGTAGGTCTCCTGAATTTTGTAGTAAACCAGCTTTGGAGATTGCAAGCTTTCTGAGTAGGGTGGTGGTTGGTTCTAGTTGTTAAGCTAAATACTCGTTAATATTCAGTGAACAGCTCCTAATAGATTGGCTATGCGACGGGAGCCCGCCAATGAAGGCCCAAAAGCCTTGAATTTAAAGTTCCCAAAAAATATATACAAATTACATGAGTTGGTATGCTAGGTACTGCCAAACTTCGAAAAGCTTTAAAAATGAAAAACTTTAGCAAAATATAACAGAAAATTATTTTGACAAATAATAATTATCCTTGTATGATTATCTTGGTGAATAACAAAGGGCATACAGTGGAGTAGTCTAATCAATGTTCGTTTGGTTTTTTATTAAGATAAGAGGGTTTTTGGCAAGGCATGAAGGTTATGAAAGGGGTAAAAAACCATGATTAGATAAGGAATAGCTAAAGAAAAAACCTAAGCAAACAACAGAGCTGTGACAAAACATAGAACAATAAATCAAAAAGAAGAAAACAACAAATTCTACTCTTGCTGAAAATTAGACTTGGAACCGAACAATGGTTCCAATGGGACAATCTGCATAAAAGGAGCATTCAAAGAATGATCTATTGTTAGGAAAGAAGAGTGCAAAAGACTTTCCATAGTATCAAATTCTTAGGGGAGAATAAACCAAGGATAACTATCAATTTCAATTACAGTCATTAAGATGCACAAAAATAAATAGAGTAAGCACAGAAGGATAAACAAGCATAAAATAGAATAACAGTATTTCCGTGGGAAAACCCTTACGGGTGAAAAACCCACACACCCAAAGCAACAATCACTTATATTATGTAAATCTAGTTACATATAAGTTATAGATTGTTTGCTTTCAAATATACATTCTCAACCTCAGTTCTACAATTGCTAAATACTCGATCACCAAGTTTCACAGAGATTGACCCTCTACAACTTATCGAGTATCTCAATAGCATTAGTGCATCCCCTACTTGTTATCCTCTCACTGGATCCCTATACCAATGAATCCTACTGCGATTTATGCACACCACAGTTCGTTATGAAATCTAGTACTTTAACTGTTACTTCATAGACGGTTAACTAACTCATCCTTTCCATTCATCCAATCCAACCGGCGATCACCACAAGCATCACTGGTACTGGCTTCAGCATATCAGTTTGCCATCAGGAAATCACCATACAATCATGGAATTCACCGTACAGGTCATGGAAGCCACTGTACGGTCAGGAATTGAGTCCTACGGTGGGGTCATGGTAGCAACCGTACAGTCAGGAGTTGAGTCCTACAATGGACTTCGTACGATGGAACCCCCTATGATAGATTCATGTACTTCAACATACTCCAACACCTTTGTCAACAAACAATAGTCCAAGAAGCATCATCTTTGTTAGTAGAACTATTTGGTGTAGGGGAGGAGGTATCTTTTGGAATAGCTGACAAATCAGCTAGGAGGGTAGCTTGAAATGAAGAGGGAACCATGTAGTCCAATGAGAGAGAGTCAAGAACCATTGAGAAAATAGGATCCAAATCCATAGTAGAGGGAGAAATAGGAGAAAGAAGGTAGTGCCAAATCATCAAAAGAATTTGAATCACCATTTGAAGCAGCAGGAAAGGCGATGAGATGGAAACAATCAAGATCATTCCCCTAGGTGGGGGGATCATGTAGACGAGACCCATGGGAGCAAGAAGAATCTAGATGACTCTTACCAAAACATCTTCTACAATACAATGGAGTGAGATTCCTTCATAGTTAAGCATATGGGTCCAATGTTGCACACACACCTTCAAGATTATCTTAGTAGATAGAAACTTTGAGAGATATGAGCATAGGAAGTGTGGGAGATTTTTTTCTAGTATTAGGGTCAACCTTGAAGAATCAACCCAACATTTGTAAATAGCTTCATCAGTAGAGTTGCAAAAAAAGTGGAGGGGTGGTTGGGCAATCATACCCAGACAATAGTAGATACATTGAAGGGGTTGACAAAAAGGCATTTAGGGGTGATGGGATAGAGGGTGGAGGCCTCATTTCTAATCACCAATGGCCAAAAAATAAACATGTTCTTCTACGAATTCAATACAAAACAAAAAAAAACCATGAGCATAGGGGTAGATCTCCACCTTACTTGTAACCACAAGGTTCCAAATCTTTGAAATCTAGGTGTGTATATCTAGTCCACAAGCAATTAAACGTACATATAATTGCCCTCCTCTCAAAGTAGTAAATAAAATCATGCACCTCTTGGCCTAGTACCACCTTTCAAGAAGAGGATGTAGAAGGGAAGCAGTTTCTTGTTGCACCAGAAGATCCCCTAAATGATTTGTGTAGAAAATCCACAAAAGAGGGTTTCAAAAATGAGTTCATAGTTGTTTTTGGATAAACCAATTTTTTAGAAGAATTAGGATGAGATTTAGCATGTTGAAGGGGTTAAATGGAGCTTGAAATATTGACCACTAGGTTGTAGGTAGGTTGGTCATTAATGCCCATTGTCATAGGTGGGAATCAAAAAGTTAAAATTGGTGGGGAGTATGGAGAGAAAGATTCCATCAAGAGCAAGATCAATATTCCTTTATTAAATAAGATAGGTCAATATTGTCCTTAGGATCATAGGGAAAGTACTCAAAATCTAATGATTTGGCATGCATTCCAATTCTTTTGAGGAACTCCAAGCCTAGTGATATGGTGAAATTTAACACAAAATGTATAAAAAGTTTTGTAATAAAAAAAATATTGTTGGAATCTCCCTTCTACAAACCTAAATAGATCTATCCTCTACTACCAAATTCAGATGAGAGAAAAAAAATCCAACTTGTTTAGATGATCTAGCTGTAATGGCGAGTTTTGAAATTCTCCACCAATTGCCAAAAGAAAGCATGTAAAATGAAGCTATGAATAAGAACCCTCATTCCTAAATAAAAATAGGCATCCAATGGATTTCTATAAAGGATTCGATAACAAGTATAATTATGGAATGGTATAGAGATCACTTTGATTCCATATCAAATACAATACAAAATTATTTAGTACCATATAAGAATGTCTTAGATGCCCATGAACACCCAAGATCTATATGAGAATAATAAGTCATAAAGCCAAATGACACATGGAAACTAAATATGTAAGATGCAAAATGTGACTACTCTATTAAAGTGAAGGTGCAACTATAAATGTACAAGATGAGTGTAAGATGGATTTTTCATACGGATTTTATAGTATATGTCAACAAACTATGTGAATATACAATTAATGAGAGATAAGTGAGATAGTGCACATGTCTAGTAGAGATATCCATCAAAGATAGAAAATTAAAACCAATTTTATTGGATGTATATTACCTTCTCAAGTAGATACTTAATATTGTGCAACATAGATAACTCTTATCCAATTAGATACCATCCTGAATGTTTTAGCCTTGGTGTTCAATAATACTAGTGTAAAAATCTAAATGCATGAAAATAAAAGCTCACGAAACAAGATCCTTAGTAAGATATGTAATCATGGTGCTCATGTCTTCTCACATAACTACCAAGGCTTCAAGCCATGTTTATAGGTGGATGAATTATTTTTCCAAGTCTTTCTTTCAACCTTTAGTTTTTCATTGAGAGTTGTGGATAGATTTTCAAGCAATAGATTAGTAGAAATGACTTAAATTATGATCTCTAAATGGAACGTAGAGTGAGAAAAAGTAATTAAATGATGATATTTCCATTTGAGCTTGATTGAAATGTATGTTTGTGGGCATAAATGATATCATTTCAAGAAGGTGAAAGATGGAACACATCAAGCTTTTGTGAGCATTTATGTGGGAAAGGGGTAGGAAATGGAGATGCAAGGAAGAGCTAGAGATTGTGGCCATGACAAGAAAACCCAAAAGAATTCCTCATAAACTTAAGTTTGGAGCAGAATGGGAAAGTTGGAGGGGCTAGATGAAATTAAAGTTATGACCATATAGATACATAAAACATATATATTATTTAATATAGTTCAAGTTAGGACTATGTATTAGCTTTGAACTAACAGATGCATTATCTAATCTTATATTATGTGGCCGATGTGAACGTGCAACTCTCTTTAGTGTTGATGCAAAGGACAGGGATAGAGGGGAGAACTTTTCTATTGGTGGCATTGAGAAAGAGAACACGATGTTGTATCCATTAGACCAACTTCAATTCATTTTTAAAAAGTATGGAAAAGTGTGGAAATCATGATAGTAATTGAGGGTGGGACTAGCTGAATTTCAAACATCAAATCATTGTAAATTTAGCTAAAGTTTGAACTAAAGGTTGAGTTTCAAACAAAATCTCTTCTTGTGTTAATCTATTCCACTAGATTGATGAAATAGAAAATAATTGACCATGTCTTAAACACTAGTCAAACCTAGTCAATCATTGAGATAGTAATTGGTGTAATGAAGTTCATAGGGTACAAAATGAGGGGAAATTTTCCTTGCAAAAATAAATTAAAAAAATCTGACACACTACACATATTCTTTCTTTCTTTCATATTTAACCAAAGGTGTCTATATGTCCACCAAACTTTGGGAGATAATATTAGCAAAAGTAGACAATGAATGGACCTCTAGGCAAGATGAACCCTTAAACCATAATGAAGATTATGTTAAATAAAACTTTACCAATTTATATTGGAAACAGTAGACTATCATAACCTATTAATTCAAAGAACTAGCACATCTAAAAAAAAATTCTCATATAACTACAAAAATATTCAACTCCTACAAACAATTCATTGAAAAATATTTAGAAATTGATGTTTTTATTCTCAATAAATAAAGAA